>JBBPDH010000136.1:8530042-8548741 GCA_037974565.1 Clupeocharax schoutedeni
ACTTTTAACGAGTACGAGTACTTTAGAAAATGTGGTATCAAGGCCGATACCAGATACCGGTATCGGTGCATCCCTAGCACAGGGTCAAAATTATGTATAGGGTTGAAATGATATATACAACACATATATTTGATTAAATAATATGAAATCTCTGTTTATGATTTATGATCTCAGTTGACTTTGTAGAGCTGAATTAAATTCATTGGTTTTCGGGCATGGACCTGTGTTTTAAGCACAATATTTCAATAGGGCTGATGTCAGGAGATTCCAAAACCAGGTTTAATTTTTATTTAGGGGTCTTTGTCTCATTGGAACACCTAAAACATTCTAGCTAATGGCTTGATGCTATGGTGAAAAACAGACTTCTTTTATCATTATTCTGCACACTTTACACAAGTAAACAGATCCACTAATAGCAAAACAGCCCTAGAACATGATGCTACCACCACCATGCTTAACAGTTGGTACGGTGTTCTTGGGCTTGAAACATGCCTTTGGTCCAGGATTCCAATGAACTCAATTTATTTCATCTAACTATAAAGCTTTACTCCAGAATGCTTTTTCTTTGTCCATTTTCACTGCTGAGATTTGAAGACATCTGAAGGTGCTGAAGCAGGGCAACGTGACCACAGCTTTAAAACTGAACTGATTATCTTGAACTGATGCGCTTGGAATTGGCTCCAAATGGTGTTCTCTTTCTCAGACTGCATGTTGGCACCGAGAAGCTGTAGTCAATCATGTTCACAATAAAAGAAAGTTAAGAGAGCATGTCACCAAGGTAAAAGTCATTTTGTAACTTTCAGTATCACCAAATAAATAATCTAAGGAGGTGTGTGCGTAGTTTTGACCCTGCATGTATAGTTGTTTTCAGAAAACCTGCAACAAATTAAAATGTGTGCACCAAACTTGCATCTGTTCTTTTGCAATACAGATGTATAATGTCCAATCTTTCTGTCCCTGTAAGAAACTGATGCAGAAATCTTTGAAAGCCCATTGTTGTCAAGACATGCCCATGTAGAGTTTGTGTAAACTGTACCCGTATCTGGCTCTTCTAGTTGAAGAACAGATTTTTTTTTTGTTGCCGGGGTGAATTTTAGGTGTGATAATGTGTTTTTCTCTATTACGCAGCATATAGACTATTTCCCCAAAACCAAGAGGAGGAAATTTTGATTCAAAACACATTTCAGCGGTTTCCCACTCCCGGGTGTGAAAAGCAAAGAACAGGATTTATCAGGAGAGACAAGTGCTCAGAAAGCAGACGTGGAAGAACATGAAATGAACGTCAGATCATCGCTCGCCTCTGGATCACACGCTCTCTGTCGCCATGACAGGCAAGAGAGAACATCTGCTGTACTATCAGCAACTGAGACACCAGGAGACTCGTTCAAAAACACACAAACACACTCATCCGAGTGACAAGGGAACAGCAGCCGTAGGAGGGAGGGAGAGAAAGTGAGGAGAGAGAAAAGACAGTGAACAAAACCCAAGTAGCTTTCAAGCACTAAGTTAATATCCCTTTACATCTTTCGAAAACAGCAGGTGACCTTGATGTTTTGCGTGAACATTTCATGACAAACAGACCAACCGAAGTGATCCAAAACCTACGGTACATTAACTAAGTACAGGAAGTTTCTGCTATAGAGCTACCTTGTTGATGATGTGAGGACTGTTATGACAGTGTCAAGACATTCCATCTGCTCTCTCCATTTAACGTAGGGGGGACAGCAACAAATGTGAAAAAGCTATATCTGTAGCCTCCCTCTTGTTCTCCTCTATTTCACATTCGCCCACCCTTCAAAAAGGCACACCTTTTTCTCCCCCATTCCAGTTAATTAGAGCTGGTGAGTCAGCCTCTGTTGTTAAACACAAAAGCATCTAAAGCGGCAGACACTCGCTGGGAAATGACCCGGCAACAATAACCCGGCTTACGCTGTCAATCGGCTCGTGGGAGAGGCAGACAACTAAAACAAGCATCACTGTGACTAACGTGGCACACTTGAGTACAGAGATTAGGTTGATAAATGGGTGGAAACGTGCATCTATCACATGCCTGACTGCATCTACCTGACCCATCATCCCCTAATCAGCTCCTTTCAGGCACGTCAGACAGCAGAGAAGACAAAAAGAGAGAGAGAGAGAGAGAGAGAGAGAAAGACTGACTAAACTCTTGTGTTCTTGGAATTAGTTATTGATTTCTACACCAAAGAGGTGTCTAGGAGACATTAAGAACCTTAATAGATGATTTAACATATAATAGTTTATTGCACAATTAATCAAATATAACATGATACCTTTACAATACGTAAGTTTTGACTTTGCTGATTTTGAATACACTTGAACTTTCCCATCCTGTGTGCAATTTATAATAATTATAATAGGATTATTTACATCGCCTGTCCCTGGGAAATGCTACAATTGAACACTCTCTCAAAAGATCCTTAAGATGGACACACTTGTGGGACTAATAAAGGTTTATCTTATCTTATCTCATCTTAAAACACACAATTTCAGTGACTCCTCAGCTAGACAGGCACATCTTTTAAAACAGTGGCTGTGGCAGTGAACTTGTGACCCTAATCACATCTTCGGGATGCTGTCGGGCATAAAGCGGCCTCCTGAATTCTCATTTGCACCTTAGATCCAAATGCATTGCCTGTCTCTAATCACTGGTAGTCTGACCAGGTAATGAATCTGGCTAGGCACTGTCATCACACCTGACTCCCAGGCAAATCATGGCACCAGTAGCATCCAGAGCTGGATAACTGAGATCAGGGCGAAAAAGTGAGAGGATGAGTGAGAGGATGAGAGAGAGAAAGAGAAAGACGTGCGTCCATTTCGAAGAATGGTTTATTTAAAAAGTGCTGGAACTTAGTTTGAAATAAAATACAGAAATATGGGTGTTTATTTAAAAAGTGCTGGAACTTAGTTTGAAATAAAATACAGAAATATGGGAGAGGCACAATACTATTTGGGCTATACTAAAAAAATAGTTATATTAATTAATAACAAGAGTTGAATAAATATAAATACTGCAATTTTGACGTTATTTGGAAAAACGGTTTCGAGAGAGAGAGAGAGACATGCAGAAAGGGAGTAGAAAGATTTCACAAAAAGGACAGAAGTGACATGAAAGACTGTGCAGGTTTGTGCGCTTTTTTCCAAACTTTGTAAAGCTCACCTTAATGATATTCTCGAAAATGGTGTCTCTGAAGTCCAGCAAGGCTTTCTTGTCGAACTCCTTGCCGTGGATGATCCTCATCTGTTTGAGGAAAGTGGACTTTCCGCTCTCGCCCGCTCCCAGCAGAAGGATCTTCACCAGGCGGCGGACGGAGCGCCTTTCGCGCGCCAGCATGCTGTCGATCTCGCGACTCCTGCGCTTGGCCTCGCGCTCCTGGTTGGCATCGCGAGCCCGTGCGCCCTCCTTCCCGCTGTTCCTGTCCTGGGGGGTTTCGGCGGGCAGCAGGCAGCGGCTAAGGCTGCGCACCACGCCGGCCATTGCGTACTGCAGTCCGGACAGAAAAACGAGCGAGTCGCGCTACCAGGGGGCGGTGGTGGTGGAAGTCGCGGCTGACTCGCTCTCTTTTGTTCCCTCGGCTGCATAGACCGGACCGAGCCTGCGACCCGTGGGCTTACTGATCATCCGAGAAACGACAAAAAACATCAGCTCTGACACTCCCAGCAAAACACACTCACAAACCGGCTCAGAACGCAAACATCACTCGGACAGGCATCTTTAAGCCATGAGAAAAAAACATAGAGAAAAAAAACGGCAAAACTCTTCATAAAAAGTTCCCCAACCAACCGTTTTACATGACTTCCAGACAAGACCCGTTGTTCACAAAGAAAAATAACTTTCAGAGACCATTACCATCTCCTCTTCTTTTGTGACTGTCTCGGAAAAAAGTTGGGCTCCCAGGGCGTGAGAGCGCTTTTCTGTTTTCTCCAGCTCTCAAAGTTTGTTGGAGAAGCCCCCCCCCTCCTCTCTATGTGGGCAGGGAGGAGGTTCAATCTACAGACCCACAGAGGGAGACAGAGGGCAGGAGGAGGGCCAGCTTTGACCTTCAATATTTCAGACGAGGAGTGTGCAGACACGGTCGATAGCATAGGCTACGCTATATGCACAAAAGTATTGGGACACTCTTTTTCAGGGTTTGGGCTAGACCCTTTAATTCCAGTGAAGGGCAATCTTAATGTTTCAGCATACCAAGACATTTTGGAGAACGCCAAATTTTCACCTTTGTCGTCAAAGCTTTGTATTTCAGCTTAACTGTGCCCTACTGCACAAAGCAAGCTCCGTAAAGACACAGTTTGTGGAAGAGCTTGACTTACCCGCACAGAGCCCTGACCTCATCCCCAAACAACACATTTGGGTTGAACTGGAACGGAGACTGTGAGCCTTCTTGTCAAACATCAGTGCCTGTCCTCATAAATGATCTACAGAATGAATGGGCACAGATCCCCACAGAAACACTCCAAAATCTCATGGAAAGCCTTCTAAGAAGAGTGGAAGCTGTTACGGCTATAAAGGTGAGACATACTCAATATTAAAGTCTATATTTAAATGCCGTGTTATTAAAGTACCTATTGGTCAAGTGTCCAAATACTTTTGTTCATTTTGTGTAAGTGGGCTACACAAGTGGTCTCCAAAAGCTGTGAGGATAATGGAAAACCATTATGGAGCTTTTTTATGATGTGGTGGTTTTCTGGGCAGGACTGATCTTACTGATAAAATATAATGTATGTTCAAGTGACCTTGTATGTCAGCACCCCCCAATGCTAACAAAAACAAACAGCAAGCACTCAGACTATGCTTTCTACCCAGGCTTCATGCTCAATTTTTCTCAGTCACTCTGAAGAAATCAGGCTTGCCAATGGCCAAAGAAACCCTTTGAGACATAAATTATAGTAGTGAAAGCATGATGTACTATATTTAAGTCTTTACATTTTTTTAAATTTTATAGTTATTTGTATCACATGCAGCAGTCTCTCAGGCCCTGTTCCTACCTAGTATTAACGTGTGTCTTCCAATCGCATGGCCAGAGTAAGTGTAAATTGTCCATTTGTCATACATGAACACATCACAGCACTCAGCATGAATAGCACAAAATTGTTCTCTACATTTAATCCTTTCACCACATGAAGCGGCGAGAGGCCAGGAACACAGCGCCCGGATCAATGTGTGGGGACAGTACCTTGCTCAGGGGTACCTCTGTGGTAGCACAGGCAGTCCTGGGATTCAAACCCACAAACTTCTGATCCCAAGAGCAACTCCCCAAGCACTCGGCCAGCAGCTGGCCTAAGAACAAATGTGAACTGGGAATAGTGCATCTTGGAGATGCAGTAAACCCAGAGATGCAGCAGGAGAATGACACAGTAAGTTATGCAGGTCAATTTTTGTTGATGCATTTTTGTTAAGGGAGTTGGGGGAAGTCTTGAGTGCCTGGTTGGTATGTTATTAAAGGTAGTCATGATATCAACTGAATTTTATAATCCATGAATGGGGCACTTTTTTCCATGGTGGCAAAGTAATATAGGATAAACATAGAAATATTGCAGATCTAGCGTTCTTAGAGTTACTCACTGATTATTTGTAACACAACAGTGAAATTGTGATAGGTTGAGATGCTTAGTCCATGCCTGTAAGGTAAACGTTCCAGGGTTGGCTCCTACTGGGCATCTCCAGGTTCAGCTATTACTGTGAAAAAAGTCTTTATCCAACCATTGTTTTCCTTCATATCCTCCAAAAGGGGTGAAAACACTTTGCTTTAATAGCATTTAGCTAAGCAAGAGCAAACTGGGTACAAACCATGGTACTTAAAATACCATGAAGCTTCATCAGTTTTTTATAAACCTCATCCCTGTGTGCGTTGTCTTGACAGTAGTTTATTGCTACATTACATTAATAATTTATGACAATCATGACATTTATTTATTGGTATTACATAAACAGTAAGAGTGCTGTTCTTTTCAGCTTTGCAATTTAGCCTAGCATGACTGGATATTTTGAATACCCACTGCTGCTGTCATATGTCAGAAGCGTCAGTTCTGGGCATTAAGTACTGTGTGATCAGGCTGGTGGTTTTGTACTTTTTCAGACAGAGACAAACTGTGCCTGGCCTCCAGGGAGAATTTTCAGTTTTCCTCTGATTTTGTACCACAATATATACACCATTTGTAGCTCACCAGAAGGGCCAGTGTGTATAAGACATGTTTTCTGTTGTAGGAGAAATAGGCTAAAGAAAATCTCATAGTTTTATTCTAAAGGATCGTTGCTTCCTAAGTCCTTTTACTAACACCCCCCCCCCCTCCCCACTTAGTTGGAGAAAATGGTGATTGTCACCCCAAACCTAATTGTAAGAAGGTCTGGAAACAAATTAGAAAAGCTTGAGATCTCCTTTTGTAGTTGTAGATCGCTGATATATGTTTATGATGTGAAAAAGACCTGGAAAAGAAAATTAAATCTTTTTATGTAAATATTATTCAGAAAAGATTCAGGTGAGATGAGTCAGACCAGTTAAAACAGCCGTTAAAGCATCCGTGAAACAATGTTTTGATCAAAGAGAGAAAATCTAAGAGCTGTTTCTCAGAAGCCGAATTTCAGAAACTTTGGTTTCACACTGATTTCAGACAGGATTAAGCCATTTCTAGGAGAAATAAATGGAATATAGAGGAGCTCTCATTTAGAAGTGCTCTTTCCTCTGGGAGGGAATGTAAGCATGAAAAATGATATTTGAAAGCCTTTGCGCCAGTATTAAACAAGCCTCATAAACTGATCGGTTAATGGAATGAAATAACTCCATATGGTCAGCCATTATAGGCTAGAACATTCACTCTGTGCACCCATGTGTGCATGAGGAGTGAAATGGAAGGAGAAGCCGTTTCTGTTCTACTGTTCTATAATTTCTGTTCTATAATATCTGCTGTAATATGTCCTTTTCATCACTTTTCCGCATTAAAGACATAGTTGATTTCAAAATTAGAAAGATATTGGAAATATATGTGTTTGTTTTTTCAAAAAGAATGATCAGAATGATCAGTACTTTAATCCTTCACATTTTAGACTTTGGACATGAAGAGATGTTTGAAAAAACTCTAAATTAGAAGAGATGGTTCTTGGAAATACACAGAGAATTCTAGCTTAAGCATGGCTGCTACAACATTAATGTAGTTTAAAGCGTGATTCAGATAGTTCACAGTCCTAATGTGTGGAGTATAAAAGCTTAATGACTTGTTAACTATGTTATTCTTGTACTATCAGAGCAAAATAAGGAAACAAATTTCAGAAACCAAACATTTAACACTAGATCATCTTCTTTTGGGTTTGGGGGATGACTGAATTTTGAATCTGTTCCTTTCAGGCTCAAATTTATCTATGAAAACAGCCAGTGAAACTGTGTACAATTATGCTGTGTGATTTTTACACATGCGTCTTTGGAAGGGTAGTAAGAAATCAACATAAATCCAGAAGAAGGAGAAATAGGTTGGTACTCAAAGCGAGTCTTTATTGGGCTGTGCTTTCAGTAGAGGGCAGTGTTATGCTGTGCGTGTGTCGCTGTGCGGCTCTCTCTCAAATCTCATTCTCCTCATATTGATTTTTTATGACACGACCATTTGTTCTTCAACTCAGATCTATTCAAATAAACAACCAAGATGGCATTGTTCAATATATTAAACGAGAGAAAATGAAATGATTATGAAACTCTTTCAGTGCATCTGCTCCTTTGCTAAAAGTGGAGTGGAGCACCGCTGGGTTTTTGGCACTGTCTCTGTAGTAGGCCTGTTTGCTCTGCGTCACATTTTAAATGAACTCAAATCATAAGCAGTTACTGAAGCTTTTAATGCTCCCGAATTCTGTTTATCTGCAACACGCAGCAAAAAAAAAAGACAACTCACGAATGTACAAGACAGTAACGGCCGACCCTACCATCGAAAAATGTCCTATAGATTCACATTAGCATATAAATAATGTCACTTTTTTTCCCCTACATTTGCCTACCAAAGAAATTATTAGGTAGCGTTTATAAGTGAGAAGACAAACACTTTCTGATTACCCGAGTTTTTAAGCTATTTATTGAGTAGATGTGTGTAGGGAAAAGTGTTTAATGGAAAAGCTTTCAAGTTGATTTTCAAGCAGGAGGTTCATTGGCGCAGGTTTTGTGGGGAGAAAGATGAAATCAGCATGCAGCCGAGAATGAGAATGAAGTGGCTTCCAGAGAACAGCGCAGCCATGATTACACATTTTGATCACCAAATCTCAGAACACGAATGGGCATTCTTCTTGCTGGCCGAGAGCAAAATTGCTCTCGTGAAGAGAGAGGGCTGACTGCAGCCTGCGGCCGGATGGCAAAAATCAACAATCTGAACAATGCTGCCAGTTCCTGCGCACTCTAGGCTAATAGAAGACTGGAAAACGGAGGAGAGGATAATGCTTTGTTTCCAAACAACTGAACCAGAAATTGGAATGACCATTCATAGACTTGTATTATTCTGATCACAGAGCCACTGGGTTCAATTGTATCAAATCAGAGGTTTTGTCTCCATTCTGCAGGAAAGTGCTGGTCGAAACAAGTACCAAATGCCAAAGACGAATTAATGTCTTGATTAGTCAGAATGTTTTCTTAAATTTTCAGTTTCAGCTACAGAACTGGTTTCCTTTACATTGGGATGAGAGATATTCTGAGTAATAAATGTGGCCCTATAAAACAGTCCTTGTGAGTGAAAAGTAAGTACAATAGAAACAAATTTGACTATTATACACTTTGCCACCCAGTTTTTCCTAATTATTTAAGGACCTTAGCACCTTAGAAATGTATTCAGATGTAGAAACATTTCTTTGGCGGGGGATGTAAAAAGGAAGCATTCAAAAAAACATCAATGTGCAATTCAAAGCTTTGTCCGACCTAATTAAGAGAGATAGGACTGAACAAAATCCAGCAGGCATGTGGTCTCCCTGGACCGTAGCTGAAAAACACGGAATCTCGTTAAAAACATCAAATTACTCTGCAGCCACAATAAATAAACCTTTCAGTCCCCTTAACAATTTGAGCCCAGCACACTAGGCTCCTGACATATAAAGCATGGCTTTATGAACATGTCAAATCATTGAATCATTGGGGGGTGGCAGTAGCTCAGTAGGTAGGATACTTGCCTCCGAACCAAGAGGTCACAGGTTCGAATCCTACCTCCAGCACCACCACTGAGTCCCTGACCAAGACCCTTAACCCCAAGTTGCTCCAGGGAGACTGCCCCCTGTAGTTAGAGAATGTAAGTCGCTTTGGATAAAAGTGTCTGATAAATCCCGTAAATGAATCATAGTGAGAGCTGGAGAGTCAGGCTCACGACCCAGAGTGCTTAGTTATCTCTGAAGTAAAGTCATCAAACATTGCTTGTTCTGTTTCGACTGTGATCATACTAATATCAAGACAAGTGCGCTTTTGTCAGAGAAAAAAGAGCAAAAGAAGCGACAGAGAGCGGCGGGAGGGGGGGAGGTATCAGCACAGAGAGAAATGAATAAAACAGCTCCCTGATGAATCAGGACACATCGTCTGATATTAAAATTTCACCTATGCCTGAAGAACTCCATAAGCATCTAAGTTCCTCCTATTTTTAATGACTCTTTCATCAGAGCAACCTAACTGGAAGATGTGAAGCAGACGAAGATTAAGACTTTTCCTCGCTGCCTCCACTCTGTTGAGCACGTTCCATTCCAAAGGTGCAGCTGACTCACAAATTTTCCATGTTTTTTTCTAATCAAAGCAATGATCTTGAAAATGTGCTTTCATCTTAGACAGTAGCAAAGAACAGCACACATTGGAACATCGCGCCTGCGTGTGAAAAATGCGCTTAACCCTGATTTGGAAAACAATGAAAGCAGGTTGCATCTGTCTGTGAAGGCAGTGAGCCTCCAGATGAGTTGGCTCTGATTGCCCATGATGTGGGCGAGGAGGGAAGGTTGCTCAGAACTATCAGAGTGTTGCATGGGAGGCACAGATGGCGAGTGCTATTCTGATGCTGAAATCCTGATGTCTGTCACATACACACACGCCCGCACTCACTCACTCACTCACTCACTCACTCCCGCACTCACACCCTCACACACTCACTCACTCTGACAGAGTGTCTATGATGACATATCAGCTCCTACTCTCCTCACAGATTTGACTGACAGATTCAGACACTGTCGCATTCAACAGACCGGCGGGCCATCTGCCACTGAGACGCGACATTCCGACGACTGGCTGTAAGAAAACCAATGAGGGATACACCTGTGTATTGCATTCCATAAGAACAGTCAGTGAACTGTTTGTTGGGCTGACATTTCTAAGCACACCATGTGCCTAAATGTGCTAAGGTGTAAATTTTTTGCTACTTTAAGCAGCACCCACTTCTGACACAACTGTACACACCTAGCTCCACAGTTAGGCTTTCTTATTAGAATGGGACGCTCTGGTGCCGCAATACAGGAGCCTTGAGTTACTATACCCAAAATGAAGTGTTGCCTAGAGGGGTATAAAAACCTGTGGAACAGTGGAACTGCAATCTCTGGAATGATGGAGCATCATCAAATATAAGAATGAGAATCCTCATTGTAATGGATAGCATTAGCAGAAAAGTAGAAGTCCATGTGACCACCTTTGTTTTCAGAAGACACACTGCATGAGCAGGTGTCTACAAACCCTTGGACAAATAGTGCAAGTTTATATGAAAGGGTGCCACAGATCTAGGGTCGTATTTATGAAGCATCTAAAGTATGCACTGATGTAAGATGCTTTCTCAACAGTGAAATTCTTTTAATGGTTATGTGAATAGTATAAGCGAACCTGTCACGTCGCCTCACCCTCCCCCCACTAGACACCGATCCCTTCCACTCCACACTATAACACAACCCCTGTATTCCTGAACTAAGATATTAAATAAATATGAACCTGTTTTATTAGATTGAAAATTCAATCCAGAGCTGTTCTATCTTAATTTGAGTTATACTGTTATATATAAAATATATAAAATATTAGAGCTCAGCCTTAAGGCTTGAAAAGTCAGCAAGTAATCTGTCCCTTTGATAAAACAAATCAGGCGTGTAAGATCTTGGTTTGAAGTGAAGGTCTTGATGACCACTGTTATAATACTACTGTAATTATGTAATGCTCCAAATCAAATTTGATTGACACAGTATCATCAGCTTCAGTCATCCTCTACAGGTTTGCATGGTTAATAATACACAAGCTTACTCTTTACTCTTCCTTCCCTTGTATGGTCTGATCAGACAAACAGGCTATAGTAGTGCTGTGTATTTACACGAAAAGTAAACAGGACTTTCCTCTTTGCAAAATGCAAAAATCTGAGAAGCAACAAGGGCTGATTTGTTTACTTTCTCGTCCGGCTTCAGGTGGAGGTGGAGGGGGGGGTTTCGCAAACAAACCATAACTCTCCACTTCGGAATTACCTTTACTGGAAAACCAGGACACGTGTGTGCTATGTGTGTATGTGTGTATGGTTTTAGTAAAAATCAGGAGATCCAGGAGTTTGCAGACTGACATTTCCATTAGCAGTGGAAACTTTGGGTTTACCGTAAGAGCTGTTGTCTGCAATGACGCTACTCTGAAAGGAACCGCCGCCACCACAGAAGACTCTAACCTGCGTATGGCTGCCACCAACCAACTGAAATTTCCACTCGTGAAACACTCTCTTCAGGATTTCTCTTCTATGTCGAACTTTCGCCGTAGTATTTCAGTTTTATTTACAGCACAATGAAAGTGTGAGTTGTCTCATCAGCAGAAGAGTTGGCCTGACCCAGCGAGAGCTGAGTGCAAGTTGAAAGAAGCAGTGGATGTCTCACCCTCTCAGAGACAAAACTCATGAACTGCTGCAGTTGAATTACAGGAAACAGCATTGCTCTTTTGAAAGGCATTTAATGTGAAACACAGCATGCTGCTTGAACTGCTACAAAGTACATTCATGTTTCTTTTCGAACAATGTTTGGTTTCTCTTACAAATACCCAACACACATCTGGACTTCAGCTACAGGAAAAAAGATTTTGGGTTCTGTGCAATATAAGTCTTATATTTAATCTAATCATATTGAACATGTATTATTTGAACATTACTGTACCAGAAAATAACCTGCTGACAATAAATATAGTTTGAGCACACATACATTCAGTTAAGTCAACAAAATACACAGGAATAAAAGTATCTTGTAATGATAATATACAGAGATGAATTGATTAAATGTTAATGTCAAGATATTATACACATATTTTACCCTAATTATTCAAAACACACACACACACACACACACACATACATATATATCAGATAATGACGCCCAACATTTAGAGCTAATGCAAGATAATTTTCATATCTGAGATAACATTTGCTTTCAGAGCCAATTATAGGCCTACCTCTGGTTGACAGTTGTCTGTTTTGCTACCGCTTCTTGACAGATTTTAAAGGAGTACAACCCCCGGAAAACGTATCTACACATACACTCTTCAAGATCACACACGCTATCATACAGTCAATTTAATGCTGTATGCCTCCATCTTGCTTACTGGCTTTAATAGCACACATTTTACATTTGTAGTATCTGCAATTAGCATAAAAAAAAGTAGTGTGACCACATATCAGTTGTGCACACTACAGCTAAAGACGCAATACACCCTGTTGTTAAATAATGTACTGCAGACTGGCAACATAATAAATATACTATCAAAAATAAGTGGTAAAAAAAAAAAAGTGCTCCACCAAGAATTATGCTTTATCATTAAAAAAAATACAATGATAAGGGCAACAAATTCAATTTACAATGATCAACATTAATCTTTGTTTATGGTCACTCAGAATAATGAATAACTACAGCGAGGATTTGTGGGGGAACACAACGAACAGAGTCCAACAAAGTGCAATGGACTGTGGTTTATTGGGTATTATGGATGGAGTGTGGCTAAACTAAAGGTTTATTGACGGTGGCAACACTTCTGGAAGACAAATGACCTAAAAAAAAGTCTCAGAATGTGAATGCCTCCACTTCTGCTCGTGACTGGTGTCACAAAGGGACAACATTCCTGAACCACATACCTGGTTACCTCAGGCTTAGTTCCTGTTCTCATGGCAGTGCTATGTGGGCACATTTCGGTCGTGCCGGAAACACTGACACTGAGAGTTTCAGTGTGAAATATGCCTACCGGGGCACTAAAAGCAGAGCGCATCTGTCCTCTCAGCTATAGTTACGTCCAGTCGCCTACAACATGTCCTGCTCCACCCAGATGGTTTTCTTCTGCTCTTCCATGATTTTGTCCTTGACGACCCTAAGAAGATCTTCCACTCCACTCCAGGAGTCGTGCTCCACAGTGGCGTAAAGGCATGGCAGAGCCTCCAGCTCCTTCTCCTTCGCACGGCACATCTTCAGGAACTCTTCTTCTGAGTCCACCTTAAGCGGCAGCCTCCTGCAGAGCGTCACAGCCCACAATCATTACACATACTGTATCTCAATAAGCCTAAATGAGACATCCAATAAAACAACTATGAATGGCATGATTATGTGCTCAAGCATGGAACGCAAGCCTGCCCTAATTGAGATGTATGTGATGAGAGCAAATCTGATTAAGGGTGGGAAGGTGGCAGACTGCTTACTTTAATTTCTTGATGTTCCTCTCACAGATTTTGATGAATACAATGATCGGGTAGATTTCTCTCCTGAGCAAGTCTTTCACACAGCTCAGATCCGCTTCCAGGAGACAGTGTTTATTCTGCAACAGAACACAAAACAAGTTTCAGAATCGGCACTACATCCGCGATGCATTTTGAACTGCGTTCCAATAATAAATGAATTCTGAATGAGAAAAATACACAGCTTTCAGGGAAAAACAGCATGCCAGAGCCTTTTCATATGTTTATTTTCTTTGTGTTTCAACCCAAAACGGACACAAGGCACTTTGTTAATTCCTCCAGTGAGCTACATGTGGGTTACGGTTCAATTGCACTCCTTCTTATCCCACGCTGTGGACTCTGCACTCACGCTTTGTTCTCTGCTGTTCTGGTTTTTGTGCGGCTCTCACAGGGGCTTGATTCTCGGTGGAAAATATTCACGTGTCCTGAACACAATAGCTAGTGGAGCATGAAAACAAAGCCTCTGACCACCTGACAAAACCCCAAAGAGCATGCTGGCTCTGAGGGTGTCTGGTGCACGCTCTCTCTCTCTCTCTCTCTTCCCCTGTTCCTCCCTCTCTATGGATGCTAGAGACAGGCTCTGTGAGGAGCTGTCTTCACAGTCGCAAAAAAAGCAATTTCTTACTTTAAGTCTACATTTCCTTGTCACTCCTCTGACTAAAGAGCAGGTCTCATTCATAGGCGTGAAGGATCAGAGTGGATCTCTTTGAATTGGGTGTCAGTGAGGAAGAGTAATTATCACCCAAGAGTGCCGGGTCAGCCAGCAGTGTGAGGGAAATAGGGCAGAGCTCTTACAGTGAGGTGCCACTTCCAAATGAGACACATCACTCCTGAGAGCCCAGCCAAAGTATAAAAAATCTGACAATAAGCTTTAAAAAAGCAAAAAAGCAAGGAAATGAAACACACAAAATTGAAACTATCACTGAAATGCCATCAAACTGATTTGACAAAGTTCTTAGACTACCTTAAAGGCAACAGCTTCAATGTTTTCAGGGGTGATGCACTCATAGGTGTTGGCTTGCTTTTCTTTGAAGTAAATGATGGGCTCGATCTTCTGTTTCATGAGGAATTCATCTTTCGTCAGGATATCTAAAATAATACATCATAAATCAACAGGCTGATTCTGAAACAGTGCAATGTGACAGTCAGAAAAATACTGATGGCCTTTGTCATCCATTTATAACTGTTCTTTTTGGTAGGTAACTATGTTATTAATATATGTGATTAATGCTAAATACTTTCTTCTAACCTCTTATAGCAATCCAGCTTAGATAGGCTACTGCCTATGCAATTTATAATTCCATTATTCTGTTTATCTATTCCATACAGTGTGGCTTGAAACTATTCGCTTATTTTTTACCATTTTACTCATTTTTTTGTTGAAAATATGAAATCTTTTTGCTGAGCTAAAATTATTCAAGTGTCACTACCACAACTGCCCCCAGAAACTTTTAATCTACATACTCCCATTTATATTTGACCTTTATGAGCACACATCTAGTTCTGCAATTGAACACGAAGGAGAATATCTCATCACTGTTTTAATAAATTCTTGTATCTTTGGAATTCTGAAAGGGCAACTTTGTGGGAGAAAGGAAACACATTTTTTGACTTTTTTCTGTATCTTTATGTGATAAGTGCAGGTATTCTACACCATTTCTTTTTGTCATGAACTGTTTATATAGTGTAAAGAGCAGCAGGTATCATCTATGGAAGCAATAATTTCATGTTTGATTTTGGATTTTCCATTTATTCCTCAGTATATTTATTATATACTTCTTCTATTATATAATTTTGAGAGACTCGAGTAAATGAAGAAGCTGCATTTTCTGTTAAAATATCTCTGAGAACTACATCTTTCACAGTTTGGTACAACAGGCTCACCAGCAATCATTAGAGAAAAAATAACGAAGGACTTGAATTTGCCTGGCGTATGTGATGTTACAATCTATTGCCCTTAAATCCCCAAAACTCAAAATAATGTTTCAATGTCTTTCATTCCTTTCTGTTTTTCTTCTAGTTACAGATCTCATGAAGGAAGATCTATATTTCTCCCTCCTGCATCTACAAATGCTGCTTAATTTCATTCAGACATGCAACAATTCCTCAGGCCTCAAGACAGCCAGCCTTCATCATTTACCTTCTTGTTTTAGTATGTTCTGTTGTTTTGTTCGGGTTTGGCCACCTGCTTTCCTCAGCAGTGAAGTGCTCTTGGTGCCGTTTTTTTAAAAGATTATGCTGCATGGTAGGCTGTGAAAATCTCAGTTTAAAACATTACCCTTAAAGAAAATATTAACCCGAGGTTTAAATACGGAAAAGTCAGGAACGAGTGAGAGACAGAGAATAACAGAGAGTGAGAGAGCGAGAGAGAGAGAGAGACAGAGAGAGCGAGAGAGAGAAAGAGAGAGAGCGAGAGAGAGATAGAGAGAGAGAGAGAGAGATGATCCGCGCGCTCCGGAAAAGTCACGAAGGAGAGAGAGAGAGGGCCACAGAGAGAGAGCGCATGCGCGAGAGAGAGAGAGGCACAGTGAGCGCGAGACAGGTTTAAAACGGGCGCGATCCGGAAAAGTCACAAACCAGTGAGAGAAAGAGAGTAAGAGACAGAGAGAGAGAGTAAATCCCTGCTAAAATATCAAGGTGAAAGTCATCATAGCTTGCGTAGTATAGACCCAGCTCCCAACGCAACTTTGTGAATAGATTAACAGCGATATTTTTTTTTTGCGCGATAAGAGCCTTGCGTTAACACCGCTAACGGCCCAGCACTAATATATATATATATATATATATATATTTATCACTACTTACCTGGTTTGCAGATGTTGAATTCCATGGCCCCCCCAAAGTTGAGAATTTTCTGAACGATGGTCTTGGCCAGAATGTTGGGGGAAAACAGAACAGGGCGTTTGCGTGGACAGTGGTGTGGCGTCACTGGACTGTATGGAACTAGGTTCAGATCACTCTTGTTCAGGTCATTCTCCGATTCTGAGGTGTCTGAGACATTACCACAAACGCAAGTTATTCATCTGATCATTCCCATGATTCATATTCACCTGACGATTCATTTTCAGATATTTATATTCACCATTCTGTGGAAGGCTTAATGAAATAAACATTCATTTAAACATCTATCACAGAAAGAACCATTGGCTGTTTAGTCTAAAGCTTACAAGCGCCCAATTTTCATTGCTTATTTTAATATTAGAGCTTTTGGGGGATGCTTGCATTCAGCTGAACAGTAACCTTCAACTCAAATGCAGAAACCCCAGTTACAACTTGGCAGAAGTGCAAGAGTAAATCCTGTGCAGTCTATATGTCAAAAAGCTATTATATGAGCCATCAACTGTGGATACGAATGACACGGAGCAGACAAGCCTCTCCATGCTTACCCTCAGGCTTCATGGTTTCAAAGCCAGCTCTGGGAAGAGATGACGTATTGCCTCCATTGACGATGCGGACGCGGTCATTGCTATCCATCCTCTTGTACTTGTTATCAGTCCTGCTGACAAACTGACACCAAGACAATTTCTTAATCTTAGCAACTGTCTTTTCCAGCCACTCTACTTTTATTTGTCTGGTCAGAGGGGCAATTACCTGGAGGATCTGGCAGATGAAAATACTGGCTCTGGAAAGACGCGGGCTGGACTTGGGGTCTGGTGACGGAGCAGGGTCCTCAGGCTGCAAAGTGGTCTGAGGAGATAAATGAAAGAAAGCAAAACTCAGTCAATCTGTCTGTCGTGGGTTTAGTGCTTGGGTTTAGTGCCTTTGTACAAACTGCAAGCAAGCAAGGCTAGTTCCTGAACCTCTGGTGGGTCTAGGGTGAACTAACCCGCATTCCCCGCTGGCTCTCCACCTCCTCTCGGCCTCCACGACACAGCAACTTCTGGATTTTCACCAGGAGGAGCTGCTGGGCCCTAGGGAGAAAGATGACTGTCAGTTCATACAGTAGCCTCCAGTCATATTCAGCAGACACACACACACATACATTCCCTGAGGCTTATGCTCTTCGGCCGACACTAGACACAAAGATTTCTTCAAACAACAGTCAATAGTGGGAGAAGATACTATCTTTTTCACACTTCATAACCATAAAGCTTTGTTTCATATTTTTTATTCTTATGCCTAAGGAAGTAGGTCACACTAAGAAACTAACCTGCTATAGCTAGGGATGGTGCCTTTCTCCAGGTCCTTGTCAGTGAGGCTGTCAACACGTGCACACAGCCATTCACACTTGCCCTGGTGCCTGGTGTCCAACACGTGGAGCACCTCATCACAGCGCACGTTCAGGGAGCAGCTGTCTGACTGGCCTGAAATGTTCAGGTTGACCCGGATGTAGAATGAGTCGCCAGACACCACTCTGCCTTCATCTATCTCTTTCTGCAGCCGCCTATACGCTGAAGACAAGAGAAAAGTTCACCACACAGATCTCACAAAACAGCACCTGAAAACAGTAGCCACTGCATCATTGCTGGTCCTGCTACTGAGGCTCCAATTACACAAAGCAGCCCCAGGAACATTATGCTGCTGGATAAAATCTAAAAGAGTAAAATGGTGGACTTAAGTCCTTGATTCTGATCCAATGTTTGCATGCTTGTAAAAAGCAAGACAGTCAACAGGAAAACAAATCATGGTCCAGGCTTAACTTATGTATGAATTCGTATAGATATGCAGGGCTGCACCCAAACAGTTGACCAAACCAAAAGTCTGTGAAAAGTTTTAGTCCATTTTTAAAACCTTTACAATCCATTCAGGAGCTGTTCCTTGCCTTTAAAAAGTTATGATTAAACTGTTAGAATATCCAAAGTCTGAGATCATCAAGTGCGTAAAGGATGACGGCATTAATATGACATGAAACTCAGTGAGCCAATTCTCACCTGTCACTCAAACATGACAAATAAATGATGGTCCGTGGTGAACATTTTTTGGGGAATAACCCCGATCAAATAAAATACAAATGAGGGCTCGTTGGAAAGATCTGGTGTGGAATCCCTGACTCCTGATCTGTGTAAAACTGGGGGTTTACTGTAATATATA
>JBBPDH010000136.1:8558561-8572934 GCA_037974565.1 Clupeocharax schoutedeni
CAGACGATCATCTTAATTTAATCGTGGCAGCCAAAATCGTGATCGTGATTAAAATTCGATTAATTGTGCAGCTCTAAGTGTGTGTAAACTTTTGACTACAACTATAGAACGTAATTCATTTGTAAATGATTATGGCGTCATAATGCCAAAGGCTTTATTTTCATTATTCTAAATAATACATACTGGATAATTATATCGAAACAATCAAGATGACATTCATATGTTGCAATTATAAAATGAAAATTTTATTTTAGATACATTTTAACCCCTCCCACACACACACACAAGAGTACCAAAAAGTTTCTGGTCTTAGTTGAATGGTTCAAGGAAAACCCTTTAATTCCTAAAGAAGCTTTATATTACATGGAGGTTCATTAATAAAATGGAAAAGCGTTCTTTACATTTCTGATTTAAAATAGAACCATTCATTGGAAACTCTATAGGGCACCCTGGTTGTTCTGCTATGGGCTATGGCTCTAAAAAAATGTCTTTGTGTACTCGGTTGCTCAGGGCCGTCCCCATCAGAGTCCCTGCATATTGAGAAGATGAGTGTGTATGTGGTGTCAAACCACTGGAAATGTCTTCGCTCAGTCCTTCACCAGAGGTAACCCCAGGACAAAGGAGAAATCAAGAAGACACATGAGGTCAAATCAGAGGGTGTTGAAATCCAGGCATTTAGAGATGGCACACCCAAATATCTGGCACAGCAGAGGGAGGATCCTGCTCCTCTCTGTTCTGGTTTGGGGATGACTGGAAAAAATCAATGGGGTTTTCCCTTTAGACAGCGGGCTGTCAACAGATTAAGTACAATGCCATTGTCAGTGATCCCCACAAGGTCTGTGTTTGTTGTACGGGTCGTGACTCAGCCAACTCATTCATAGTGTGTCCTCACATGCAACTCTCTCACACTCATATTTGGACAGACGCACAAACGCTCTGACTTTGTCTACACACACATCTTACAACCCTGACCAAGTTTCCTCTGCGCTTATTTTGGTGTGGATGACTAATAGAGCTTCTTCACTTCCTCATTTCAGTGACAGATGTTTAGTCTTGCCTCTTCAAGTCAGCAGCAAAAGCGGAGGTATATCTCAAGCACTTTGTGTACATTTAAAAAACTATTTTGCAGAACTGCAAAACTGAGAAGCAGATTTTGGCTCACAGACAACAAAGACAGACAAGCCAGTTCATGGACACTCCTAACAAACAAATACTAACAAAGTCTGCCTTGGTTTAAAGGAAAAGCCTGTTGTAAAAAAAACAGTTTTGTTCTCTCTCCACCTTGCTCTCTCTTTCAGCAATGTGAAGGAGTCACACCTACAGGGTTGATCCTCTTTCACTACAGTTTCCTCTTTGTCTCTCCCCCCGGGACTGGGCCTGAAACTGTTTCGCACTCATGTTGGAGCGCAAGATCAGACTAAGAGAGCGGAAGTCCTCACCACGCGCTCCCGCCACCCTATCTGATTTTAGAACAACCACCAACCAACAGTGCGTCTTCAGCCAATAGGCTGCAGCTCTGCTCCTCGAACCTACCAGTTCAGAGGAACTGTGGTGAGGTGTTTTGTGTGAAAGTGAAACACGATGTGAAGCAGCTCAGTGGGCTTCCGACCAAGCCCTTACTACAGCTATTCTTTCAGCTCTCAGAGCCAGTGATGCTGACAACCTTTTCAGCTGCCTTAGGAAAGTGCAGATACAGTGATAAGGGCTAAAAATAGCCTCAAACAAACTAAAATCTCCAATGGCGCAAGTAGTCATTGCATGTATGCTACACTAAAATAATTCTGCAAGGGAGTGAAGCAGGTGATTAATAAGGATCACTGCCGATAGAACATCAGGAGGGTGTTAGTAACAATTCTTACTAAAAGAATGTAATTAGTCAGCATGTAATTAGTCAGTCTATCAGAACCTTTGGTACCGCATGTGTTGATGGAACTGTCCATGCCAGAGCACTGCTGCATTATCCATATGAATACACTGCTTTTATAATAGTGGACTTGCTCAGTATGCTGGTCCAAAAAACTCAAACCAAATTGCCTTTCTTTGAAAACGGAATAGTAATTAGGCATCCTGAAGATGGGCCCAGTATAGCATGTGTATGTGGCAGTTCTATGCAGTAGTACTGGTCTATCTGTGTGTAATTAAGTTCTATTTCTGCATGTCCTAATTACTCTTTGAAAGACCCGCAAACTCACTCATGATGCATTAAGTAATTATAAGGCATTTGCTGATCCATACATTAAACTGAAAAGGCCAGTTCCGACTGATAATGTTTTCTTAGAGGATCTACAACATGATATGCTTTGCATCCCTGCATACATAATGTAAGGTCACAGTAAAAATTTGCATGCTACCCCTTTAAAATCATGTTTACTCATAGATCAAAATGAACAATAACACCCCAAATCCAAGAACAGGCTTTTTGGAACATGCAGTGAATGCAGGGACATATATCCACCTCCACAATCGGGACAAATGCAATTGTAAGGTTTTAGAAGTTTAAAACAGATGATCATTAGCTACAGAAGCTGCAGTGACATGGACGGGCGTTAATTAGTGATACAGACTTTTTAAAGAACTGAGTCTGATTTACTATCTCTAAGATAATTTCAGTTTGTCTAAGCAAGTTTAAGTTTACAGTTGCATGTTTAGAGTTTACAGTTATGTTTAAAGATGTTGCAAAATGCAAAAAATGGCTCTAAAATGTTTAAGCTCTGAATGAGTGGGGCAACAATGGGAGTGTGTGTTAACAGTTACCTATTGACTTTCACTGATGGATGTGCTTCTAATGACATAGGCATTTCAGGCATTTCAGGGAGGGCTCTGATTAAAAGCTAAGGATTTTAGCATTAGAGGGTCAGATTGTTGACAGATATGCATAACTCTGCCAGAATGACCCACAATAAATCCATTGTTTTGAGGTGAGCAGGAAAATTCCAAATGTGATGGAATCACTGGGAATCCGACACCAAAAATTTTTCCATTAAAAACAGGTTCATCTTTAAAGAGTAACAGCAAGCAAATAAAGGTACCTGCTGGTGTCCATTCATGTCAAAGCAAAAAGTAATCTCGACTTTCCTTGTTATTTAAGGCACTCAGAGAAACACTTTGACCGTTAATTCTTAGGTCTAAATACCAGCTGTCAAAATCGGAACATTTCTCAAACAACATGGCCTTTTCGGGGTCATCCCAGAAGTGTGAATCCACGAACATTAATCTTCATTAATCCTGCTTTCCTTGCAAGATAAAAAAGGCAATGCAAGAAATCTCTCATTTGTCACAGAAAGAGAAACAGAACTATACTTGTTCTTTTACTGGACTGTGAAAGACACAGCACCATGTTATTAAAATGCAAACGACTGCTAGTTTTTCACGTTGAAATCATGTATACAATCTCATGTCCTGGACCGATGCATGTGTATATACAAATACACGATAGCATCTGTATATATACAGACTGTCAACTTGAAGCATGTGTCAGAGCAGAGCTCCGGCCCTCTGGGATTTAAATCTGAGATTACAGGTGTTACTGAATATTTACAACAAAACACAGCATGTTTCTAGGTTATTCACTGATGCCGAACAAAATAGTCTAATAAAAGCCACCATCGTTAGAGCAACTGACCCGCAAGCTCTCAAAACAAGACTGAGTGAGAGTTACTGAAAGGTGCTAATTGTTGCAACAGTAGAATATTCCTTTGGGTGTTGGCAAGAAAGACTGTTTATGTCTTTGTTAGTCTGCAGCACAAAAAAAAAAGCAAAGGACAACAACAAAAAAGAGAACTGCAAACTTCCTGGCAGTTCATGGAGCTGATATTTTGAATTAAATCCAACTCTAGTTGCATAATCTGTCCCCTGCCAGAACAGTAACCTAGATGGTGGTGGTGAAGATGGTGACAGGGGGAGTGAGGCATCTCATAACAGACAAGCAGACGTAGCGTTCAAAATTGAATTTGTGCTCTAATGTGCTCGGGAGTTCTTGAGTTTCTGAGGAGCTGCAGGACATGCTGTTCAATTTGTTAAACAAAGTTGAGGTCCAAAAGCTTACAGAATTGGGCAACTGTTCTGTATTCACAGAGGATCCTTGTCTGACACACTACTGGCTATTCAAATGACATTTCCATTAACCCACTGTGCTCTCACATTTAGAGAGCCTTACAGAAGTGCACTCCATGTGTGCATAAGGCTGTATGTGTGGGGTAGCGTGTGGGTGTAGGTGCCAGTCAATTGCCATTGGTTATTGCTGTGAGTGCTGTTGCAGTAAACACCATGCCCCAACCAGAGCAGTGTTCCATCAAGGGCATGGAAGAAACTTCATTCATGTATTCGTAAATATAAGCATTTTCAAAATTTCAAGGCGAAGAAGCACAAATACGCACACAGTGAACTGATTATACAGATGGTTTTTCGAATTTACAGATGGTTTTTCGCATTTCACATGGAACTGTGGATGGCCAATGTCTTTAGACTTATTTTAGTCCGAATTATCCATGGCTATTTTCATCTAGTTTAAGTCAATGAAAACTGATGACATTTAGTCTAGTTTTAGTCAATGAAACATATATATATGTTATTGCTTTTCTAAAGATCAACGTTCTTCTTGTCTTGGGCTAGTCATTGACACGAGAACTTTAGTGATCAAAAACCACAGTACAAATAAACAATTTACAGTTTCTTTCTATCAAGTCAAAAAACGTCTGTTGTCACGATCAAAAATTGGCGTGCCATTCATCACATGCACCTCTATGTCCATTTATGGCACTTAACATGTGACATAAGTCTGCTGTACATCCAGATAACAATATTAAACTGACATTCAATATGACAAATTAGCAATTGTTTCTTTAAATATTAAACACCACTTTATCTTAACTACACTATGGCTCTAACAATATATATAAGTACTGTGCAAATGTCATAGGCACCTAAAAAAGGATATTTAAAAACCGTACACATGATCAGTGTGTGCTCTTTTTTCACATCAATATTACTAAATATACCAAAGAAACCCAAATAGAATAAATACCAATAACATTACACAGTAAAAAGTGATTGTATGTATGTATATCTGTGTGTTTTTTGTGGAAATATCGGTATTACTTGTAGTTTCCATCCGAAACCTGGTTTGACTCGATCAGTTCTTCAGTGAATTAAATCTGGAGCTTCCTCTCCTGGAGGAAGCGAGGAGAAATCTAAAACCGAACCTGTGCTTTTGACCAGCTCACACAATATCAGCTACTTTTTAACAAACAAAACAAATCTTGATACTTTTTACTGCTTTACTGTTTATCATTTTTTGGATGTTAACTTTGGTATCAGAAACACGAATGATCACACACTGAAAAATATCTTTAAACATTTTGCATAGGTGACTAAGACTTTTGCACAGTACAGTATATATAAATATCTCCATCCTATGCGTTTATATGTAATTGTCACCATGAACAAACTAAACGCAATGCTACAAAATGCTACCGTATTTTTACATTTACATTTACGGCATTTATCAGACGCTTTTATCCAAAGCGACTTCCATTCTCTAACTACAGGGGGACAGTCTCCCTGGAGCAACTTGGGGTTAAGGGTCTTGCTCAGGGACCCAGTGGTTGTGCTGAAGGTAGGATTCGAACCTGTGACCTCTTGGTCTGGAGGCAAGTATCCTACCCACTGAGCCACCTCCACCCCAAGCTATTTATCATTACTAGTATTTTGCATGAGAATCTGCCAACTTGCAGAGAGAATTCTGATGTCAAGTAGAAGAATTTTCTTCATGACCCAAGTTCCTCCCACGTTCCCAAATAATTTTCCTGGGTCAGATGTAACATTATGGTTATCCCTCATTTAAACCTGACTAGTCAGACTGCAGCGTCTGCATATATACACTTCACCTGGGTGACAGTGGGTAGAGAGAATATTAATAAAAACCACTACAGTTCATAGGAAATGTGAGCGTGTTCATGAAACCACTACAGCTCTCCACAGCCTCAAATATACTTTACAAAGAAGTACCAGGAAGTGGACACAAATCGTTTATTCTTAGTTTTCGGGTGGTGGGGGGAAGTTGTCATGTATGGACACTTTCAAAACAATTGCATGACTTTGCTGTGGAGGACTAAAATGTAATGGCATTAATGCAACCTCAGCATGTGGCCAACATTTAAAGCCAAAATGACTCAAATACGTATCCAAATATGATGTGTCCATGTGTTTGTCCCTCCACCAATCAAAACAGCAAAACTACTCAACCTATTTCATATTCTCTATTATGTACATTTGTAACAGGGATGCATTGATATGGGTTGATATCCGATTTTTATATGTCTATCAGTGGAGAAGCCATAATATAAACATTTAGAAGCAGGTGAAATTGGGACCAAATCAACCTGGATCAGTACATAAATAAATGAAATTTAATCCGTTTCCAGAATAAACCTTGTATTTCCATTTTTTGCATTACTTCAAAACTGCAGCTGACATTTATATTAATAGAATAATTGATATTAACAGACTAAGATAAAGGAAAGGAATAAAATCTTTAACTGACATAAACGTATATTGAAGCTTAACAATATATTGCCCTTTTGTAATGATACATCTTTGAAGACTAGAGGTTGGTTATGAAGGCAACAATTTGTCAGTAGATGGTTGCAAATGTTGTAATATGAATCAGATGTACACATTTAGCACAGCAGCCCACCATCAACTAACTCTTCTCCTTTAGGACCGAATTAAACAAATCCATGTCTGTGATATTTTTAAGCAATTATCTGCCAACACAGATATGGCTCTGATCCCACATGCATCCCACTTAATAATAAGACAAAAGATTGATAGCTGGATAATGGCACCCAGGTGGTGCTCCATAGGTTATTAATATTCTTTCCATAGCTGTTCTCTAAAAGAACAAGATGCATTTAGTATGTAAAAAAAACTTTTTTATGTTTAGAACACTGCACCCACACTGTAAATTTAATAAATAATAAATTGCCTTGAATTACAAATAAATTGCCTTGAATGACTGAAGTAGAGTTACTTAATAAAACTATGCTTGTTTTAAGCTTAAGTCAATCAAACTTACAAAAAGTTACTTCACTGATTGAAGGCAATGAGTTTGCATCTGCAGTGCAGAACCGTAACTAGCACAAACACACCACTGTGTGCCTATAAAACGTGTAACATTTTCCCAGCTCCACTAACTAACATGCACAATGGCAAAACTGTTGAACCAATTTAACCTGGTCAAAAACAAAGCATGGCTAATAATGTTAGGGTGACGTGCAGAAGCTTTTCACATAAACTCCTTCCAACATATAAAGCATATAACATTTTAGGCACTATTTAGGACATTATTCGGTTAACATTATTACTTATTATTAAAGTAAGGCACAGCACCAAATGAACTAGTTTGTTGTTGATCCCAGTCTGGACTCTTCTCTTTTGTGGTTCCACTCTGGTGCAATGAGTTGCCTTTAGCAAACAAGACCAGCAGAATCTTCTTGCGTTCATTTTACATTAAAAAAAATGATCACTCCTTTGGTTCTCACACTGTTCAAAACTTGAATGTTTCTTCATACTGTAAGTCGCTTTGGACAAAAACATCTGTTAAACGTGAGATTTTACTGGGGCACAGAGCATAAAAACTGGGGCATGTCCCCCCAGTGAAAGGGGTCTAGTCCCTGAGTCACTGCATCCTTTACTCCTCGTCACGTCCACAAGCTGCCTCTCTCTTTCTTAGACAGGCTCAGGTTAAGGAATCCTCTGAGGCAGGAACCCTTTCACTGAGCCCCTTACTGGACGACAAAAGCTTAATTCATTTGATCCCAACCTTGGGATTGGTATCAGTGTCCTGTTTTTTTCTGCTTCATTTTTCTCTAGATGGTCTGAGACGGCAAGCCCCTGCCTTCTCTCAGTGAGGAAGCTTCAGATAGACAGATGGAGAACTCAGCAGTGCGCAGCGGAGTGTGCAGACACCCCAGCATTTTCACACCTTTCACCTCTGCCAGCAAACACATCTCTACTTTATCAGTTCCCAGAAAAAGTCCCCTTCAGTTAAAAAATCAGTTAAGAACAAGAAGTCAACAGTAAACCCCTTTTCATTTATTTCTTGAAGTCTTTTGTTGTCCCGAATCTATCGCACCCCACAATTAAAAGCGGGTCGAGCAAGTGCTTCAACCGGACAGACAGACAGACCGACAGATACAATGCCCTGCCTTAAAAAAAATCATAAAGTCTCTGTCTCTAATTGAAGACACCACCGAGAGGTTTGCCAGCTCTGCTAGCGCTTGAAATCTCGTGTTTCGATCTACATTGCGGGTACGCAGTCTTTCTGCAGGGTTTGACTTCATTACAAACGTCTGACAGACTTCCTACTGAGAAAAACAAAACAATTTATTTACCTGTAGGTGATCAGTGTTTGGAGTTCAGCGCCGTCCACACATTCCTAGGAGCGAAAGCGAGTGTTAAAAGAGGCTAAAATCTCGGCATGGGAGCTCCGGCGGCGACACTTCTAAAAAGTTGCACCTGACGGAGAAACACAAGTCTGGCCGAGAGTCAGGAGTGGGCGGACTTTCAGAAGAATGCAGTCGTGCTACCTCCTCACAGAGCACAGTGAGGAACTGGAGTCAAATCACACTGCAAATATCTCCTTTACACTGTTAACACAGCGTTAAGAATAATAGTACTACTAATAATGTTAACAACTACAACAACAACAACAACAACAACAATAATAATAATGAAGATTATACTACTACTGCTACTAATGCTACTACTACTACTAATTATAATAATAAGAAAAGAATAATAATGATTATACTACTATTACTACTACTATTATTATTATTATTAATAATAATAATAATAATAATAATAATAATAATAATAATAATAATAATAATAATAATACAGTTGTTGTTGCTACTATATTATTATACCACTCTTTTCCACTCATTTATGAATGGTTTTATTATCTCTGTTCCAGCACTCTAGTTGATATCATACACTGCAGTGTATGTGTGTGGAAATTGCATATTATCTACACCAGTGGTTTCCAGTCCTAGTAGTGGAGCTCCTCTCACTCTGTGGGTTTCAGATGTGCCCCGGTCAGAGAATGTAACTGGCAAGGTTTGGGTTGAAGTGGGTGTAGGGGACTACTGAACTCCTGTAGTGCTGTTTCTCTCTCCTAAACACATTAAACACACACATAAGTACAAACTTAAACTGCCAATGATCTCACATTCCCAACTCTCATAACAAACTCTCACTTTACTTTATTTATAGACTGCTACATGTGTTTTATATTGGCTTTTGGGGTCATTTTTTGCACAATGAGGTTCATTAGGGTCAGCTGAACTGTATTTTTCTGACCTGTAATATTAAGTTTACTTTCTTCCTTTCTGCATTCTGTGTATTCCTGTCTGCACTTGTGTAGTCATGATTCATGGTCTTGGAGGAACGTTGTTTTGTTTCACTGCACAGATGAAATGACAATAATCTTGACTTGTTTTGAAACTCCTCTGGTTAGGTGTGCCTCCACGACTACATGTGGGAACTGCTGAGATTCTGGGAACTTTCCCAAAATTCCTATTTGTTTCCTTATTTCAGGAGAAAGTTCCTGATTTGCATTGGCATAGTTCAGTACTTGTGAGGGCAAGTCACTTCAGGGTGGCAGTTGAGACATCAAGGAATTTATCCCTGTGCCATTTTAACTGAGTTACCTACTTTTTTTCATGAGGAATGCTCAGAGCCTTTGAATTATTTGCAGAACATTTTTCTGGTAAGCCCCAGTGTGTTATTAATTACTTGATATAGGTCTTATTAGCATAATTGGAGGAAACATTGTATTGCTGGACTAATTCCATCTTTACAGAGACCTTTTCAGGCATCGCCACACAACTTTGATTGCAGCGTACCCTCGGCCTTACATGAAAATGGATAAATAACTATTTGGATTCATTCACAATCAAGACTAATTTTGCAATCACACTTGTAAATTGTCTTGATTTTTTAGGAATTATCATAAAATAAATTTCTGTAAGTTGGCATGAGGAGAGAAAGCTCTCTGCTGACCTGCTGGAGATGAGAATCATTTGAATAGATTTGTAATGAGGGGTAATATATTTTTGTTGCACTCCTTCACCAGGTTGATGTACTGATTCAACAATGGCATACAGATCCAGAAATAAGATCATACTGATAACTGTAGCTGTTGCTTTTTAGGGTCTTTTTATCTGCTAGCTCTGAGCTAGCTCATCCAATGTGAACCCATAAACTAGACTCATATGCAAATCTAAATTCAATGTCTATTTGTTTATTTCCATGGTTACACATATGAACCGATTATAAAGAGGGAAGAGTGGTGCTAAAAGAGCAGAGACATTGTGTTCAGCCTTTTAGATCATTCAGCTGTCTAGTGGTGGTAAATCAAGACAACTGGACTTCTTTTATTTTGGAATACATTTAATTTATTACAAGATTACAAGATTATACCACTTTATACAACTTAAGACTACTGTTGCTGCACTGTGTTGTCTTTCATGTCTTTTATGTCTTTATGTTCTATCTGTGAAGAGGGTGTTCAAGTAAGAATTTCATTGTGCTCTGTACACTGTACTCTGTAAACATGACAATAAACTTCAACAAGTGCAACAGACTCCCGACTCTTAGATATCAGGTACTGTGTTTTTCCCTTCTAAGGTTTTTTTAATTAATGACTAGAACCATGAGCATGGATCTAACCTGTTTCAAACACATACTTTAACATATTTCAACATACCCTGAGCAAATTTCCAAATATCTGATTTTAGAGACAGAAATGATTAATGGTCATGTCACAACACATGATGCACGATCCACCATGCTGTACAGCTGCAGCTATAAACATATGGTTGTTATTGTTAACAAGGGGCATAGACGGGGCCCTCAAACATTTTGGTTCCTGGTGTCATCTACAGTTCTCAACATACCAGCCTATGACTAAACAGAGCTGCACAATGACACATATCTTCCTACAGGAAGTCAGATTACTAGCCAAAGTTAAACAGAGGGCCCTCCAGTGGAGGAACACAGTATGGGTCATGAAGAGTCAGGGTTCAGTTAATGATCTGGAGCCCTCATTCAGGGTGTGAGGTCTGTTATACCTGCCGCACTTCATATACAGCTTTTAGTCTTGGTTCTACTAAGAGATGAGCTCACTGGAGAATGTGTCGTTCATGTTTTATGTCATGTATTTTGACCTTAGCCTGCACTTCAAGTCAGTCACATAAGTTTTATTCTCATTTCAGCCATAATCACACAGTACACAATGAAACAAAACACTGTGCCTCCAGGATAATGGTGCAACACAAGGACAGAACACCACCACAAGAGCAACATGAGCAACTGGACAAGACAACATTTAGTACAATCGACTATAGCTACAGCACTAGACTGAATGAATACAGTTTATGGCAGATACTGTATTCTATTAACAGAGAGTTGTGTGTGCAAAAATGCAGAACAGAGGTAGACAGCAATAAAAAAAGAACTGTGCAAACACAGCAGCAGCAGGACAGAGAACGTGCAGTGCAATAAAACTCGTCTATGGGACCGGACTTAGCTTTCTATTTCCCATAGTAATTTAGGAGTATCGGCTGTAAGAGAGTCTTGTAATGCTGTCACTTTTGATTATATTACCAATTACAAATATATTACCAAGCAATCATTGTTTTAAAATTCAGAAATTTAGAGTAATCGTTGTCTTTAGTTCAATAATCAGGCTTTGGGGATTTTGTGATTAAAAACAACAACAAATAAAAAACATTGAGGTGTTTAATGACAACTATATAAAACACTGCATGGCAAAAATGCTGTTACTGTTGTTTACTGCAAGACAGACCAGTAAGAAAAAAGACATTTATTGTCATTATGCAGACTGACAACTGGTTTATTGAGAAGGTACATTGAAATGTGCTTTTAACCTTATAAAACTTAGCACAAACCTTTTAAAAACACATTGAATGTGCTTGTAACCTTATAATACTGAACACTTACCTTTCAAAAACCTCAGTCAATTTAGCTTCCTGCAATCTGCCCTTAGACTGCTTTGGATGAGTGTGTGAAGCTCTCTGAGTGCTTTCTTCCGACTGTTTTGTGCCACTATTTACAAGAAGCACGATGCTGTCACTTCTGTTGGATGTATGTCAATCGTTTCTCAGCAAGTGTGTGCGCACCTTCAGGTCACCAGGGGCCTACTTTTGATGGCATTCATCAGCTTAATGATTAAAAGTGATGGAAATGTGAAGTATACTCCTATTCATGCTTGCTTAATTTGTCACACACACACACACACACACACACACACGATAAAATCTTAGATTTTTTCCCACAGGTTTGTAAGATCACATTCTTGACTTATCAAACACGTGAAGCAGCACTGACAATGCGGAGGAGTAGATATTGCACAAAGACTTAAGGGTCAATTCCATTCTTGTTTTAAATCAATGCATGATATCAGTCACAGTGTAATAAGGGTGTTGAGATGCAAAACAGGAGCAGGAAAAAATAGAGAGAGAATGAAAGAAACAAAGAGCAAGAAGGACAAACTGCTCCTTGTGTACAGGGATATGACTTGTAGTCTCTCGACATGTCAGCATGTTAAATGACACGTGCTGTAAGGCTGCGTCTGCTGGAACACCAGCTGCTGTGTAAGTCCTTGAGAAATCAGAGGTAGGAGAGGCAGGGGAGACTTCTGGTAATCCGCCAGCATGCCATGCAAGAAAGCTGCTCCTGGCCTTGTTAGCCTGTGGCACCACATGAGAGAGAGAGAGAGAGAGAGAGATTTCCAGGACCGAAAAGGAGAGAGAGAGAGAGAGAGAGAGACAGAAAAAGAAAGAACTAGACAGAGAGAGAGAGAGCCAGAGAGAGAGATTTCAATTAATGCAGCATGGCAGAAACAAGCAAAGTCGTCCTCCTGCAAGCAGCTGTCCATCGACTCTCTCTTTTGGCGCTAGCATCAGCTCGGATAGCCCTGTGGCTGAAGCTCATTTTAATTTCAGATTGGACCAGCGTCCACCCGCCTCCAATTGGACAAGGCAGGCCGTGGCTCCATAAATACAGATGGAAGCCTTGCAGCAGCCCACTCCCTTGTCCTTTATCTACAGCATCACACATGTACAACATATCACACAAATACCCTTTGATTTTGAAAAACTGTGTCACTGCCTTCCAGCATGCATCCATGCTGCCATAGTCATTCGTTCTTTAAAATATCGTAGAGAAAACTTTTCCCATTTTTTGTGATATATATATCCTTATAATACACCAGTGAATATGCAGAAACTCTGATGCTTTGATTGTCAGAACAGAGTTCATTTACACCAGTCACACGGTAAAAACAGGGGGTATGGAGAGGTTGGAAAATGTGTACAGCCATTTTTTGGTACATAAAACAACAGAGAAGAGAATGAAAACACAATAAATGTAAGACAATGACCCTTTTAGGCAGATAAGGACATTTTAGTTAGATTGATGTGTGATATGTTACAGTAACAGTTTGTCATTACTGCAAGTAGCATGTCATGTCAAGTTTAGTTGTAATGGCAATAAAGCTGACTTTGAGGAAAATGTCTGCTGTTTTGCAATCTTTGTGTAGCTAATAAAGGGAGAGAATTCTCCTATGTTAAAAATAGTGTCCTCTTCCAGAGTAGTAATTAGTATATAACTGTGGCGAACGGTGGAAGAAGTCAAGACGAGAGCTGGTGTAAACATTTTCTTTGCTTTTATTTTCAGTCAAAGCAGAAGCACAGCACAACACAGCTTCTCTCAGACACTCCAACTCCAACTAACAGTGCTAAGCACCGCCCCTCCCCTATATACATCCCCAAAAACCATGCAGCTTGCCATGGTGATGGCCAGGTGTGTGCCATCACCCCTCAATTAACCCCTAATACCCCTCACACAGTTCATGTGGACCTCCTACTCGCCACATAACATTTCCTTAAAGATAAGGAAAGAGACTTTGTGTCCGTTGTTAACCTGGGGGGTATTCCAGAAAGCAGGTTATGCTACATAACCGGGTAAGTTCAAGGGTAAGTTAGTGCCGAACTTACCCGGTTATGTAGCATAACCTGCTTTCTGGAATACCCCCCTGATCTTTTGTTGTAGAATTGTTTTTTCAAATCAGAATTGTTTTGCAATCAATATCTGATCATACTTTAGTCTTTTAATTCATTACTAATGTGGAACAAATTGCTAATATTTAAGGAAATATACATTAATTTATTTTTAGGATGTTTGTGAGGAAGTGAATGTATAAAAAAATATATCTTTTTCATATAATTTTCTACTTCATAAAAATTAAAGTATAGATTTCCACAGTCCTGTGTCCTGCAGTATTTT
>JBBPDH010000136.1:8573034-8592461 GCA_037974565.1 Clupeocharax schoutedeni
GTGGAGGAGGTGTTTTTGCCGATCCTCACGTGCTGCGGTCTGTTGGTGAGAAAGTCCAGGACCCAGTTACACAGAGTTGCAGATTGAGCTGCATTACTGCATGACAGGTCAGAGTGCCCATGCTGTCCCATGGTCACCTCTGACACACACACTTTATGCCTGCACCTGGTGAAGGGATTGCACCTAGCTGCACTATGGAAATAAGGCAAACAATGTGAGGGCCATGGCCTCTGGGCAGTGTTCTGCTGGGAAAGTTCTGTTCCTGGCATTGACACAGACCACCTGTCTAAACACTGTTGCCGATCAAGTACACCCCTTCATGGCAATGGTATCCCCTAATGGCAGTGACCAGTTTTAGCAAGAAAATACACCCGGCAAAAATTGTTTAGGAACAGTTCAATGTTCAAATTCAATGTTTTTTCATTTAAAGTTGGAGGTTAAATAATCTATAGCCTAAATGAGAAACTAAGAACTTTATTAGGAATGTGATAACATCTTTTGGTATTTTGAGAATTACTCACTTATGATTCTTTTGTGTAAGTCTTAAGATCATTTTTAAGTTTTATTAGGTATTTTATTAGGAGTTTGTGAGTCTGACCTCAGGTCCTTAGCAGTACACCGCCATGCCTGGCTCTGCACTTCATCTTTCTAGACAGACCCAACATTATTCAAAAGCAGCTTTATAACCGTAGTGCTGCCTGCAAACATAATGACGGTGTCAGAGTTATAGGTGGGTGCCCAGCTGAAGGTGAAGAGCGAGTGTTGAACTCAGCACACAGTCTTGTACTACTTCAGTGCTGAGGATTAGAGTAGAGGAGTGGCTGCTGAGCCTGACAGCCTGTGGGATTAGTGGAGGGAGGGGGGGTAATGTTCACTAGCCAGCACTAGTCCCTCAAAGCCTGTAATGATTATAGGGTAAGTGTGACATTCACAGTTGTCATTCGGGCTTCACACTGCTGCTGTTTCAGTGCTGAAACAAGTAATGCTGCCTCAAGGCACAGAGGGACAAGAGCCTGAGACAGGGAGAGGTTAAAAATGTTTGTGAAAACCTCTGTCAGGCAGTCAGTACAAGCTTTTAGCAGGCATTTAGGGACACCTCATGATTCATACCCGCATTCGATTATCAATACTGGGCTCATTGCTTGCACTGACACTATTTAAAGCGCAACTCACTTCGTTGGGGTGAAGTGCATGTTTGCAGGTTTTGGTTACAGGTTTCCTGTTCATACGCGCAAATAAGAAAGGTGCCTTTAGCAGATGCAGGTCTGTGGTTTCTGATTAGGGAATACTGATACACTATTATGTATTGTAACATTATCTATACTGTGGTTGATGTAGATCAGAACTAGGAAATGAAAAGCCTGTTAGAGTTCCCCTGCTTAGAGGTGATACTCCACACTAGAGGTCATTAGTTTCACATCTTTGTGGACCTCTACAACATACAAAACATAAAGTACTATAGTACATTACTGCCAAAATAAAGAATGATCAAAAACATCTGGACTATGACTACATTAATACAGCACTAATAGATTATCTACAGATCCTTTAACTTATAAGAAACTCTTTGGTGAAACTACGGATTATCAACAGCAGTAGGGTTAGGGTTGGGTTAGGATTGGATTTACATTTTTGGTTTAAGGTTAAGGTTAGGTTTTGGATTGAGGTTAGATTTAATACATTCTGTAATCTTCAAATTCAGGTTCAGTGGGATTTAATATACATTTAGTTGAATGACAGTTAAAAGAAGAACTGAGCTGAATCTGCAAAGCATCTATAGAAAGAGTAAAAATGTATTTATAATCCTACTTATAAATAACTCGATTGAGTTCAGGTATAACTATTATTATTAGTATTTGCCCACGACTCTGAACTCCCCACGAGCACAGACCAGGCAGAACGACGAGGATCCATGCTCGAATACGTTTATTTAAAGAAAAATGGAAAAAGAACAGAAATAGGCCCGCGGGCCTCCAGATTACAAGAACATGAAAAAACGAGGAACAGGAACAGGGAACAGGATATCACTCGAAAATGAGGTGATGGACACATGAGGACTAATTAACAGAAACAGGCTTAAATACACAACATAATGGGAATGTAGAACACAGACAGCTGGGAACTAATGAACACGTAAACAGAAAACAGCTGATAACAGTATACACGTGAAAAAAAACAGAACGTCAAAATAAAAGTACCCAAAACATGAACAGATAAACAAAGGAAAATCAGACTCCCAGAAAACCAACAAAAAACTGTAACGTGACAGTACTACTGTTATTAATATTAGGAAGCTACATATATTGTCAATGGGGTTTTGCTCAAATTGACAGTCTTTTGTAATGGTTATGTTAAAACTACTGTTTTCTGAATTCACTGTATTCAGCAATGTATTCAGTTAGCTAATTAACAATGTTTGGAATATAATATGTATAATATGGAATGTGTATAGTAAAAGTAATTCTTGCTGAACAATGTAAAATTGGTTAGTTTAAATATGTAGGACGTCTGGGAAAAAGAAAAATACACCTGTAATGTGAGAGTGGCCTCCACCTGAACAGATGCCTCAGAATACTGCTAATCAGCAAGCATCGGATCGAATAGAAGTAAAAGGTATTAGATTCCTGTTTAAAGGTGTGCCCTGGTTGACCAGTGCCCCCTTTTAAATGATCTTATTTCATGCCCCTCCCCCTGGGAACACAATAACCAGGCTTTTGATATAATCAGGGCAAAGGTTTCTGAATGGATTAGTCATAATATCTGGATCTCTGATTAAGTAAGGCATCCCACTAAAAGACACATTATAGTCTTGTTCCCAAACAAGACTGCAGGCCCTAAACAGACACTTCCCCTCCAAAAAGACTCAATTAAGTCTCTAAAATCAATTCCACCCCCCATGTGCCATCTCCGCTGTATCAATTTTCTTCCCATTTCATTTTCCCCATATTTCGGAATACAGCAGCCACATTCATCAGCTTCTGTACACAATAGTATTCCGGACTCGCCCTCCATTTCCATGGCCAACCACTGAGCCAAAATGAGCAATGAACTCGAAAACAGCAACAAATGGTCTTGTTATTGACTGCAGTGGAGAGCCTGTGTTTGTCCTCCTGTGCATAAACTGTCTGGCATGTGTGAAAAGCTGCCCTCTCAAAAGAAAGAGTGCATCTTAACCATTTGAGACTGGCCAATGATTCTGTCGCATTGAAATTCTGCGAGGCTGTGGTTTGCGCAGAACTGCTACCGTAACCTTGATCTAACCATCCTCAAACCTTTACATCTCCTGGATGTGCTGAAACGGGAAAAAATCCTCCATCTGAAATTTGTTGCGTCCCTCAGCCCATCAGCTTCATAAAATTTCTAAAGCTTTACCGCCGCTCTTAGGTTTAACAATGTAGTCTGACATCACTGCAATAATTAACTGCCTTTAATATGTGCTCAAAGTCCATAAATGAAAGTTCATTAGAAGAGTCGTTCGTTTTTAAGAGTCATATCTACTCCAACAGAATGCCTCTTAGTCAAAGTGGCCACTCTTAAACGTCCACTGACATTTAGTTCATGAGACCACAGTGAGAGAAGGTCGTGTCCTTCACTCCTGTAATATAATCGGAGGTACTTAAATGGCCAACCTGTCCTCATCCTTCATTACAATAATCTACTCATAGCACCAAAGAGAAATGCAAAGGACGGCCCAATTCACTCTTATCAAATTAGTTAAGTGCAATTGATTTATCTAATAAAGCCCGAAGGGAATATGCAGCTTAACACAACCTTTATCCTTGGCTAGACTGAATAAAGATGAACCCTCATTGAATCCAATGTCACTTTTTTATTTACTTCTGTCTGTATAATCATTGCTACTTTACTTTTGGAGTCTAGACAAAACCTCAATAGGCTGTCATTGAAATTCATATGAATGTTATACTTAAAAGGCAATTTTCAGACATTTCTGCATAATAATAAAGTCTTTCAGATATAAACGATCTGAAAATGGCTCACTGAAGAAAGACTTTAAAGTGATTGAGAAACCAGGGTCACAATGTCTTCAACACAAATCTAGCTTTTAAATTTCATTTCTTTAATTAATCCTGTTTATATGTAAAATGTTAAATATAGAAAAAATACATGTTTTCTACATGATGCACTACATAAATGAATTTTAAATAGGCCAAACCTTCAGACAGAATAAGCATAATCTTAAGCATAATCATAATCTTTTCACAATAATCATTCTGTTAAGTAGCTTTGGGAGGCATTAAACTCCTTGATTGTCTGGTTCCTATCGCTATCTTTGTGAGCAATTCTGAGTCAGTAAGTTTCTCTAAAAGGGGGCATTTCACGTCAAAAAACTCTGAATGACTTTGTTCACGGCCATTGAATAAGGCAGAAAAAATTTCAAATGTGGAATCCCTCGAATAGGGCATACATGGAGAATGTGGGTTAAAGGAGGATCTTGTGGAAAGCAGAAACTGAGAGACAGAGGGGTATAAAGACGTCTGCAAAGAAAGCCAACAACCAGTAATAATTAGGAATCCCATCACTTTTTTTATGACACACACCTGCAAAATGGTGCTGAAATACTGACATTAGTTATATGCTCCTGAACCTTAAAAGAACAAAGCAATTGTACTTTGACATCTCATGTGTCAGAAAAGAGAAAAAAAATCTCAATGGTACACCATTATATTCCGAATAAAGAATCTCATTTCCAAGCTGTTCATGGATGGGTCTCAAAGGCTCAGCAGTCTGAGTATGACTTAGTGGAGTAGTGAAGCTGGAACAGGCTTGAATAAATTGGACCAGTTGAAAAGCAGCACAGAAAGCTTAGAACATGCCTTACACCGTTTTCCATTGGTGAACAAGAGTGCTTCTTTTAAATACCCACCAGTGACAAATAACCCAAGACCACTATGCAGCAGAAACTAGGCTAAGGGCTTTCATCTTTCATCTTTAACAAGATGCCAAAAAAGGAACACCTAAACAAAACAGAGTCAAAAGATGCCACAGAAAAGCCAACACAGAGCTGGTAACTAATAGCTGTGACCTCTGGAACTTTACCTCAGAAGCATTATACACAAACTTCAGATTGCTGAATAGCTGCAGATCGTCTTACGACTAAACTACTGCTGGAATAATAGCATAGGCTCACACGGATTGTTCATTCAATCATATCTTCACGCGACGGTAACAATAAACACAAATGTACATCTAATTTAAAAGCTAAAAAAACTGTTTTACTGTAAACACCCCGCTGCAGGACTGAATAACACAATGGAGACAGGTCAAAGTATTAGAGCTTGGTTACAAGAAGGCCATTTAACATGATGAATCAGTAAACAACTTCGTAAGCCCTTTACAGCTTTCCTGAAATTATTGCATTGTTTGAAGAAGAATAGCAATGGCTTTCTTGAGAGATGATCTTATTACAAATAATTAAATCTATATTAAACGTTACCCAATTACTGACACACATTTTGGTAGCTTATGTTATGTTGTATTTTCAAAGTTGTTTCATAAAGAATTCAACAGATGGCTCAAATACACAGTCATGTTAAATGAGAACAATCATAATCACTCACTCACTGCTCAGAACGTGCGTGGAAACGAGCACGCCAGTGAATCAAATCAATTTCATGCTATTGTGAACACTGGTGTAATACCAAATTTGCACTTTTGGTTGGAGGCTTGTGCCAAATTTGAATCATATGTACGTAGTTTCACACAATATGACCATACAGTTTTCTGTTATGTAAGTTTTTGGTTTTTGAATGTTTTCCGTTTTGAGAAGGTAAATATGTACCATTGTTTTTAGCCGACTACTCACTTTTCACTTCACTTGAACATGCAAGGGTCGAGAATGAGGTACTTTTAACTACGGCTTTCCATTTCTGATGCAGGTCGATTGCTGGGTATTTTCAGGTGAAACTTTACACAGAAAAGGCTTCTCTTTCCATCAGCACTCACTCTCTTCAAACAACAGCTCTGTAGGTTGGATGCATATCACTGTTCTGAGCTGGAAAGTGTCACATGCACACAGTTGGCCCGTCCGAATTTTATGTGAACGATGGGTTCGATGTGGGAATAAATTGTCTTATATAAATAATATAATTTTTACTTAGTTAGTTAAGAATTTGTGGAGTAGATACTTTATGCATAATACAGCTTTTTGTAGAGGCTGCAGAATTAAGGGGGGGAATGCTAAGGAGGGGGTGACAGCGACCACCCTTAATTGTGTTGGTAAGCTGTTGAGTCACAGCAAGCCTCCAAAATCTGGTTTAAATTTTGAACACCTCAGTATAAAATCTCTGGTGATTGCATCATTCATACTCAAACCATTTTGTTCAGCTCTTGCACCTTATGAATGAGATAGAAATGTTATATTACAGGATGAAAGCAACTGATCAGAACGACTTTATTCTGACTCTTCCCTCTAATTACACAAACCGAAGCATATTGTGCCAGTTAAAGGCTCCCCACAGCAAAACAAAATGACTGGACTGTGGAGGCCAAGATTTTCAAATATAATTTTTAACATATTTTTCATGTGTGATGTGTAAACCTCTATTATTATTTGCTTTAAAAACCTTTTAGATGGGTTTTAGATTTATTAGAGCATATTGTTTTCTTTCTAAGAAATTCAGAAAGTCTTTATCGAAGAGCTGTACAACAAATCAATCTTAGATGGCACTTATACAATGTATGTTTATACATTGTATAAGTGCCATCTAAGATTGATTTGTTGTACAGATTAAATGCACTGCCATCACTGTCTATAAATGTTCTGTCAAAAAATCCCACTTTATTTCTAACTCACTCTGTCAAACATTTTAATTCAATTTAATTCTGAGCACTTTGTAAATCAAAGTATTCCACCTTTTCCTTGGTCTTTCTCTCCCTCCAATTTCTCACCCACATTCTCTGCCCTAGCCAAGCTTACTTCTATTATTGTCCAAACAATGCACTAAACACACAGCCTTTATACAAAGGTCTTGTAACAAATAGGACGCTTATGCAAATTATGCAGCTCAATTCATGTAATCGGGTCTGGTTTGTTGAACCGTAATGATTTTAATTTGTACACAATGAAAGCTGTGCCAGATGTACAGAACTGGGTATTGTATTTCCAAACTGCAGTGGAAAATGTGCCAATAGGTTTTTGCAGTCACATGATTTTGGTAATGGTGCCTGAAGGTCAGTTTTTCTGCATATAAACAACAGACAAAACATTTAAAATGTGGCCTGTGGGCCGCTTAAAGCGAGTGTCGGCTTTTAGGTGGGAAAAAAATGCCAGTAGACAGCAAAGCATGTTCCAGACCTGAGACCTTATACAAAATTCAGTGGTTGCAGCGAAAAACACTGATCTGCGCTGCTGTGACTAGACCTTTAATTTCACCTTGGGAAGTGATATCTCTACCGTAACAAAGCTATCAGCAGCACACACTGAACTCTGCAGGGGTTCCCGCGGTTCATTTCTCTCCGTTTCCGAAGGCATCCTCTGACCTGCATCACCAGGACTTTCAGCACCACAAGGTGAGCTCTGTCACTTTGTCTCTTCCTCGTTCTCTTGCAGCCTGGAGTGGAACCAAATGGGGTTGCGGCTTTCAGATTTCTCAGAAGGGGTGGGGGGTTGAATAAATAAATAAAGGAGAATACTTTAGGAGAAAACAACCTCGTTCCTGGCACAAGAAACTGTTTCAACAGCCAAACTGTGGATCATCTTTTTCCCTAGAATGAAATTACAAATGCTGTATCTGCATTTGCACATTTGAATCAAAGTGAATATGTTATGATTAGACAAGACTAATTAGACGACTTCTCCTGAGTTAAGGGTGTTAACTTTTCAGAACTGCATTGATTTTGTTAGGGCCTTGACCTACAAATCAGTGCTCAAGCTAATGCTTGTCATAAACATGTTTAAACATGTTAAGTAGCCCCCTGTAAAAATCCCCTTAAACACTGGAATCTGTTCCACCGTTAAGGTGAGGTTTAATTACAAACATCTCAGCTCAGTGTCTGGTAATTAATTCCGAGTAAACAGTCTTGGACAGTTCGCGCAATTAAAGCTGAAATCCGCAGTTGGGGGAAAGCTGGGCGACATTTGAGACACAGTTTAACTTGCGTAAACTCTTAGGAATGAGATTGCTGTCACAGTAAAGCAGATCCACTGATTTTCAGATCAGTCTCCCCAGCCAGTGAAGGTGACAGCAGCTCATCCTTGTTTCTTGCATGCGAATTCCATATGACAGTTATGCGTCCACCTGCCAGATGTGACCCTTTTATATCACTCCTCTGACGCACTCGGTGACCGTAAAACCTGGCCCCTTCATATCATAAACAACAACAGCTCGCTCGTATTACAGCCTGAATCTTAACCATCAAAAGCTGATTTCCATTTTAAAAGCCAATCTTAAGTCTGCTTTGATTTACACAGTGGATGTAACTTCCCAGGGCTCAGGGGACTGAGGCATGGACAATGTAAAAACAGACACGCGACCGGAGCTGCCACATGGCTGCTTGTCACGATTTCAGGGCAAACCTATTCGCAGGCATTCTCCCCTGACTTAATTACAGTTTGAAGAGCCTCGTCTGATAAGTTCTAATCCCCGGGACAGCCGAGTGAAACGTGTGCCTGATAAATTTGATCAGAGGTAAATGAAACCGCCAGGGTGACTTCCGAACGTCCCTACGGCAGCGACAAAGAGGGTCACTCGCATGCATGCGCTTCACTCAGAGTGCAAGTGCACAGGGACATCTGGTAAACAACCGATTTCACTGGATGCGTTTCAGATGGAGCATATGGACTTTTTTTTATTTAGAGACTAATGTAGTGCATAAAAGTTGTCTCAAAACATACCAGACACTCCTCGGTTCACAACGTTTATGGAAACAAAATTTAAGTTCATCATTTTTGTGAGGTCATAAGAATCAATGAACTTACAAATGCCCACCTAGTCAGCCTGCAGCAGCTTGGTCAGTGTTGCGGTAATGTCAGTGTTGACATTTTAAGGCGTGTTCCAGGACGCCAGTACATAAACGTTTAATTCTGTCGTGTGCTTCAGTCATTTACAGTTTCGTCAGCAAACACAGCATATACAGTCAACGTTGAAAGACACTGTGACTAAAAACTACCTGTCTAACACTGGGTAAGTCCTGCACATGCTGTCAAAATAGATCTGATCCATCAAGGCACAGACTCCAGAAGACCTCTGAAGGTGCACTGTGGTAACAGGCAAATAATTATTACCAGCAGATCCTTTATGTCCTGTAATTTATGAGGTGAGCCTCTAGTTTGAGACTAGTTTGTCCAGCACATTCCACAGGTGCTCGATCGCATTGAGATGCAGGGAATTTGGAGGCCAAATCAGTATCTTGAACTCTCTGTCATGATCATAAAACCAGTCCTGAGATGTAAAGGGTGTATGTGGTCTGCAACAATATTTAATTAGGTGATATGTGGTAAAGTAACAACCACATGAATGCCAGAACTCAGAGCACCCCGGAGCATCACACTACTTCACCAACTTGTGTTTTTCCCACAGTGTTCCCTGATGCCATCTGCTCAACTGTATGAGGGTTTTTCAAACAGGACTAACAAATAATATGCATGTACCAATGGACACTCACATGAATGCATACAAAGGCATTCATTAACAGACACCACAAACATGTCTTTAGTGTCATATCAAAACTGTGAAACTCTATTTCACCAGTAGAAATGGTATACATTGGATTTACATACATCAAGGTTGAGAATGTACGAGGACAAACCAGTACTATAAAACAGGTGACACACTCACTTGACCATCCAGATACAAAAGCACAATGTAATTAATCAGACAAGGCCACCATCTTCCATTGCTGCATAGTTATGATGCACAAATGTGCATCATTGAGCTTTAGGTGACCATTACCTTACTAGTTTGTCCCTCCTTGTGCTAGTTTTGGTAGGTACAGACCACTGCATACTAGAAACACCACCAAGACCTGCTGTTTTGGAGGTGCTCTGGATGTTTATCTCAACCCTTTACAGGTGCCACTGAAACAAATTAATCAGTGGTATGCTTTTCATCTGTCAATTTTAATGTGGCTGATGTCTAAATATTCCATTTGTAAGTCAAACCAGTTATTTGTCTCATTTTTGGTGTAAAGAGTTCAATAAAGTGTATTTTATCTGCATGGTTCTGAGTGTGGTTTGCATCTCAACACACTGTATTCAGAATAGCTTTCTATTGGTGAAACACTGAACCCACCTACTCCGACAGGTCCTCATCTGTATCTCTAAGCATGGCTCAAATGAAGACCGCAGGACCACAAGCAAGTTAGTTGTGTCCTACAGTATACCTCCTGCCAGCTAAATCAGAAGCAAATCTGGTCGTGCTCAGGATCAAAGCACAGCAGCCCAGTAGAGCACATGCTCCAGTATGGAACCATTCACTCTCTGCCCTTTGGTGCAGTTTCTCTGATGTGCCAAAGAGGGCACTGTGGGGCTATGCACCAAACCAGCACACCCAGAAACAGTGGATCGGTTTGTGCAGCCTGTAGGGAGAATAAATTTTGCACAAATTAGTTTAACATAATTATATTAAACTTATACAATAGAGTTTTTAGGTTGCTATATACATTAAGACAATGTTTTTTCCTGGAATAATGCATTTTTCAAGCATGAAATTATGAATAAAGAACCCACAGATAATGATGAGTGTTCTGTAAGCTTCATTAACCTGCATGTAGCTGAGATACGTATGTGACCCTCTGCCCATGTAACGTATTCCACAATCTGCTGTATTCACACCCACGTGTTCAGCCTGGTTGATGAGACAGACAATGCACCCACTTGTTCGCACTTCAGTGGTTATGCGGTGTCACTTAAGTTTTATCAAAATGTGGAAAACTTTTATAATGTCAAAGACAGGTCACTCAAATTCACCCCCTCACCACTACCACTGTAATACAAAGACCAAATAATATGCTAGGCAGAGCGCATAAGCCGTGCGTGCTGGCGCTGACGGTTCTGTTGTGCCGAGTCCAGATTGGGCTGTAGCTCTCAGCAGTGGCTTCCTGCTCTGCCTGAAAGACGGATCCTCTGCATCTGCTTGGTTTTCTTTTTTCTTTTTTTTTTGAACCGCATTCTGTGTTGGCAAGGCGACAGGCAGTCAAGCCCTCTAATGAGTAATAGGGGCTGTTTATCAGAGCTCCAGATGAATGCAGAATGCAGATAGCCGAGCTTCAGCTTTGCAAACAGGATTCTAAAAAATATGCATATACCAATGCACACTCACATGAATGCATACGAAGCCGTTCATTTATAGATCGCAGAAACATGTTTTCAGTGTCACATCAAAACCTTGAAAGTGAATGTTTCACCAGTAGAAACGGTCCAAATTGGCTTTACATACATCACGGTTAATTGTGTTTTTTTCTCTTTTTTTCCATCAACGGGAAAAACTTACTACAAAACAAGGTAACATTTTGTTATGTGCCATAAACATGCCAGGGCAGATGTTGTATTTTGACTGGACAACTCAGGTTCATTTAAATAAGTGTTATGTCTCCATCACTGGTATGTCATGACAGATGCCACAGTGTTTGATGTAAATAGAATTTATATGACATGCTAATTTGTCAGTTGTCACGATTTTCCAATTAATATGTATTAACACTGTTATGTCAAGTTCCATAGCCAGGTTTAGCTAAAGTGTTCTGCAAAACATCTGGCATGTGCTTGTAACAGAAACTTTTCAAAAATGTCCCACCATCTCTCACTTCCTCAGAGAAAATGAAGATGAACACTCTTCAGTCCTTCTCTGCTGCCTCTCCATCATGATCAAGTGCATCCATGTGTTGATACGCATTCAACAGTTGGCACTCTTAAGTAAAGTGGTGCTCTCTTTTCATCGGAATTCATTTTTCAAGCCATTTACAAAGTGCTGCAAATCATTTATCATCATAAAAGAGGCCATGGGCACCTCAGCAGTTCTCTTTTTGAAGGATTCATTGCCAACTGGACGACACTAAGGTTTAGAGTGCAGGGCATGACTTCTGAACCCAACCACCATTATCTCATTTCCTGTATATCCCCCCTGCACGGTGACAACAAAGATCTACATGGCTGATGTCTGCTTTTCATCTGATTGTGCTACCATCACAGTGTCGTTGGCACTCCTGTTCAGACAAGGAGAGAAAAAATGATTTATTGGCCACCGTCAGGGTGAGGTAGCCTAGCCAGTCTCCAGACGCAGCACTGCTCATAGAGATATATCCATGGACATGGTCAGAAGGGACAGCCTGTGAGAGGCTTAAGGGCTGTGGACAGAAGCACGGGGCATGGATTCAATAAGCCTCCACAGCAAAACCTCAATGCTGCAAAAGGCATGTTCATGCAATGATACTTGTAAACACCGAAACATTCCGTTTTAAGAGCATTACACAAGAGCAAGAACACACTGGAAACAGAACAGAAGTGTGGAATAAACATGTTTTTAGGGATCCCTTTCAACTTCACCCACTGCACTGACACGGGCTCTTGAATGCACTGCAGCATTCCCATTCATATTCTCAATGAAGCCATCAGAAGAGACCATAAGGCAACTTAGGTACTGCCATTAACACACAGTAATCATGTCTGCTGTTTGCCATCCATCATCAGCCACTTTGATTATGCAGAATATCAGAGTCAGATAAATCACGCAGCTCTGTACAGCAAGCTGATGAATTACCCAGACATGCTCTGCAGCCTGATCAAATAGATCTTCACGTGTCAGTCCTCGGCAGATATTGCAGACTCAGGTAAACAGCTGGAGCTCTGTTTAGCCTGCTGAGTTTCATCAGCATTAACGGGTGGAACAAGTTTGTTTTGGGAATTCTCAGTCAGGGACTGCACCCTGTCCTGGACTTTTCAATGGAGATTTTCAACTTAGAAGGAAAATACAGTCACTGACTATTCTTAATCCTCGTCTGGGAAACTGGCCATATATGCCCAAAAGTTTGCCTGCTCATCTATTTCTTTAGAAACGAAGGGTATTAAAAGGGAGTTAGTGCCCTTTCATTGCAGCAACAGCGTTTACTCCTCTGCAGAGCTTTGCAAAATATGTTTCAGCATTGCTGTGAGGATTTGGTTGCATTCAGTCACAAAAGCATTAGTGAGGATAATGAGAGCACATATTGGATGATTAGTTTTGGATCATAGATGCCGCTCCAAATCCGGCTAAATCTATTGGATGAAGCTTAATCACTCTTCCACTGCTTCATACACCCCTCAAGTCCTTGGCACTGAGCATGGTGACCTTTAGGTTATGTTATGCTCACTGGCTACATCTTAATGATTCTATACTATTGACAATGCTTTCTTTGGAGAAAGCAGTGTGTTTGCAATTGAACACATGAGTCAGCAATGCATGCACCTTAAAGCAGCGATGCCTCATTAGATTCAAGCCTAAAATATTTTGTTACTTTTGCAAATTTGTACTTGCACAATGAAGCTTGCGAGGATATTTTCACATGTGCCTTTTTATCACATGGTTTGGGAGTGCTAGCACCCAAAAACTAAAATGAACTATTATTTAATAATCAATAAGCAATCTTGTGCAAGTTCTTCAGCATAATAGATGAAAAAAGATATAATATAATAATATATAAGATGATTATAGGTTATACTCTATCCGCCAGATCAGATGTAACTGAACAGATGCAATTGTGTAATTAACATTTCCATTCTTAAGACACAAATATATACAGATGGGTAATAAGATCTTGTATTTCAGTCCAAACTGTCAAAAAGTATAAACAGCGTACTCACAGTGTCAATGCCCATTTCTCTCTTCCTCTGAGACCCATGTTGTAAGAAATCTATTCTTTTCATGTAACACTGCAGTGGAATGCCCAGAGGTTAAAAACATTATATATTTATGATACAAATGATTTGTTTAGCACATTTGCTCGAACAGGTTTTTTTTTTTTTAAATGTCGAACAGGGAAACATTCTTTTCCAGAACATCATAGGAAAGCGTTGAATGTGCTTATACTAAATAATTCGTATAGACAGAATATATATTACAAATTAATGCACAACATCCTTTTCATACTTCAGAACAATGAACATTTAAGGAACTAGACCTTTTTATTTCCGGCTAGAGAGATGTAGCAATGCATTTCTGTGTAAAACGAGACTTGCATTATCACGAAAATGATATTAACCGTACTGAACTGCATCCTTTATAGCTTTATATATCCTGTTTGGTGGAATGCTGTTACAGTCTTTACTCACTAAAGGAGGTTCAAATCAGCTGTTAGTGTTTGCACTGTGTCCATGTACAGTTTTCCCTGCCATGGACACAATTTGACAACACTGGGCGAATGAGAAACTTCAAATGTCAACTTCTCTTTATCTATGTTCCTAAGCCTCTCCCCAGCGATGGCCGATATGTTAGTTATGCTCCCTCTGCTGAGTCCATTGAGCTTGAAGCTGGGTGGATGAGAACCATCTACAAGTAAGTTGGACTTCTACGAGTGTCCTTTTTATATTTCCCGCCCGTTATCCGACACAAACCTGCCTCCTGCTCGAGGATTGGTCAGTAGTTTATACTCAGCCGCATACGCCTACCTTTTAGCCAATCGAGACACAGAGAGCGGGATACTTTCAGCCAATAATAGCGCTGCTGGGCGCGGTTTTCCGGAATACGGGTGGGTGAGAATAACAACACCAGAGAACCTGCTGGATTCGAGTTTAAGCGCGCTCGCTCACTTTTGCGTGGTCTCACTGGACCACCACACGCGTGCTGCTGGGACGTGCTAGAATCCACGGATCTTTCTGCGTGGCGCGAGGTATTCTGCATAAAGTGGAAGTATCTGTGGAAATTGTTCAGAAACTACGGTTGGGGCGGGGGTGTCTGCGTTGTGGTTCTTATGGCAACGGTCTCGCAAGTCTCGTCCAGGACTGAGCGGGCGGCCGGCGCGTGAGCACCCTCCCCCTCCTTCCGTGGAAAAAAGAAGGAGCGTGTGAACTGTGTGACCCGCGTAACGCGGTAGAGAGGTAAGGCGACAAACTTAATGTTGTCTCAGAGGCGGGGAGTCCTGCAACGTGTTGAAAGAGGCCACGCGTTCCCAGGAACCAGGAGAAAGAAACTACAGACGCCCCGGTGGAGCCGTAGAGAAGAGAGAGACGCGTCTGAGAAACACTGAATAATCTGATTCATCATTCTCTTTCAGGACTGGATTTAAGAGGACTTGGGGATAAACGAGACTGTGCAACTTTTCCATCCAGCAAATACCCATATAAACTATCCAAGACTGGCAGGGACGGAATTGTCATCGAGGGGAAAATTGGAAAACTGGACTGACTGTCTGGCCGGTCCTCTATGTGCAGTGTGTGTAAGAACGGAGCGCGCACACACACACATACACTCGCGCGCAGGTAAACAGTGCCCAAGAAGAGCCCGGGGCTTTAGTGCAGCAGTGGGTCCTATAATAAAGCCCAGTTTTGCGAGGAAACCGATCGGACGTCAAACCAGGCATCTGTGAGAAGGTAGGAGCCCCGTGTTTGTTGTTGCTCCCTCATGTCTGCAGGAGCTCCAGGGTGGCAGTCTGGAGCGAGTTGGCTTTAGCGGGAGTTTTGCTGGATTGCCGGGCACATGGAGTGAGTGAGTGAGTCAGGAGGAGGAGGAGGAGGAGGACAGAGCCACGAGCACCGGACACACAGTTCAGACTTGAGGGTGATGGGAATGAGCCAGAGTCTTGAAGCACCGGGAGGACGCGCGGAGCGGTCGGGGGGGCACCAGGGGCGGCGCGTGGAGCAAACGTGGACCACCAAAGGCACAGAACGTCGCCTGCTTACCCACAAGCACACGTCGCCTTATGAGCTCGAGAACATGTTTTCAAGAAGATCCCCCCCGAGAAGCAGCGGAGGGAGAAAGTTTGCCTTCTACGCTTGGAGTTGGTGGGCGTTCTTTTGCCTCCACGTGCACGTGTCTTCAGCTGTGGTCCAAGGTAAGAAAAACCATTCCGAGTAAAATGAAAGTGGTGGGTGTGAGGTGGAAAACGGGGAGTTTGACTGTTTACCTGATGCTCATCAACATTCGTGGGAGAGAAAGTGAAACCAGCGCCTCCCTTCTGGACCCTGTGACAAATGGGCTGGAGCGGAATGTCAGTGTTGTCGAGGTCTGACCCCCTCGCTTGATTTTAATAATAATGGCGATGTGGAGTGTCTGTCTGAGGGGCCTCAGAGCTTTTGGACGTGAACAAAAAAGACAGAGTCATTAGGTCAGACTGGCATCGCGGCACTGATGGCTCGGCCTGGCCACAGATGGCAGCGTCTGCCTTGCACGTCCTCTCTCTGTTGCTGCCTATTTCAGTGCAGGGATGTGGCTCCAACACCGCCGGTCCCCAGATCTTCAGTCCACTGATCATTTGTGTCCAACTGGACCTGGACAAATGCAGAAGGTGTTGATTCCACACAGGACTGTAGGCACCGTTTGGAAAGTTTGGTGGATAGTTGGAGAAGGGAGGGGGAAGTTTCCTCTCACATAAACGAGCGCTGATCCAAAATAAATGATCACGGCTAATTAAAGTGGAAGCATTTATTTGCTGAGTCGTCCACTCGTTAATTTCCGTCCCTCTGTTGTCAGTGGAAAATGGACACCTTTCCCCTAGCAGCCAAGGTCCGCTCCCGTACTGCACTCAAAAGCCTTCCATTTGGATTTTCTCCCAAGTTTGCATCAGAATCGTGTTTGCTGGGTTTGTGTGACAGAGAAAGGCATGATATGATAATCTGCAAATAAGCCATGTGTAGAAATGAGCAGCCATGCATAATTATTGATGGCAGGCTCCTTTATTCCTCTGTCAAGTGATTTTATTGAACATAATCAAAACAGCATGGCTCATTAAATGGATTTTTATAATTCCCCCAATATTGCACAGATTAGAGTCATTTTCGCCTGGTAATCAAAGGGATAAACGATCAAAAATAAGCTACTTGAATTTGCATGAGTAGAAAGGCACATCCAGCCTCCAGCTATCTCCACCCACCATATATGTATTTTTGTCACTTGAGTTGTGACATTTGCATTTCTGAAGACAAGAGAAAATTAGTGTCAGTGATTATCCTTTTAAGGAGATTCACGCACTCAAACAGGCAGCCTTCATTTTAAGCTCTAAACACATGTGGGCAAGGGCTTGGGGATGTCACACTTAACATAGGCTGTAATTATAGATGCAGTTTACCATGATTTAACTGTACATGATGCAAAGCCAACGCTGGGTTGATAAACTGTTGCCTCATTATGCAAAAAAACAATGGATAAATGCAGAACCGCATTTGTTCTTATGTCTGCTCGAGTGTTGTTGAGGTATAAACGCTTACAGCAAAATGGCATTTATACAGCATCAGTGTTCTTAAGACACTTTTTTTATGCGGTAGCCGGAACAACTGGGGAATCCCACACTATAGTTTTTTAAGACTTTAAAGACTCCAGCGATTATCCAGTTTTAATGATGTTGCCAACACACCTAGCTTATAGAAAAGGTCCATGTTTTGAAGCAAGCTTGTATAACACAGAGCTTTAAAACTTTAAAAAAGAAGAGTGTTGAGATAACTGGACATTCAGGGTCAGGTTAAAAGCTTTGAGCATTGCTTTGAAACTTTGAAACCTTGTGTCCATGTACAGTAGATATCACATCCTGAATTTTCTTTCTTTTTTTTTTTTCTACTGAGGTGCACGTATTAATATGTTTCAATATCGTCATGTATATATTTTTTTTACATGAAAACCCATCCATATCCCTACATTAAACATGCTGTTTTTGTTCTTGTGTTGTAAACACTAATGTATGTAAATGACTTGTTGATATGGAAATGACTGTTTTGATTGAAAAAGCAGTTCAGAGTGAAATATTCCTTCTAACTTAAAAGTGAGCGGATATGGCTGAACTGCTGCAGGTTGAGTAGGCAGATGTATGTAAATGAGTTGATTCTTGTGACATTTGAAGAACACTGAATTCAAAACTGCACCTTTTCCATATGTGGCTTGATTGGAATGGGGAATAAGTGGCAACATTTGAAACTTTAACAGTGTTTATGTATTACATCAAAGTCATTCATCACTAAGAAGTAATAAATTAAATTGCATTTCTATATGCTTTTTGAAGGAATAAACAAGTTGGAATGGCATTTTCCCATGTTGCTCTTGCTATCACATGAAAGTAGGTTAGGAAACAAACATTTAGCTGAATACTAGCTGATTGTTTTATGACCCATAGAAGGGGGTAGATAACATTTTCAGCCATATCAGTTTCCTGTTCATGTTTTTTGTCATGTTATCTTAGCATGATTAGCAGTGTGCTGAAATAACAACCCATCTTTTGTGTGAGTCCATCGTAAATGTTGGTCAAAACACCAAAGTTTACACGTGTCTTAGCACTGGTTACTGATTAACTTGGAACACTTGGGGCAAGAGTTTGAGATCTCTTCTAAAATGATGTTGATCTGTAGCTTAAAGCAAATCAGCCTTAATAGATTTATGGCCTTGCATTCTTAAATAGGGTGGTACTGATGCTAAGCTAGACTATATATATGGCTTCATTTTATAGTGTATTATACTACTAAAGGTCCAACAAAGTTTTTGTACAAGCAGTGTCAGCTCATTCCCCACTCCTGTGTCAAGGTCTTTTGATATTTGGAGAGCTCCCAGCACAGTTCTGGGAATGGGCTAGCTGGTATTGATCTGATCTGAGGAGCCAGCAGTGTTATCAGAGCTTGCATACTGGGATTCGCTTGGCATTTTAACCTTTCCCTTTCATTCAATGTGGGAATAAAAAGCACAATGTTATACAAAGCAGTCTCTTTAGATCTCTGGGTTCATGAAGCTGTTTGTCAGTGGAATATAGTAGCGTCCAATTCATGAGTTCAAGCTGTGAGCTCATGCAGTTTGTATGCCAAGAGGGCATAGGCTTGCCTTAGTGGCAGGATGTGACAAATGTGGATAAAAGTAGTCATGTGGAGAAAGTGATTTCCCCCCCAAAAATCCTTGAATTTCATCTGGACACAGTGCTACTTGTGTTCGGTTTTGTGGTAGAGACAGACCACGACAGTCGCAGAGTGGGTCAGAGTATAATCTGGACTAGAGTCCGACTGATAAAGATTTTGAAGGCAGATACCGATACAAATATTTGTTGGTTTTAAAATCCGATATCCCGATATATCGGCCGAAATATATATATATATATATTACATTTCAGAAATGCACAGCAAAACATTAACAGATTTCCCTAACATTAGTTATTTGTAGTTATTTATGAGTTTGATCATGCATTTTGAAAAGAAACTTGTTTCTTTTATTGTCACAAAAGAAAAGAGAAACCTCAAAATATATTAAAGTTCTGATAAATAAAATGTATAAAAATACAAACTTAAGATATGAAACGTAAAGTCCTTTGAA
>JBBPDH010000136.1:8592561-8608545 GCA_037974565.1 Clupeocharax schoutedeni
CGTTTTTATTTTATTTTTGAAATATTCATTTATCAGCCATTATAAATGCCGATACCGATAGTTTGGAAAATGCCTAATATCGGCCGATAATATCAGCCTGCCGATAAATCAGTCGGGCTCTAATCTGGACAAATCACTAATGTTTGACACCTGTGCCTTTAATAATAGTAATAATAATAATAATAATAATAATAATAATATTACTGTTTCTGCCTATTTCTCAGGTAAGTTTAGTCTTGTCCTTGTTGAAATACTATTCCTTGCTCTTCATCTGCCGTCTGTGCAAGCACACAGAGCCATGCCACTCATTCCTGACTGTAAACCTTTGCATTTAATTGCCACACCATCTGTGCAATCAGTTTACTGCAGGCACTACTGGTTTCTTTTTTTCACTCTCAATCTTTCTTTTTTTTTTCAGTTGGCTCTTGTGTATCGGAAACATTTGCCTCTGCCCATGTCGGGGGATTTAAACATTGGTGTCACTGTAATTGTGAGGAACACCAGGCAAATTCAACAGCACAACCACGTGTAATTTCTTGATTGCCATTCTGTTGACCATTGATTTGTAGTGGGGTGTTCAAGCAGGAGGCTTTATAACCATAACTGATTGATTTGTGTGGACTTAGAATGCATGTGCAACGATTGAATTTCGCGAGCACTGTGTTGCAGCCTAATCGAAGTGAAGGGTGTCACATAATTCATGCCAGCGTTGAAATATGGTTTCCTATCTGCAAAATTAAAATGATGAGTATGACTCTTCAGAGCGAGGAGCCATGCCTAAGCAGGCTAATGTGAGATTCAGTTTTTTCTTCCCATGTCTTTCCTGCATGTCTTAAAATGAAGTTTAGTTGTGTTATTTCAGAGAAGGTTAATAAAATGTTTAATTGTTTTCCCTTGGGTGCAGACAGAAATAGTTAATTAATTAATTTTTATTTGTTTTTGCAGAACTTTGATTGAATTTTCAGTTAATTATGGAGTGAGGTAATTGCTACGTCCAGGAATGACTTTTGTCTTGCCTTTAGAGTGTTAGTGCAAGTTTTGCAGTAACCCTGTGGCACTGATGAGATAATGCAAATCAAAGCATATCAACTCTTGAAGGCTTCATTTTCCCTTTACAGAATGGGAGATAATAGGGTACAACCTCTAGCTGTCATCAGGGAAAGTACAAGCAAAGCCTTTTTGACATCAAAATTTTGGATGTTTCATAGCACCTCACTGCACCAAGTAAAGAACAACATTGTCTTTAACAGATTAGCAATCGTCTTTGTAAAATATTGTGATTTATACATGCAATTAGAAGTCAGCAAATGAGGGGCTACATGTACAGTGTTATAATTTACTATGTCATTTGGCCTCTAACCTATAAATTAACATATGAATTAAGTTTCTTATGTCATGCAGAAAAGCCTTTGTACAGTAGGCTTGTACAAAATGTATTAAATGTAGTTGAGTAGTATGGATCCATCATAGGTCCACATGACTGCAGTAGCTGTGTCCTAAAAGGCCAAAGAAGGAAAAGAAAATCAAATATTTAAGCTCTTTACACCCTGACTGACTTTTTCTATATGCTAATAATACTCACTCGATGCATTCATTTCCAGTGTTCAGTCCTTATCTCTTTCTCTCTCTTTTTCTCTACCTCTCTCTATCTATTTCCCTCTCTCTCTCTCTCTCTCTGACTGTCTCCCTCTGTTTCCCTGTCTCTCTTTTCTGTCTCACTCTCTCTCTCTCTCTCCCTCTGACTGTCACCCTCTGTTTCCCTGTCTCTCTTTTCTGTCTCTCTCTCTCTCTCCCTCTGACTGTCTCCCTCTGTTTTCCTGTCTCTCTTTTCTGTCTCTCTCTCTCTCTCTCTCCCTCTGTCTGTCTCCCTGTCTCTATTTTCTCTCTCTTTCTCTCTCACCTGTCATCATCAGGAAGGGCAAGCAAACGCTACGCTAGATCTAGGCAATGAAAATAAAAATATTGAAAAATATTATGAAATGCCTTAATAACAGTATATATGAAAATAATTCTGACACCATAATTTACAGCTGGCATGAGTTAGGTGAATAAGATATTGAATTTGTAAATGTATCATGTCTTGTTCGCATGGTGACATCTGGTGTTTATGATTTAATTAGAGCAGAAATACTGTTAACAGCATCCACATACCAATCATGATACAATAAATGAAAAGTTGATAGCAGAAATGTGCTTAACGTCCACATTTTAAGACTGGACGCACTTCTGCCAAGGCATTAGAGGTCACATTTTTACATCACATGCCCTACAGCTCGGTCAGGTGTTTCAGTGCACTTGGAGACGAGTGCTAACCTTTTTGTTTAGCCTTGCAAAGTGACATTATGCATATCTAACTCCATCAAGGAGTGACCCATACTGTGTAAACCCTCACTTGGAAAGTCTGGCCTGTCTGTTGCTGTGTTCATGGAATTTTGGCCATGGTCTGAACACACCGCTCCACAGAAATGCACTGGAACATGTATTCTGGGTTCAGCTGAAATGCATAAACCAGCACCACATGTAAAAAATCCTTTCAGCTGCTAGGAATATGGTCAGTAGGGACTTGGGCTTTTCTGCAGTATAACCAGGTATTGAGCTGAGAAAGATCAGTACTGCACTTTGATATCCAAATAGTCTGGCATGTTGCTTTTTATTTTGTTTCCAATTTCACATTTGCCATGTAGCTATCACAGCCCTGCCCACTCCCCAATGAAACGCTATTTCAGGATTGTCTTGTTGATCATAGACCACCTTGGTCCATAGTAGTCCCAAAGGGAAACAAGGAAGGTCACCCTCCAAAGACAATTTCAAAGGTGGAGGAGACAGTTCACTGAGTGAAATATGAACAGAATAGTTTGTAATATTCAATGTGACAGTTATTCTTGCTTATGTAGCATAAGAAAGACCACCCTTTGTTGTGGATATAGGCTCATGTTTCAAAGAGGAAAATAGACTTTCAACCATCAAAAAAGCAAAAGTGTAATGCAGTTCTGCATTTTTTTCCTAAACATTGCAATATATTCAGTTTGATTTTAATATTTTCTGAGCAAAAACTGATGGCTATTATATTTTTATGTACAAAATATATGTTCATGCATATTAAGGGCAATAATCATTAGACTGCACATTAAAAGACTGTATTTAAGGATCACAGTGCAGCCCCCAGTTAGTAATTCATTTTAATTTTATACTTTGCCAGTGTATATCCACGCCCTAGGTTTGCTAGCTAGCCAATACAATTAAATTTAGCCCTACAGCATCCTGTATAAAGTGTTCGATTTCATTTTTATGTAAATATGCCTGTTATATGTATTCAGTAAATATATCGTTTATGTATCATACATCAGAGGGTGTTGCCATGATAGCTGCCCTGTGTCGGGCTATTCCTGTTTTCAGATTCAAACTTCAAGTTGAGATTATTAAAACTGTTTCAGTATGACAATTCATGCCTGTGAAATCTGCCTAGTGGCAGCTCAGGGAAAAAAGATCCTTTAAAGAAATGTTTTTCCATTCCATCCTGAGGGAACAGAGCACTGCATAGTCTCCTGTGTTTCTTCTCATGAGATTCAGCTCATGAGAAGCCCTGCAATGAGCTGCCGAGATGAATCAGGTGGGTTAGAGAAGGAAAAAACCTGAAGAGTGCAGAGCAAACAGGGTCCCTCAGGTTTAGCACTAGAAAACACTTCTCTAAAGCAGAGTGATCTATAAATGCTTATTTGCTTCTTGGGCTAAAAGTTCAAAAGTAGGGCCATGATTCAAATGGTTTTATGTGACAAAAGTTTGGCATGTACTGTGTAATATTGCCCACCATGTAGAGATTTTCACTCTCCCAGAGTAGAAGACAGGAAAATAAATCACGGAAGCAATTTTATGCTAGTGTTCCATACTGCATGCTCGCCTACACAGTTATTGATCACAAAGGCCAAATCGCTCACATTTCCAGCCTTTACTTTTTCTTCTTCTACTGTCTACAATGTTTTTTCCAGCTATTGGGTGCTGATATTAACACAGAATCTTATTATTACCAAATATTTTCTCTCTCCCTCAGTAGCAGTTTTCCCTGTTTTTCCTACAACCTAATCTATGCTGTTTTCCCGAAAAGTGGGCAGATGAAAAAGTGTTTTTGTTGAACGTGGACCCATGTTAAGCTTAGCGTGAGAGTCAGTGTTTGGTTTCACCGGACCATGCTGGTTATCTGCTGGAGTTTCTATGTTGATCAACAGGTCAGAAGGTCAGTGTGGAACCTAGCAGAGAGAGGAAACACCTGCTGCAGCCTCAGAAAGTTGTATCGTGGTGGACGAGATGAAACCAAATGTTTTGTTTTTTCAGAGGAATCGCATTAAAAGCTGAGTTATTAATTGCCTGAATGGTGGAATTCCAGCGAGCTCTTATGGGCTCAGGCTTTTACATTCCTATTTGAAAAGAAAGGCCATAAATACTCGACACCCTGCCAAGTGCTCAGGCTCAGAGTGGAATAAATATTTTACACATTCAGCATATTCCTCCACTTCTGGATCAGTGGCACTGTAATCTTTACTCCCCTCTTTAAAATATGACCCCGGGACTCTAGAAGCAATCTGTCATCTGCACCCAGTGAAATGACGATGTCATTTACATCTCCACATAGCCTCTATGCAAACAAGAGCCATGCCCAGAATCCCAACGTGCATAGATTTGCCATAGATTTGCACAGATGATCTATGCCAACATGAGCCCGAAACCACTCGAGCACTTGGCTTTAAAGTGTGATGTTATCAAATAAGAGACGTTCCTTTGGGTGAAAGGAATGGGAAGGTATAATGGTATGAAACCGCACAGGATTGTGTGCTTGCGCAGACTTTTCTTAAAGGCTATGCTGCATTTTTCTCTCTAACTCTCTTCAGGAAATTAGTAATTTGAATGAGTGCACTCCATTCTCTTTATCCTTTGTAGCAACGGTCCTCTCTACGGAGTGGGTATCTTTCTGATGCTCAAAAGACTTCAATATAGTACTCCAAAAAAATGAGCCTTGTTTCCGGATCTCCGAAGACCTGCAGAACATTAGTGGAGTTGGGCATTTTTTGTTCGTGTTTTTAAAGTCTACAAACAAGGAACATTTTTCCTTCCTTTCCTTTCAACGTTACATCTTTCACAGGTGGCTTTGATTGATGAGCAGCTGTGCATATGAGTGTGAGTGTGTGTGTTTTTTTGTGTGTGTGTGTGTAAATAGCGTTTGTATTGTGTTCGGTTTCTTTATCTGGAAGGCAGAGCAATTCAGACCTGAATTGAAGCCTGTTGGCAGATAACAGTTAAAAATGGGCCAGATAAGTACACCGTAGTCCACTGATAACTGTTTCAGTGGACCCATTAAATGATGAGGTGCAGTGAAGTAATTTTAATATGTTGCATTATGACAGTTTCAGCAGCTGCAGCGGGGCCGTTCTCCTTCAGAAACTTTGGCCTCCTGCCACGGGAGTCAATGGGATTTTTTTAGCAGCTTTGAGGGCTATGGAAAAACCATCAAGTATCAAAAATTCCAAATATAGCAGCACGAGGTTGGAACTGGCAGAAGTCTTTACGTAAAAGCTCAAGCAGATCCAGAAATATGATGGAAAAATGAAACCATAAACTAAAAAAGCCAGCAAAATTATCCAGCCACTAATAAAGTGAAACAGTGTCAAACAATGGCAGTGTTAATCTTCCCTTCTGGGACCCTAAATTTATGACTGTCGCTTGGCCCACCTTTTGTTATACAGTTTGGAGCAGAAACAGATATTTTGTTAGGCCTGCGCCCCGTGAAATTCCACCGCTCCTCTCATGTGTGCACTCTGTGGCTGCAGCTGAAGGGTGATGACTAACATAATGAAGTAATAATCACTACCCTCATAAAAGTCCTTCGACAGTGGTCTGCTTGGTGGCGCTATTGTAAAAGAGGCTAATGTGTTGGAGGTGGGGAGGCATGAGCTGGCAAGCAGAGTTGTGGCAGGTGGCTATTTTGTGACTGGCATGCCAGGTCTAATGACCCACCCTGAACCCCATGATGTCACGGTGCCATTTGGAGTCTGTAAGGGAACACATTTTTCTTTAATCATTCACATTTAAATGAGCTCCCAGATCAAGAGGCTGCTGCTGGAGCAGCTCAACCCGCTCATGCGCAACCTTGAAGGAAATATGGAAGAAAATTTACATGCTCCTATATCTGCGGAGAAACTTCTGTGTGAACTTTAGACGTGTGGAGTTATCACTCCTTTTTTTTTTTTTTTTTACTCCAAATGCTGCTATTCTGTAGTTTCAGTATGCACCAGCAATGACCATGCGCTTTGAAGGACAGTGTATCGAATCACATGTGTCAATGTTGGTCCTTTTTTCATAAAAGCCAACAGATTAATGCATGGGGGGTATTTCAGAGATTTTTCATCAAGGAGCTTTACGATTATAGACAGAAACGGCACAGAATGGTGAAGTATTGCTTGGTCAGCTGTTTTTTTTAATTCCAAGTCCCATCCATATATTAGCACTTATTGACAGTGCCATGATGATCAGCTTAATCATGCCTATGAGTGTAACTGCATTCTCTTGATGTGCAAAAATAGCAAATGACTGTACGTCTTTATGCCTCACTGCCTGCGTAATGCACGGTATGTTTTTTGTTGTTGGCTGCCAGGTGCATGTCATTAAAATGTTAACGCAGCTTAATAAACATTCTGGAATTCCAATTAATTGATGTGTCCATCAGTGGTAATGACCCCAAATTGTCTGATATGATCATTTGAATTATTATGTGGCAGTTGTATCACATAAGACGTAAGTACTGGTGTTGTGTTCATTTGCTTGAGCTATACCTCCAGACACATCCCTGTGGTGACTTGTTCTCCGGCATAGTCACCAAGCATTGTGTTCTACAGCTTGGGCTTTTAAGCTATAAGCTACGGGCAGAATATGACTGGACTGATTACTATAATTTTGTGCAATTCAAACAAAGTCAGAGTGTACATGCACTTTGTGTAAGAACAACATGTGATTCAGTATGCATGCCGGAGTGCTTATTGTGATACATTATCAAACAAATGAAACAAGCAGGGGCACTCTCTTTCCTTTCCTCCCAGCCAATTTGACCGGGTGATATTTCTGCTCTTGTCCCAGAGAAGCAGCACTTTTCCCTGTTCAGGCCACAGAGAATTTACAGTCATCAGTGCAATGAAAGCAGCAATGACCAAACTTGGACAAAACGAATGCTGGTAGACAAGCTCTGCTTAAAACAGTCCTTCAGCTGGAGGGATTTCAGTGCTTGATGCGTTTGAAAAAAGACAAGAAATCAAACTAACATTTTCATCAAATCAATCTGGAAATGGTGACTGCCAGCCTTCACATTTTCTTCCTTCTTCACTTCTTCAGCTAAAGCACATGAGTGGCACGTGACTGACTGAAGTTGTGGTGCAATCAACAAAATGAAAATTCCCCTAATGACAGACAAGCTAATATGCAGCGAAGGAAAGAGTACGGCACCACTAATATGTTTACCTTGCATTTGTACTGAGGAAAATGACTTGGCGCTAGTGTGAGTCTAAAATTACAAGGTCAATTAAATGCAACAGACAAACTGATTATATCTAAGTAATGTAATTAATGAGAAATGAGTCCCAGGCAGCATGGACCGGACAGACGTGGAAGCAGGTGCAGTTCAGGACTGGACTGGAGCTGGTCAGTGGAACAGACAGCTGGAGCTATGCAGAACCAACAGCACCAGTATACTCTACTGTCTGGTCCTCTGTTGTGCTGCTGAGATGGGGCGGGTGCACCTAGCTGGAATGATGAGGCCAAAGGAAAGCCATTCGCCTATTATGCAGCCTTAATGGCATCGTTGTTGTCAGGAGCAATGCATCTTAGGGTGATGAGATTGTGTTTGCTTGCTCCTTCAGGTGCTCCATGGTTCACTGCCGCCCTCAGTCTCCATTTGAGGCTTGTGTGTGTTGTGTGTGAATGTGTTGGGGGGGTGGGTTGTCTGTTTTTATATATGTGTGTGTGTGTGTGTATGCACGTCTGTGAGTTGATTTAACCTGTAGTTCAGATGAAGGAGCTGTGAATAGCTGTGGAAGATGGCCTTGAGCATATCGGCTCCAGCTGTACAGTAGTGCAATGTGAATTCATGATGGATATAATTAGAAAGCAGCGATTCTGTGGCCGCTTTGATTTCAGTGCTTTTGATGGTGTGCAACAAATGGGAACAAGAAGCTGTTCTTGAAACTGTCATGGTTTTTGTCCCGAGGGAACTTGTGCCTTTTTTACTGTACAGGAGCAGGAAGGTGACTTCTCCTCATGATTGAGGATGGAGGGGTTTATCGTTGACAGCCAGCCTTTATGTCAGGGTTTAATTGAGGAGCAGAGCCGTCGCACTGTGGGCTCAGATAGGAGAGCGGGAAGCTTGCGCAATAGGCAGAAAGATCATCTTTTATATCCGCACTAAAACAAATACCTGCCGTCCAAAAAAGAAGTGCAGCTGCCGAGAGCAACTTCTCAGTTCTGTTATTTTATCACATCATAATTATTAGTCCTAACCTACTACGTAGGTCATGCACGTTTGCGCAGACTTGTCTCCCAACCAGTGTTAATGATGAAAGCCAATATCCAGTATTGACAAAAGATTGTGATTCGATAGAGTTTTTCAAAAGTCTTCTCCTAAGGAAGCTCTTGGTCCTGGTCAGCAGATCCAGGTAACTGTTGTATGGGGCTGGCTGTTGTAGTCTTGCTGGTGGCGTAAGGCAGTGTGTTCTAGGCCCTGAGAGAGCTGAGTGATGAAAAGGAGAGGACGTGTAGAATGTGAGAGGTGACACATCTGATAACCTATAAATAGTGTGGCTGAGAGCAGGAGCTGGCAGGCACACGGTGAGGCGACAAACTCGGAAAGGAAAAGACAGAGAGCGAAAGAGGGAATGAGATGGTGTGCTTGCTTTTCTCACCAAGATAGGGGTACCAGAGTGTTGAGGGACTTCAGGGCCATGTTTGATCTAAGTCTGCACTCACTGTTCTTTAGCCCTCTAGGTGTGACCCTCATGGGAGAACTAACCGCCAACCAGACCCGCCCCACAAGGGAATCGGTACACTTGTGGGGTCCTGCACACATGAATCTGTCTGCTGAGTTAGAGCTAGGATTTGGTAAAGTCCAATCTGATGATTTTTTTCTGTGATTTACGAGCTACACCTTCTAGGTTTAACAGAGATGGTATGACAGTGGTTCAAAGACATAGTGTTTTCTTTTCTGGACGCTGTTTTGAATTTGGCCCCGGAAAACTTGACGTAATTCTGAGAAGCTCGCCGTTGCCACAGTGGTAGCCAGCTATTCAGCTGAGCTTGAAGCTTGGATTGGCAACACTTCACTGAAAGTAATAATATCCAGAGGGAAAGGTTTGTGTAGTTTGAGCGTGAGGGTTATTATGTGGTTTCACCCAGTGGTCTTGATATGTGAGTGCTATTTGGTAATACAAAAATGACATGTCTGAATGAAATGTGACACGAACACATTACCAGGAGGAAGTGTTCCAAGAGGAACCTTTAAGGTGTGCTGAGATATGTGTGTGTTAGTGTGTGTTGCTTGGCTGAGGTTTGCGTTTGGAACCAGGGTCAGAAAGGAAAAAGAGCACAGAGACACTGTAGACAACGAAAAAAGGAGCAATGAGGGTACTTCAGCTGGCAGTCTCCTGAAAGAATAGTTCAGTTTATATTGCTCACAAAGAGGTGTTTTATAGATTAACAAATTGCTGTTTTATGGCTTACTAACCTTCTGGCTAGTTTACCAGCTCATATGCAAAAGCACAGACTCTGGAATGTGGAATTGCTCAAGGTTTGTGTACACAGCTTGTTCCATCAAGGTCCAGCCCTGTATCTGAGCACCCAGTTTCTCCAATTAGATTCCTTTTTTTGTTACAGTCTGCATCATACAGTTAAAGTAAATATCAACAGACGCTTCAAAACTTGATGGATCAAATAAAGCATTATTGGTAGGAGGAGGAAAAAGTGCTTCTCAGATATATTGGATGAGTGAAAAACTTGACAGTCTGAATTTTAAGAGGCTTACCATATTTATCACTCCACTCTCCGGGTGCCTAGAGAACTATCTCCACAGGTAAAGTAATATCTTTCCACCTCTCGAGTTAAAGACCCTCTCAAAGCTTTGCCTTGTTCAAGACTTATTTTTCCCTGCAGTGCCTCTCTGTATTTCAGTAAACACAGCTCCCGAGTATCCACCGCAGAGCGCTTTCTATTATTGGACTGAACCATATGTGTCTGTTTAATGTAATCTTCATTTGCCCTGCCCCTCATGTCAGCCTGAAAAGATTGTTAAGCTCTTGGGTGAGTTTCATATGTTCAAAGGACAGGTGGAGAGACAGCAAAAGGGCAGTGTCTTTGGCGAATGTTTGCTTTTGGGTATTGTCTTTGCTCTGTGAAATCCTGGCCAGAGTTGAGCTGTTCCAGGGACGCAGTACCCTTTACAAACAGCCAACTGTGACTGCTCCGCAAAGATGCATCAGTTTGCATCGGTTGTGCCAGGAACGTTAATGTTGTTTTTCCCAGCAAATTTCAGACATTGCAAAAGCTTTTCGAAAATAGGAGATGGCATCTTTTATTGCCAGTCCATTCAAGGTTAATTTGGTTCCACAACTGTCATTATCACGGCTCATAATTACTGTAGTGGCCGCAGCTCAAAAGCATGGACTTATCAGCGCTAAGATATCAAAGATGACACTGTATAGATTAGTTGCCACCTTGTGAATGGGTTCCCTTGCTGTCTAGTGGCAGAGTTCCGTGCCTCTAAAGCCTTGGTGTTTACAATAGCAGTCACCCTTGAATGTTCGCCATGATTAATTTATCAAATACTTGCACTCATGTACTTCATGGAATCGCATGGCCCGCAGTGAGACTCCAACACTTTAGATTCCACTGCAGTGACATTGCTTGTTTGTCCCATGGGCACGGAGTCTAAAAGTAGAATCTAATTGAAAGGATGTCTACAACCTTGCCTTTGGCCGACTCAAGTGCACTATGTCGAAGCCTGCAAGCTTTCTGAATGGTGTAATTAATCTGCTGCCACAGAAACCTGTTTATTACATTCCCGTCTCTTCCTCATCTCTATAATGGAAGCAGACGCATTAAGTAAAAAGAACTTCCAGAGGACCCAAGCTTAATCTGACACTGGCTTTAGCACTTTCATGTTTCTTTTACTGAGTGTGTCAGGCTTTTAATAAAGCTTCGCTCTGTGATATGTTCAGATATGAATTAATCCACTGTTTTCCTGCCCCAGTCCTTGGGGACCCCAGATGGTCCACATTTTTGTTATACCTCACCTAGACTAAACAATCAAGAATGCTGGAGAATGCCAGACAGCCTGTGTTGGACCTGGGTTTGGAAAACATGGAATTAATCTAATTTAATAATTCATCAACGTAGAATATAAAATCTGTATCGCAGTTTTTGTTTTAATATATGTGCTTAATGTAGTTGTATGATGGCTGAAAGATTTCATTCCAAAATGCATGCCACTTTTATGTATTACCATTTTTTCATGATCTATATTTTTGGGAGCTGGCTTTATGCATACGAGAAATATGAAAACTGTATTACCACCTTTATTGGAGAAAATGAAATATGTTTTTAATACTTCAGCTGCTGTTCTTTTGAAAACAATTCAGACAGGTGGATATACAGTGTTTTGGAATGATATTCCTCACTTGTTCCACTGTGTTATTCTCGTTTGAGGGTTTTTGAGAGTTTTTAGATGGAGGCAGCACCAGCAGATATACTTCCCAGGGATTTCATTATATTTTTTCCTGCTCGGTTCACTTTTGAGTTGATCATTCAGGTGGGATAAATGCAAACATGCTGAGTAAGTAACTCGTCGCATAGCAATTGATATCAGGACTCGCTTGGCAAATGGATAGGGAAAAGGCACACGACTGCGAGACCACTGATGCGTCTGGAAGGAGACGGCAGGGGTTGCAAACGTCTTGCAGGAAAGCATTGGAGACTGAAGCAGCATTCTGAGCAAGTACCTGTAATTCTTTTTTCGTGGTGTTATCTTGTGTAAGTTATAAACACATCCTTTGTGCAGATGGCATTTTCTTTCCATTCGTCTGAAGCGCTTTTGCGTCTGTAGCTGTGTATTTGTGTTTACATCCCTGTGCGTTTCACATTAAGTAACGATGCTTCATACGGGTGGGGGGCGGGGATGGGGGCATGGTCATTAAGCTCTGCAATGTGTTTGTCCATCCATCCATGCAAATTTTTTGTCAAGCCGATGTCCTCCGGAGCATCGAGGGCCTTGAGGAGAAGACTGCAGGTGTTTGAGTTTGCCAGGCCTGTCTTTGTGCTTTCCATTCAGCCGTGCAGCGCTCTGGGTTCTCATTAGTGTACTGCGCACCTCATATCCATTCACTGGCACCAAAGGTGGCAGGGAGCGTGTATGGTTATTTTCTCATTATAATGTGCATATTTCAGGGGCACAACCTATTACAGTGTGCTTATGTCGTGGCACAACAGTTTTCACATAACTCACCATGAGAAAATGGGATCTCTCTGATTACCCTGACCTGCACGGTTTCTTTCAGATGCAAACTTTCTCAAGATATGCAGTCCCATCATCAATATCATTTGTGCTGGATGCCTCCAATTAAAATGACTGATTGTCAGGCGCTTAATAATATTTGAGAGTGCGGCAACTAATTACGTTTGTGCAAGTGTCTGCTTCATGAAAAAAGATGTCCAGTGGGCTCACTGCAGCTGCTGAACAGCTGTGAGAAGAGCATTAAAATAAAAATAAATCCCTTTGTGAATGTTTGTTAGCTGATTCCACCCAAGCATGCATGGCTTAAATGGAATCTGCACTGTCTGGCTGGCAGTGGTTCATTTTAAAATGGGGAGCCACATTCAATGTTTTATGTACTCCTGAAGATCTCGAAAGGCAGTTTTCAAAGTATTATTCTGGTGTTAGATTAGAGTAGAATGTAGCATCCATTTTCAGGAAGAAGCATGCCAACTGTTAAGACATGTTACACCACCAATCGAGTCAAAACACTCTCATTTGCATTCAGGCAAAAATACTTTTTGATATTCCCTGGAACTATTTGACTATATTTCAAAGTCCAATTATAACTTGTATGGTTAGTATTCTATGGCTGGCTCTGGTTCCAATTTCTGTACAGCAGTTTAATGTGTTCCACTGAAAATGTAAGACGACTATGTAGCATAGTACATGCATAATTATGCAATGACATTTTGGTGTAGCCGTAGTACCATCATCCATGATAGCAGCACAAAATTGTTTTCTGCCTTTAACCAATTCACCCAGTGAAGCAACGGGCAGCCACGAACACAGCGCCCAGGGAGCAGTGTGTGGGAACGGTACCCTGCTCAAGGGAACCTCAAGGGAACCTGTCACTAGCAGTCCTGACATGAACCCACAATTTCTAATCCTAGGGGCAACTCCCTAGTCCACCAACAGCCCAACAGTATATATAACTGCAGCACAATAATTACCTCATTAAATAGCAAGATGCATCAAAAATATGCAGATTCTGATCTAGTCAATTATAAATGTAATATTTGCATTCTAATCTGTCCCGCACTGTCTGTCACAACAGACTTCTTATTGAATCTGCCATTAATTGTGTTTTTAACATTGGGTCTTAAATAACTTCAGACCCCAGTGTCACATGGTTTTAACAAGAAGGAGCAATCTTACAGTTCACTACTTGTGTTGCTTGTGTATATTGTCTCTAATGGTGCCTAGCTTGAAAGCAAAAGGGCCTCTGGATAGCAGCCAAATGATTATGTAATTAGATAAATGAATGCGTTTAAATCAGGAAATAAGAGTCAGAACAAGCAGATAATGGGCTCGCAATGGGCTCGATAATGTCTCGATAATAAAGCTGCGAGTACACACTGGATTTAAGTTTATTATTGTATTTTAAAGATACCCCATTATTATATTTTTTAAAATCCCCATTTTTATGCGTATCATTTATTTGTATAATATATGTATATTTATCTGCCACTTCTTAAAGGCCGGGCGGTGAAAACAGTTTCTGATATTAAACCGGTCCGTGACGAAACAGAGGTTGGGGACCAATGCCTTACATGCTGTCCATCATTATCTCATTGTACCAAAAGAAACTGTGAATTACAGAGTTTGCTCACACTTGTATGTGTTTGTCTTTGATGGAATCTGAGGGATTCCAGGTGAGAATAGAAGGCTCTAAACGGGAAAGAGCCACTCAATTGCTAATATGTGCTCATTGAACAGCTCAAGTATGTGCATTTTAGTGGAATTTCCTCAAGGTTTAAAAGAATAAATTTTACTACATTCCTGGCTGACAATGATTAGAAGTGCTCAAATCATGTATATCTTAGAATGCTTGTCATTTATGACTGTTTCAGACATTGCCAATTCTATGGCCCACTATTGAGGCTGTAGCTGGTGATGTTAATTGGCGAATGGGTCTAGGTATCTTAAAGGACACCCATTTAGTCTAGTCTGTGAACAGATCACATGTCTCCATGGACACAAGCTATCAATACGAAAGATGTACTTAGGTGATTGTTCACAGAAAGCCTATTTGTCTTGGGTTAATGGCTAATCCTACATTTTGAGATTTGACAAGAGAGCCCATAATGTACTTCTTTTTGTCAATACAGCTGCACTGCCAATAATACAAATCTGTCAGTTGAGCTCAGTCAATAAGAAACGCTGGAACGTAGATCAGCACCTCTTATTGATGGAACAGTTCTGTATGAAAACTCTGGAAGTTTGAGAGTTGCTCTGTAAAATGCTCCTTCCCTCTTTTACATATTCCTTTTTACATAATGATGCCTAATTAGCTGAGGCAGGTGCTTTCCACAGAAACGAACATGTACTGCTCCAAGCTATTCTTACAGTGAGGTCCGAGCTTTCTGACACTGCATATATGGATTTCACATGTACACACAATGTTTTTAAAGTATTAAGAACAAATAATGAAACTGAAAGTGGAACATGTTTAGACTCAACAAATTATTAATATATTGCTGTTAAGGTGTTGTTGGCAATCACAGCTTCAAGAAGTCTACAATTTAAAGTCATTTTCTGATGTTTTGGTTCAATTTTGACCTGTTGCTATTCAATTCCCAAAGGTTGCATGTAGTAGCATGAAGATTGCTTGATTCATTATAAGAAAAATGCTAGAACATTGCATTTGAAACATTCCCTACCTAAAATGGGACAGGTCCATTGCCATGGTTTCTCTTCCCTAGGCAGTGTTTTTTTCTACATACACACACACACACACACACACACACACACACACACACACACACACACATATATATATATATTACACAGAAAAGCCTATCCATTTTAAACCACCCGCCTAATATTGTCACAGACCCTCATAAACCCTGTCATCCCAATCCCCATCTTCCATTGCTCCAAGGTTAAGTTTTGATGCTCATGTGTGCATTGTAGTCACTTTCAGCGATAGACTGGGGTCAGCGTAGGCACTCTGGCCTGTCTATGGCTATGCACTTGCAATGCACTTTGACTCATTTCCATCGTTAACCATCTCAGCAATGTGTGCTACAGTAGCTCTTCAGTGGGACTAGACCAGTCTTCACTCCCCATGTGCGTCTGTAAGGCTTGGATGCCCATGAACCTGTTGCCAGTGCACTGATTGTGTAGATTAGGGATGCACCGATTACCGATGTCGTGTAAGTGTGATCGGCCGATACCGATTTTGCCGATACCGATTTCCCCCCTAGATAACAGAAAATTAGAGCTGCTGCGACATCGACACAAAAAAATGACATGATAGTGGCAGCTCTACAGCAAATACAAACAAAAACCTAATTTTCTTTAATATAAAGCTTTATTTTAATAATTATTTTACTCATTTAAATAAATAAATAAAATGTAATAAATACACCCCCAAATAAAAATCTATATAATAGAACTAAAGTTTAGCATATGCTTTCAAAGGTGCA
>JBBPDH010000136.1:8616400-8628229 GCA_037974565.1 Clupeocharax schoutedeni
AGAAACTCAGCGTCTCCACAACTCTTGCTCTGTGTGAGCACCTGCGTATAGTGAAATGCCTAAATTAAAAATGCCTATTTTTTAAGTGTAATCCCTAAATATGCCCCCAAATATGATCCCAGAACACTTTAATGTCAGTTTAATGCATTATCCTTAAAGAAAATTTAAAGATAAACCTGTATTCGCCTCTTTTAAAGGTAAACCCGTACCCCCATCTTGGAAGGCCACGGGACAAAAATAATTGGGTGAACGTGTCCCCTTGTGTGAAAACATCCAGAAAAAATATATTTATTGCCACAAAAAAGCAAAAAATAAGGTGGCAGGTATTTGCAGTTTCGCGTTATTGTGAGGATTTTCGTGTGAAACAATGAGTTCAGTTCTTTAAAATTCTGCGTGTGACTGAAGCCGCGACTCCTGATCTGCAGAAAACTGGGGGATTACTGTACTTAAATTTTTGTCCACCAGGCTTGTATTATATGCAGTTCACACAGTAGTGTACATATATATTCCGTATCGTTACTAACACAAAACTGTAATACAGTGATATACTGTACTTCACCGAAAGGAATAGTGATTTAAATTTGCCTCATGTGTATTTGCCTTATGAATAAAATTTGTTATATTAAAAGATGTACACAGAAAAAATGCATTTGTGGTTAGATGTGTATGATGTTAATTATGTCTAGCCAACTGATGCTTTGAACCCTGGAGGTTTGATGCTTTTTTCCCAGTGCATGTTCATCAGTAGTAATGAATTGAACATGCTCTCAGAGCAAGTGAACCCAATGTGACTGTATTGGTCATTTGCATTGCTGTTTGATATTTGCACGAGAGCTCCTACACTGCTGTGAATGTAGAGATCTTAAGCAGTGTTTAGACTATTGAGTGCTTATTATTGTCTCCTTTACATAAAGGACGCACTCCACTTTAAAGCCTACCATCTACCAAAATATTCTAGAACATATATACCATGGCGAGTGTGAGAGAGAACGCAATAACACACTGTTCTTCAAGCAAAGCATCTTTCATTTTCAACTTTTACAGCTTTGAACAGACGTTTGCAACGCAGAAAGTATTGCACCCCCAATCGGAACGCCTCAGTACTGCACCCATCTCACCAAGATCTCTCAAGGTCACCCTCATGATACTCCAGCAGCTAACACTCTGGAGGAGGGTGACTGGTGAGACTGGCTCAAACACACAACATACACACAGAAACACACGTTAATTCACTAACTCTACTTGACAAACATCTGCGTCCCCTCTAAAACTCACAAAAACACATATAGCTGGGCCAACCATGTCGCAAAGGCTCATGGGAGCCAGTCCTGCCGTGCCCCCTCATTCTCTGCAGGGTTTATGTTAGGGCGTGGTGCTTAGCAACCCAGCACGAGAGTAGGAGAGGGGGTGGTGGACAAGGCCTGGACGTCACAAAAGCACAAAAAATGCGTGGATATCAGCCTTTTACGCACATGTGCGGGGGATTGCGTGAAAAATTACTAGTTTGGTTCTCAGAAAAAATCTGCGCGAGACTGAATCCGCAACAGCTGATCCACGTAAAACTGAGGAATTACTGTATCTCTATACCTCTGTATGTAACCAATAGTACAAACAACTGTAATATGTTTTATTCATTTATTGAACAAAGGAACAAACATTAAATGTATTTAGGAATAAAAGTATGTCAACCTCCAGAACTCACATTAGCCATCTTATGGCGTATGGATCCATTCACACAAGGAAGGATTAGCATAAGCAGGCCCATTATATGTGTGTATATATATACACCTCAGGCCAAAAGATGTAGAGTGGTTTCGAGACTGTGTTTTCGTGTGAATGGGCTGCCAGAATTTGCATTGTAGGAATCTGCAGAGAAATACTGTCTTAACAGGATGCAAATGTCTGTTTGAGAATCAGTAGGCCCGTCCCACAGGTCGTGATGTTGTCATAGTTACTTCATGGCTGACTAAATTCTTTTGGTTTCATAAATCGAGCTTGGTTTTGTGATCCTTTTACCCTGTCGTCAGCACCCTTAAAAATAAAGGACATTCTTTAACTTTCTTTACATCCATATAAAAAGAAAATGACACATCCGAAACTATTGAAAAGTGGTTCTCTTGTGGCTCGAGTCTTTGTGGTTCCACTTGGCACAATATTCTATGAGCATAAAATATTTAAAACAAAGAAATGTTATGTAAAATTGAACACTGACCATGCTAAGGCCTTTGAACAAAAAAGTATTCAGACGTCTCACAGGTGGATCTGAGCTGTCCATCAGAGACACCCACACAGATTTGCTTCATACCTTCATTAAAGCAGAAATGAAACAGTAGAATATTCCAGAAATTCATGTAAATAGACATTCTTAAAAAATTCTGCTTTTTATTCAGATTGATCATTGTTTCATAAATTGTCTGACAGTATCATTTATAATGAAAAATGTTGTGTTAGAAAAGTAATTCAAAATCGAGGGATTTTCACAAATGGTCTTAGACATCTGGCCACCACTATATTAAAATAGAGAAGAATGTGGGCTTTTCTGTCTCTCTCAGTCTCTATGCAGTTATCCTGATTGGCATGAGGTAGTTTGGACCATGGATAAGCCCCTTCCTTTGTCCTGGTGCCTTAGACATGGATGACTTAAACTATGTGAAACTGATTCAATAGCCTTGATTTCCCTGGGGACACCTACAGTAACCTTATGCACCGAGTCTTTAAAACTCTGCTCCCCCAACTGGGCGGAACATTTTAACATCCATTGAAAAAATCAGGCTTAATCACCACTATTTTAGGAAGGCTTTCAGATGTAGAGATTTAGACCCCCCATTTCTGAAACTTGGTAAAGAGCCTGTCCCTGCTCCTCTCATCGCATTAATTTGTTTATCTTTGATAATTTCTTTTGGAAAATTACACAGCTGTGATATGCCTTTAACATTCTCTCGTATCTGCTCGTGTTTTGAAAGAAGATATGGTGTAAAGTTTTTTGGAGAAGAATAGCTGTGTTGGAGCAGGATGTTGCATGAATTTTTTACCATTATCCCCTAAGAGCCACAGCTTCTCTAATTGCTGTACGCTATGAAGCATGGCTTCAAGCTCCCCAGATCACTGTGAAGTCTGAACTCACACTGAAACATTTAACATGCCGGTCAGACTACTGTCAGAATCGTCCGTTCAGAAGTAGCTTTTGGCTTTTTAATCTGAGGTATCAAATCTGCACAAATTTTCTGGGCCAAGAAAGTCTCATAATGCTTGGCTTATGCCTCCACTGCCCTGTGAATACAAATGGCTCCGTCTTCAGAACTTTAGATGCGAAAGTTACCTTCCCTGCTCCTCACCCACGCTCTAAATGTCATTGATATATATTGCTGCTTTTCCTGGCTCTCTTCTGAGCGAATGCAGATATTCTTAGTGAGGCCCATAAACAAAGCCCTCCCATTGTAGCGAGTATTGGATTGCTCGTTATTTATCTGTATGTATTTCGATTTGTTGTAAATTTACGTCTTGGCTAATGAAATGCGGAGGTGAGTTCTCATTCATTTTTAATTGTGCCACTATAAAATGGAATGGCTGCCTTAGTGCTTTGCAGTGGCTGGCCAGGTGACCTTCCTTCTGATTGGCTGCAGTAGTGGCTCTTACACCTTAGTGTGAAGCTCAGTGCATGTTGTCTAACCCTGCGCAAGGTGAGTTAGAGCTGTCTCTTGGCTGATTTTTTTTTTTTGAGAGCTGAAATGCAGGTTAGGAGGATTTTTGCTTGCAATTATTTCGTTTATTGCAAGTCTCCATGTCTCCAAAGGAATTACATGCGAAGGACGGTGCTGAGAAGAAGCAGATGATGTGCATTGAATTAAAGAAATAAATGAGAAAACCATGACCAAGGCGTGTGTTGACTTGGCCAATCAAAATATTTTCTAAACAGCAGACATCTGTCCATGAAAATATGGAGAAGCTGATGACGGTGTGGTTGATGGAGAAGCAGCTCGCAGGAGATCCCTTAATAGAGGTGATAATCTGCAGGAAGATTTGAGCTGTTTACGCCGAGATGTTTAAAGCCAGACGGGGGTTGGTTTGAGAATTTAAAAAAAGATGACCAGCAGATGCTGTACATTATATTTAATAAAACGGTCTATTGCAGTACATTCTATTGTATTGTGTTTCATGCAATATTCGTTGTATAAAAAAAAAATTTAAAAAAACTATTTTCCAGCTGTATTCACTGAATTTAACTTCCAAGTGAAACATCCAAGTGAAATATATGATAGCAACAGGCAATCACTGAGACAGATAAAGGATCACCCCTCTGTGGCTCCACCTGAGTCTGTTGAGTCTGTTGGGATTCTTCACTACCAACTTTATGCATCTGAGCGATATTTGTCGACTCTTCTTTACAGAACTGTTGAAGTTTACTCAGACTTGATGGTGACTGTTAGTACACTGCGATCTTCAAGTCATTCCACAGATTTTCAGTAGATAGCTTTCAGGAAGAGGGCAGCAAGTTTTCCTTAAGAAAGGGATAATTTTGCTCCATCCATTTTTCCGTCTATCCTGACAAGTGCCCCAGCCTCTGCTGCAGGGAAACACCCCCACCTCAGTGCTTCGTTGTAGATATGGGGTTCTTTGGATGGTGAGCTGTATCAGATTCCACCAGATATTCAGTTTGGTGTTGAGGCCAAATAGTTTGATACCTTTTACCACTTGGCCTCAGAAGCTTCAAGGTGTGTTTTGGCAAAGCTCAATCAAAACTCAATAAGGCTTTTCTTGAAGAGTGTTTTTTTTGTTGCAACCCTCCCATAAAAGCCATAGTGCACTTGTTATATTGATATTGTTGACTGCTCTTTGCCATAAATTGCGGTAACTGCTTTAATGTTGCCACAGGCCTCTTGGCAGTTCAACAGTTTTCTCATAGCACTTCAGTCCAGTTTGGAGGGATAGCCTGATCCAGAGAGGGTCCTTGTAGTGGTTGTAGACTTTACTTTCCTACTAGGGATTGATAAAGCCTTTGACATTTTTTGGATCCATTGTGCCTGTCTGAAACTTCTTCCTTGAGATCTTTTGACAGTACCATGCCAGCAGTAGTTGATTGTTTGCTTTCAGTTGTAATAACAACCACCTGAATGCTCCAGGAATAGCTGTTTTATGTGCAATAGAGGAGGTGAGTAGCTGCACCTGAGTGAATTTGCAAGTACAGTAAATTCACGCTTAATCACGGTTCAGGAGACTTAAGTCTCTCGTGGATTTTTTCTGAGAACCAAACTAATAATTGTTTGCTGAAACCTCCACACCACATCTATATTCAGAGGCGGGAGGTTTGATAGTAGCCAATCTGAGAATGTTATTTATTTCTCCTTGCTGCTGCCCTTTGATGCAGCTGCAGTCCATGTTTTCCTTTTTGTAGGGTCTCGAGTGTTCTCGTGTTTTTGTTTTGTTCTTCGTAAAGCCCTGTATTTTTATTACCGTACTGTACCACTACAGTCTATACAGGGGTAACATCTGTATTTTACATTCTAATACTGCAGTAGTTCAGTGTAAACTGTACAGTACAGATACGGGTTTACCGTTACATTTTATTTATGGATAAAGTAAAAAGTCGTTTTCAAAAAGAAATTTTTTGAGTTTTTTTTTTTTTTCAAAAAGAATTTTTTTGTGTTTTGGGAGCTTTTTTTTTTTTTTTTACCACATCACATATTCACAGTTTTTCACTACACGACGATGCTCACGTATTCTGTATTTAAAGTGAAAAGTGAAAGTGACAATCTGGTCATACGTGAACACACCACAGCACACAGTGTGAACAGCACGAAATACGTTCTCTGCATTTAACCCATTCACCAAGTGAAGCAGGGGGCACTGCACCCGTGGAGCAGTGCGTGGGGACGGCACCTTGCTCAGGGTACCTCAGAAGTGCCTAGTAGTCTTGGGAATTGAACTCGGACTTTCTGATCACGGGGCGAATGCCTTAACCACTAGGCCACCAGCTGCCCCGTGAGGAGAGAATTAATCCTTCATCCGTCTCAGTTACTTTGTTTTTTTAGACAAGATAAGATAAACCTTAATTAGTCCCACAAGTGAGCAAAAATGTATAAAATACCATGTCAACTGTACAGTATAAAATGTACACTATACAATCTAGAAATATGGACATCTGTGTTATAAGATGTATACATATACATATATTTATATATTTAATTTAGTTTACGCATAGTTTACATACACATATGTATTTATTGCTATAATATTTTTCACTTGGATGTTATAAGTTGCATTAGACACAGCTGAAAAAAAAATGGTTTATTGTGTTTCATTTTTTGAAAGGGGCAATTCTTTCTGTACACACACACACACACACACACACACACACACACACACACACACACACACACACACACACACACACACACACACTCTGCAGTGTGAAGTGCTGACATTTAGTTCCACATGTGTTACCCTATGAAAGGTGTCTTTCATCCAGGTTATTGTCGGGCAGTATCAAACCAAGATATAATGCAAACCATTGAGCATGGCACCGATAAAGGCTAATGGTGTTTCAAAGGCAAAAAAAAATCAGTCAGTGGCAGAACCTTTATAAGTGAATTCCTTGTGTGCATGCATCTGTTAAATCCCTCTTTCCCACACCTGCACAAGGTTAGTAGGGTTTCAGTTTTGGCATAGCACCACTGCTTCTTGGCTCTGGGTAAAGAGAATCACATAATAAGACAGTTAAAGCCTGAGATAGGCAGTGGCCACCAGATGGTGTGTACACTGACAGACCTTGGAATACTTGCACAACCAAAGCTAGTAGAAACAAACAATCCTTTTTGCATTGTATTGAAGAGCATATGTAGGTAAACTGCAGTGGTTACATATTATAAATGTGAGCTTGACCTGCATAAATATCACTGTCGACAGGTAAATATTTTCTTATATGTGAACAACATTACAAAGCACAGGACATCAATTAAGACTGTTCATAGCTCTGAAAGATGGTGCTTTGGTGGTGAGGGATGAGCAACTAGATGCTAATCTCTTGAACACTGTCAGCGGCGTCTATTAAGAGTATTGTTCTCCCTCTAATGAGAGCAATTACAGTTGATTGAATCACGGCTGTTAGCACACATAACATGTCCACAGGCAGGTAGATTGTGCATTCTAGGGTTTTCACTGTTTAGGCCTAACAGATGGACTCCGGACTCTTACGTCCCTCAGGAGCTGTTGTTGCTTGGGTGTCTTTGATTTTCAAGTGCCTCATGTAATTTTCATACAATTACCAAAATGATTAAGCAGTAGTCATTAACAGGATCAGAAATTAATACAATCTTTTTGGCTGCATCCATTACCAGTGGCAATTTGTGGCGCAGATAGAGCAATAATTTTTCTTTATCGCTGATGCATTGTTGGATCTGTTATCACAACGCCTATATAAAATTGCCTGATTACAAAAAAACACGAACCGTTAGAATGGCAAAGGAGCTAATTTTCATTTGCAAGTGATTCATTCAGAAATCAAGGCAGGCGTTCATTCCTTGTAATCTTTCTAATCTGCATTTTGTCAAAAACACCCAGAGAAGTGGCCTGGCACTCTAATCAGGTTTGTCCCATTGCCTCAGAGGGACAAGGGAGTGTTTTGGGGCGCATTTTGATCTTGATTTCACAGCACTTACCTTTTCTACTGTTTACTGTGTGCTATGCAAGTTCACACTCTTAGACCATGTGTCTGACAAATAGCAGGCGATGCAGCAGATATAGCTTTTCATGTCATTCCATCTCTCTATGCAGGGAGACAATCCGACTGGAGATGGCTGAACTAATCAATTCATTCTTTGAAGTCTTGATGTGTGTGTGTGTTTGTGTGTGTGTGTGTGCGTGCGTGCAAAGAGCTCTGCAAAAATCTTGTGGTATTAAAATCCAATATATTTGTGCTCTCTGAGCCATTTCACAAAAAGCCTTTCCTTCTAAATCATCAGATGAGTTTTTTCTCTCCTGTGACATACATTATTTTAAATGCCGCTTAACTGGATTTTTGTTGTGCCATTTTCTGTTTTTGAGCAAATCGGGGTTCTTAGGAGAAGCATATCTTTCTCTATCTTTCAGGTGTGACGTGCCAATAGAACAGGCTAAGGTCTCCCAATGATTGAATGATTGTAAATGATAATTACATAGATTAGTCCATGCAGAACATTGTCTCTGTTAGAAATCTGTGACTTAAAATAGCCTCTGTTTCAACATTTTGTAGAAAATGGCTTTAAATATGAAACAACTCCTCACTCAGTGACTCCTGTGACACTGATGTTTCATGTTGTTCTGAAGGTTATTTCCCAAGCTCTTTTTCTGAGCCAGAGTGATTTACACCCCTGTAGAATACTTTATCGAGTGGATGGACATCATTCATAAACAGTGCTCTCTCTTGATCATTGAGCTTGTATGTTATTCCCAGTGTTGTTGTTGGTTCTGTCTCACAAGAATAGCACAGTGAGTAGGTGGTCAGTTTGCGTGATTAGCTGAAGACTAAACATGCTGAATGTTAATTTCAGTAATATTGAGAACATATTGCAGCCAAACTCTGTCACATATTGTGCTAAGAGCTCCCACGTCCATACACCTGGTCCTGAGTATTCTTGCAGGCTGGCCTGTATTGTCCTAACATTAAAGATTCATCAAGTCCTGAGAATACTTAGAATTCAACAAGATTTCTATGACATCCTAACCAAAGAGGCATAGCTGTTTCCCTATAGTCGGCCTGCTGACTGTACTGTATAGAGTTTGAGTTTGAGGCCTTGGGAAGTATAGAGGTGCCGCGGGCACAACATGTTGTAACACAGTTCCCTAGTAGCCCTGAAGCAGAAAGCAGCGGTCAGTTGCTTCTTCAGTATGAGAAAGTGCCCCTCTGACTTTTTCCCTGTGTAATTCTTTACTTCAGAGCTGCCGCTGTCAACCCAGGGCTGAACGGGTCTTGCTATAGCTGCAAGAAAAAGACAGTGTTTGATAAATCTGCTGCTGCACTCTAACACTGGCCTTTTCGATGGGTTGTTAAAGGCTGAAGTGTCACCTCCTCCTTTACTGTTAGTGTTTGTCGACAGGCCATCATCACAACTGTCCAGGGCAAAGTAATTTGGAGGAAATGAAAGTGCTGCGTTGGTCATTAACGGCAGGATTCGCAGTTCACAGGCTTCTTATGTGTGAATTAGGACGTTAGGTCGCCAGAGACCTTTGTCATGTTCACTGCTGGTTCCGGCACAAGCTGTGGCATGACAGCAGTTTATTTCAGTGTCAAGACTTCGAGGAGGGTTGAAAGTGGTGGGCAGGATCAGGGTGGTGCTCTGTCAGCACCAAAGAGCAGATTGATTGCTTACTTTGTCAAACTTTGTGGAAATGTGTGTGACACTGAACGGATGAATCAGTTTTACCCTGTGCGAATCAGTGTCAGCTTTCAGATCAAAGCAAAGCATATCAAGAGCCTAACAACTCCAGCAGATGAAACGTCTCGACTGATTGTTATCGCTGGTGCCTGTATTGTTTTTGTCCGTATGAGACACAACGCTTCCTTGTGTAATTGGAATTAATATATTATTAAGGTTTTAAACCTTAGTGCACTTCACTCCGCATGACAAGTTTCAATCACGTTGTCAATAAGCCCTAACTCATTCCTGTGATGTATTTCCAAATGAAACACAGAATCAGAGAGGGTATGATCTTAGTTCTGATTAACTGCCCCCTGTGGTGCCAGAAATGCGAAATGTGTGTAGATAAACTGCTGTAGGCTAAGTAGGTGACATATGTAAATGCACAGCTTTTATTTAAAAATAATTTATTCAAAACAAATTGCAAACAAGTTTGTTTTTGTCACTTAGCACTGTATGTACTGAAGAGTGAACAGTACATTTTGAAATATAGTGTTAGCATACTACATCAAACTTTTGTTACACAATAATAAGCCCTAGAATAAGTATTTTCTGCAATACCAAAACCCGCACATTCCCATATCTTCTGATGTCACACACACACACACGCATGCACGCACGCCCACCCAAAATGTAAACTCCTGCATACAATATGACACACAAGCTGACGGAGAGTTATTAACTGACATGCATATTCAGCATCCAGGGGAAGAATATGGATGTGGAGGCTGCAGTAAATCGATAACTATTCACATAAGTGTCGGGGGCTACGCCATACATTTCAAATCAGATTAATTGTCTGGTGGGATGGCTTCCAGTTTTCAGGAAAGACGTTGTGTCAAGGTTGATGGATAGAATGTTTCTGCTCTCCTTCACAATTAACTCATATTCCAGGGTATTTAAATCACATTCGGGAACCAATAAAGCAGCACTCTCGATTAGGCTGCATTGGGAGCTTATTGCCTTCCTGTGTGTGTTGAGGTGCTGAGGCTAGCACATACTGCTACAACCTGGCTGTGCTGGAAGAGCCTCCACTTTAGGCAGAAAATAGCATTGCTCTTTTCTGTTGTCAACAAAACATTTCCCGAATGAAGCTTAAAAAGACATTCTGTATGGACAAAGTTGTTCTGTTGTTGGATTATTGAGTTAATTAAGTTCACCTGTGATTTGATTATTTCATCGTCAGTTGTTAAGTGCTGCAAATAGGTTTGACATGTGTTCGTATGTAACTCGCACATTATGACAATTATTCTATTCTAAGCCTCATATCAGCACGATCCATTCCCCAGCTGAATTATCTCCAGAAAAAATAATCAATTTGCTTTCGTATGGAAAGTTTTGACTGAGGCATGCTTTGTTTTTAAGGCTAATCATTTTCAGTGTGTTCTAACTAGCACAGCAGCTACACAAGGGGGCTTCTTGAACTTTGGTCAGATATTGCTACTAATTGCTGTTATTGCTGAGCTATACCCAAGGTCATACTACCATCCGGGTATAATACAGTCTGATTGATCAAGAACAGCTTGACTTTCATTCTGTGATTAAAGTCTCCAGCTGCTGGCGTGACTCCGGGAACACTGACCCTACCACCCACTAACTCACCCCCCACCGCTGCAACACCATCCTCCACTATCTCACAGCACTAGACACAGGAACAGAGCTCATAGAGCAGCATGCTCTCTAACTGCAGTACCCAGACTGCTTCCACCAGCATTTGCATTATGCAGAAGCGGAATGTGTTGAGACAGTGCTGAGCTGGACTAATTGTGTTATTGCTGCATGGTGCAGTCGAGGCCTTGGACAAAGCCCATTCACATGGACAGTATAGCACCACAAGTCATTAGCCTCGCTGCGAGACCTGATGTTTGTCAGCTGGAAAAAGTTACAATGCTTAAGAGTAAGCTTGCACAATATAGGCTTGCACCTTGAATACTGAAATTCAGTGAGGTGTTTTGCTGCAACTGAGCTGATTCATTGAAGGAATGTTGTGGACTTTCACGAGTGCCATACATATCTTTTTATTTGACATTTTCTAAAATGCTTAATGCCAAACATTTGCTTCTTTGAAATCTCACTATCGTGTCTCTATCTAAATGAACAGTTGTGCCATTTGTAAGACTGAATCTTTCCATAACCCACAACTACTGCAGTCTTGTCACTGTAATTGTCTCTGTCAGATGCAACCTATTGAGGATGTTACTGCCGCCAGAAGAGAATAATGCCGGAGTAATATAAAACACTGGGAAAGCCTAATGATGTGCCTAAGGTGGCCGTTATGGTAGTTAAGAGAATGGTTTGCAATTATCACACAGAGACAGGATCTACCAGGCTTAGTCTCTGCAAAAAAAAAATGCTACAAGACAGAAATGTTGAAAAATCCATATGTAGTGGGTCACAGAGACCACCGCACAAATTGGTGTGTGAGTATGTATATATA
>JBBPDH010000136.1:8638462-8649280 GCA_037974565.1 Clupeocharax schoutedeni
ACACACACACACACACACATACACACACACACACACACACACACACACACACACACACACACACACACACACACACCTACCACAGTGCCTGCACACACAACACTGTTCTGACTTAAACAAACAACTTATGCCTCAACCGCCACAATAAATTCCCCTGTATGTATTATATACTGCAATTTTTTGTCCTGCCATTATTTGCACAAATATTATTTATGTTGTCTACCTCTGTATTTGCATTTTTGCACACTCAACGACTTTGTTGCTAGAATACAGTATTCGTAATAAAACTGAATTGTAAAACGTGTAGCTGCTTTTGCCTACTGCACTTAATATGGTCTTGTTGGTTTTGTTGCTCTTGTGTTTCTCTCAAGCTGTCTCTCTCTTGCTCTATTTGAAAGTAGGACCCTTCATGTACACAACAAATGTGCAGTCTAGCAGCATTTCATATGTGCTTGACCTTGCGTTGCATTGTAAGCTAATACCACTTTTTTCTCTAATGATCATATGACGAGGTGCTAGTCTCAGGACTGAGGGCTGTGTCACACATGCTGCTTTTGTGTTATATGTGGCAGCATGACTTCTTCAGCTTGCAAGTGGTGGGCATTCATGCATACGTCGCTTACACTGCAGGATGAAACAGTGTGCTACTGGAAGTTCTCACAGCTTGTTCTGCACGAATCCTTTTTCCAAATAAAAAATATTTAGAAAGATCATTCATAAAAAAGATTGTTGACCGGTGATTGGACAATGTTTTCAAGTTTGTACATCTATTCAAGAGTCCACACGTAGCAAAAAGTGCTTAATAAGTATTGTGTGTGCATTTCTGACATCTTCCTTTGTGTTGTTTCATTTCCCCTGATTTCAAACTTGATTTCAACAAATACAAATGATCTAAAACAGTCTAAAACTGCTGTTTGGTCTCCTACACGCTCACTCTTTGCTGTGCTTTTGCTCAGTGCATCTCTGCTGCTTGGTCGCTTTCTGTGCGTTTTTTTCCCACCCACTTGTGGGCAGAAGCTATCCTGAAAGTACTACAGAGTTGCTTTTTCCATTTGTTTCTAAGACCTAAAATGAAATAAATGTTGGGATTTTTGGTGTCTGTGGGCATGTTTAAGACACCAGTAGTGGTTATTAAATGATAATAACTTACATTAAAAAAAAATTGAAAGTACAATAACTTTGGTTCTATGTCACTGTGTCAACTTTTGGTTCTGATGTCTGAGACCTTGAACATCAAAACATACATTCATATAAGGGCTTTTGTCAATTGACAACACTTCCGGCATGAATCTAAGGATGAACCTGGTAACCAGAATTAAAAGCCAGGCATCCCGTGTCATTCATGCCATGAAAAGATATTAGTGAAACACAACACAAATCCATTGACAGCATAATTGCAGTAGTCCTGGTTGGCATGACCATGCCTGTGCCCCCTCACTCCCCCGCTGTCCTCCATTCACACTGCACATTGTTCTGGCCCAGAGTATGCTAAAATCATCACATAACATCATTCCATTTGTTTCGGTATACTCTCATCTCCCTAAATTTCCAGTAGACACTGTACCCCTGTAGACCAAATTCATCCCTTTGCCAGGTAAATGGGACAAAGTATTTGATTAGTATTTGAGTCAGTGTGAATCACTAGCCAAACAAACTGGACTTTAGGGCTCAAATATGCTTGTTCATGGTAGAGACTGCCTAGTGTGATTACACCCCGAGTTGAAGGCTAACGGAAAATCTCGAGTGTGCGAAACACAGCTATTGAAATTGTAGACGTCAGTTCCTGAGGAAAATTCCAGGGTTCTTCACATTGATCTTTGGTAAGCCCCTGAAGTACAAACATTGACAAGACTAAAATTTATCATATGGACCCCAAGGCTTTTTCATGATAGGCGCTTACATTTCTATTTGTGAATGACTTATGATTGATAATTTATTCTCTGCAATGACATTGCAATGTACTACAACCACTGTGTATAATGGGAACATCAGAGAGAATAAGATAATGTTTTCTTTTGTGTGTAACAGAAAGAGCACATGTGTGGAAAGTGTGGACTTGTCTCAAATGAAGAAGATGTGGTAACGATGAAAATGTGGTAAAGTGTTGCTTAACAATGACTATAGAGTGCTGAATTTACCAAAAATATATTCAAATGAGTGTTTTCACAGTGCGAATGAGTGAGGATTGTGTGCGCTGGTGTGCGTGTGTGTGTGTGTGTGTGTGTGTAGAGAAAGTGTGGAATATTTGACAAATATGTGACTCCCTTGCACTGATCGAGCTGTAGCTGTGTGTGGAAAGGTGGTCAATCCATTCTGATTCACACAGACAAGGGAAAAGGAAATGCCACCTGCACAAGGTCATCATAGCCTTCCACACTGTAAACTAATCACAGAGACGTCCAAATAGGGCTGACTGCACAGATACCTAAGCAAGAGAAACTCATGAACTCATAGGTCTTGCGGTTTTAGTAGTCAGTAAGAAAACATGGCATTTGGTACACACCTGACAGGTCATCCTTGTATATATCGCTGTAAAAAAAAAGCCTTGTCTCTACTGCAGAGATACAGAAGCATTGGCTGGAGAATAGCATGTCAGTGTCTCTTTTCTCAAGCCAGAGCTCAACAGTAGTGTAAGGGAAAGTGACAGAAAATGACTCAGAATTCAGAAGCAACTGATCCTGCCATTGGCAATATTATACATTGCATCATTTATAGATCCCAGCTGCAAAATCACCTTGTATTATCACTTATGGAAGTAATAATACCAGCTGAAGTTCATGTTCAGTGCAGCTGATGTACTTGTGGGAATCTTCTACAGGAAACATAAAACAGAAAAAAAATAAAAATGAGCAACTTCACTGTGTAACTGAACACTTTTTATAGACAACTGGGTCTGTTTTTACAGAGTACCTCAAAAGAAGGAGAGCTGATCTAGAATCAGTTTGCGACAGTGACCATCATAAATACAGGGCAGACTGATCCTACCTCAGCCCTCGTCATGACTGCTTTGTGAATTCCAAACACCAAATTTCGTCTTAAATGGCTGTCACTAGTAACATTAGCCTCATAACTCAGACTGGAACATTGTGTAAATTGGTTTTTCCAACTGTTATTAACCAGACAATGCTCTCTTTGTAACGAAAAATGCAGTCAGTCACTTGAACCTTTAATTTAAGACAGATCGAAAGTGTTGTTACTTTTTGGCCTTTGTTTTTGGAGAAAGATGCACAATATTTGAACCCATGTTGCTCAGCACTGGGTTTATATTGTTGAAAACAAAGAACAAAGTTTGAGGTACACTTAAACCTTTCAAATAAGACAGATTTAAAGTGTTTGTGTAGCTTTTTCGTTACCTTTTAATCTGTTCTAGACCAACCCCCCTTGCAGCTGTGTGTGAAAAGTGAAAGCACAAATTTGGTCACTTGTCATTCTCCACAGCCCTCCAAACCTTAAATACAGAGATTTTTTTCCTCTTCCCTAAACCATCACTTTAGCCCAATGGAACAAACATGCTTCTGAGAAAAAGAGCGTAGCTATTGGATGTGTAGTTCAAAAAGACTGCAGATAGAGACTGTCTGGAATTTCTCTCGTTATCACACCTCATTTCACCTTCAAACGGTGAGGATCTTTCCCAGTGCAGCAAACTTTCCAACAACGTTTTGCATGTGCACAGTCTCTCAGAGACGTCACCTTTGTTGAAGCTATTGATCTCTTCTCTCATTATCGCCCCGGTGACTGAAATAGCAGCGTGCACCTGTTCCTCGTTCGCAGCTGAGAGGAGATTCTGCTTGTTTGACTTTGCTGTTGAGTTTGTAGGCAGTGGTTGTTACTTCAGTGTAAAAACATTTGTATCTGGCTGTTGATGATACCCTCGCGTGAGCCTCTGGGCTAAATGACAGTAACTCTATATTTGCTGTATATCACCTACATGTTCTTAAAGATGCTCAGAAAGAAAAAAAAATGTGGATCTCTTCACCACACAGCAGAGCTTCTTAAAATGGTTCCTGGCTTTGGCATGAACTTAAATAAAAGCTTCGTTTGACACAGAGCCTCTACATCATGTGGGGGTTTATTAAACTGCGGCAATGGGCTGCAATAATGACATCAAATACATCAATAAAATACACCAGTGAAAAATAGTTGGCAATGAATCTTATTAATGAGTTGGCTTGACAGTGCTAATGCTTCTTATTTAACATTACATCTCTTCATCAAAAGAAAATACTGAAAACACCACTTTAACAATTTCTAAAAATATAATTTCCTGTTGATTGCAGTTCAAATTAAGCTCACCATCAGCAGCAGGACTATTTAGTGATGGAGGAACCACTGCATCCACCGCAGAAGGTCAGCACTATGAATAAACAAAATACAAGTCAAAATTCAAGACAAAGATACACATATTGTGTAGATCCCCAGTTGAGCAGTGCATTTCACAAGACTTATGAATGTGGGCTGTGGCATCTGGCGCTAAGGTGTTAGCAGAGGATTCTGTCAGTTGAGAGGTGGCCCCTCCATAGATCAGACAATTTCGAGGCCAGGTCAACACCTTGAACTCTTTATGTTCCTCAATCTATTATTGAACAATTTTAGTTCATAAGAGTGCATTATCCTGCTGAAAGACATAATTGACCTTAAAAATCACTGTTATCATGAAGGGCTGTACTTGGTCTGCAGCAATATTTGAGTAAATGATCTGTGGCAAAATAACTTGGACATGAATCTCAGGACTTAATGTTTCCCACCAGATCATTTCACAGTGCCTCACACTGCCTCTAATACCACTGCCTGTCTTCTTCCCACAATGCACCCTGGTGCCATGTCTTCCCTATGTAAAGGACACTCACTCATCCAGTCATCCACAAGATTAAAAACAAAACTTGATTCATTCGAACAGGCAAACTTCTCCCATTGCTCTGTTTAGGTCTGATGCTCACATGCCCATTGCAGGAGCTTTTGCCTGTGGACGGGGGTCAGCCTGGGCACCTTGATATGCAGCAAGCTGTGATGCTCTGTGTGTTCTGACACCACTCTATCATAGCCAGCATGATATTTTTCAACAAACTGTGCTACGGTAGTCCTTCTGTGACGTCTGAACAGACGGGCCAGCCTTCACTCACCATGCACACTGATGCTCCAGATGCCGGTACACCATGTATGCATTTTTCCTCCAACATCAAGAAGCAAATGTTCACTTGCTGCCTAAAGTATCTCAGGCTTTGACAGCTGTCACTGTAAGATAATCAGCGTTACTCACTTCACCTCTCAATGGCTTTAATACTATGAATGATTAGTGTAGAGCATCTTTTCAGGTGTTCTGCTTTAATTTAGTGGAAGAAAGGTAAATGATGTTGGGACGAGGGGAAAAAACGAGTAAAATTTTGAAATCGGTTGTCTAACCTGCACCGCTAAATTGCGCTAAATTTTGTTGCCATGGTTACGCTTTGAAAGTGTATTTTTTCCTCTGTGTTCTGGCCGTTGTCTGTGTTCCTGTGTGAAGGCACTGTTTGAGATGGCTGATAGCCAAGCTTCTGTGTGATCAGTAATATCAGATTTGATTATGGCGTTACCAGCCACACAGAAACTAATTAATTTAGCTTTGCTTATCAGTACATGAAAAACCTTTTTGTTCTTTTATTGTTTTTGCACCTTTCACATGGACAAAAGCGCCATGTTTTTAAGCAGTGAAAAATGAATATGCTTCTTTACCCTGAATAAAAGTTATTTTCTCTTTTTGTGAAAGTGGTTTTCTGATCATGTAGGTGTTATGTTTGGAAGAGTATTATGCAAAAGAAGAAGCTGTGGAAGGTTAATTGATAAATTGATTATAGAAAAGATTGTAGGTTCACACGCGTGCACCCACTCTCATCTGCAACAATGGCTCTTTAAAGAGGTAAAAATGATACTTCTTCAAAGATCCTTTTTGACATCTTTAGTTACAGGAGTGCTGGGAGTAGTGTTCTTAAAGAGATGGCAGGGCTCTTTTCAGTGCTGTGCGTGTTGCAAATCAAAATGTCCTTGCGCTGGTGTGCAGGTACTTAAGCAGACAAGGCTGTGCTAATTCAAGGCTGATGAGACTGTCTGTGTGCATGGGCTGACTGACAGGTGATGGGCATAACTAGTAGAGAGCAGCCAACTTTTATGCAGTACTTAAGCGGCTGTGCAGGAATAAGGTTAATTACCCACCTCTGATAATGCGCTGTTTTCTATAGCAATTAAGATTGCTTCAATCACAGCAGCCTTAATTGAGTATAGTTGCTAGATTTAAAGAGATATAATTATCTGTGATTCACTGAGCATTAGGGGTAAATTCAGCCGGCATCAATTTAGACTACTGGTGGACGTCTGGTGTATCTCCCAGGTGATGCGCTCGCTATAGCCTCCTAATGCACTGTTAGCGTCATTGTGAATATTATTAGCTGATGTCTGGGAAATGTATTGTATGTTGCTTGTTCCATTGTCAGCCAATTTTCATTATCTCTGGGACACATTATCGGCTTTTTACCCTTAGAAAACACAGAACTTAGAGCTCAATGAAACAGAACTAGACATTTGGTTGGAAGGCCAGTTATTTCTGTACTCACAGCCTTGCTTCGAAGAAAGAAAAAACATTCTGCAAAACATGTTTTGCCACTTTTCTATCATTGTGTGACATTGATAGAAAATTAGAAGTGTACACTTAAAAAACTGAGTAAATCAGATATCTAATATAAATGACACTTTGTAATATTTAAATGTAATAGTTTTGTAAAATGTTGTACAAATATCATTATACTTCTAGGTTGTTTTAATGAAATGATAGTTGTACAAAGTAGACAAAGACGATTCAGTGGTGCCTAAAATACTGTACAAACTATGAATAGAATAATTTTATTCAGTGTTTTTGCTCATTGCACTCCACTCAGTCCAATTACACAAGACTAATTATGCTGTCATCATTGAAACACATAACAAAATATGCTCAGGAAGGCGTATTGTGACTTCTTTTGTCGTAATTTATCACCCAGCCAGAAAGCAAGACAAATAATAAAAAAACCCCACCAATATTTAAAGACATGGATCTGACATTTAACTGGACCTCCAGTTAAATGTTAAGCTTCCAAGAACCTTATATTTCTCCTGAGATGAAGAGGGCTTGATCAAATGGCTTTTGTTGTTTTGACTGTGTCTATACTTTTTTTCACAGTATATGCACTGTGTGGTTTTCTCATAAAGGCATATAAATAGTATATTATAATAATACAATATTGTATGATAAAAATCATGTTTTGAATCACACATCACCATCATCTTGCTTTTCATTTGAACATCTCTCATTATCCAACAATAGGAACAAAGGGCTTGGTGCTAAAAGGATGATGCTACTTGATGCTACTTGTCACGTTGTTCAAAGATGAGGTACCAAGATGTTTATAATAGATGAAAGAGAATATTAACCAGTGGCCTATTCAAGTTTTAAGACATTAATCACCTTGAATGATAACAGATGGTAAAATAAAAAGTAAGTAAGTAAGTTTATTTAGAAAGTGCTTTTCACAGACAGGGTAGTCACAAAGAACTGTACATAAAAATGATAATAATAGTAATCATACAAATAAATTAATATTTTGTGTTAATTGCTAGATGACAAAATATGTCAAGTGTCCTATTGTAATACTTACAGAGCTCAGAAAGGGTGTATATTAAATTATCTTTCAGATAAAATTTCACATTTAAGTATCACTTTCTCGCTTACCATATTATGTTCCACTAGTGCAGATTTTGCACTGTCCTTTGGCAAAGATGACTGAGTGTAACCCCAGAATTCTTCCCAAATACACTTTTAGGAGTTGTGCATGAGCAAAACTTCACATGTTTCTCTTCAATCTAACTTTAGATAGGATTTCCTAATAATTCCAACACGTATGCTGAACGTAATATGAGCTTAGGTGTTACAATCTGTGTATTTTGGACTTGTTACAAGATAGTGGCCTACTGGTAATTAATGCCAAAAATAGTTGGCTTCATCAAATTGTTTTTAAACCCAGAAAGCATTCTGCTGGAGGACATGACAAATGTGCCAAATATGCCAAGTGTCCTATTTTTATGATAACATTTTGTTGTTCTTCTCTAGTACAATGAGTTCTTTGTAGTATTATGTTGCTGACACAGATTTCTTAAGGGTTGCCCTAGGAGAAATGTATTATGTTGTAAGAAGTCTTCCTTGTTTTATTGGACAGTTGTTTAAGAAAGGTGCACTTCCAGTGACATGTTTAGGCACCATGCAGCACTCTATTGCAATAACTGATAATATTAGACTCTTAAGCATTCATCTACATTTTAATTGCCTGGCGAGCATCACTACCCATCCTCTAAGTTGAGCAAGAACCAAGCCGGTGGTCGGGTGTTCTGGAATTTTACAGAGCTGAGGATATGTCTTCTCTCATTTCTGCAAAGGAAAGCAATGCTTCTCCATTTGAAGTTTAAACTACAATTATTGGCAAAGCACAATGGAACCAATAGGTGAACCGACAGAACTCTGTTCCGAGAGGCTGGTTAACTCTCAAGAACATTTTAGGCAAATGTTTTTTTGGAACCCATTTTTTGGATTGCCATTTGATGAAGCCTTGTCCCCACAGCATTGAGGTGAGGATAGAATTTCTTATAATTAAAAACTTATCTGTTGACCATGCTGTTATTCAATTAATGCAGTGAAGAATTGGAAAGTCAAATGACTCCAGGTGTGAAGATACTGTGTACGTACTCATTTCAAGTTGAAATGAATATGTAGATGCAGATATGCCTTGCACTGCTTGTGCAAGAAGCTGCAAATGCCTGAGGAAAGGGAAGGAGTTCTGAAGCTGCACTGAAAGGCAGTTCTCCGAATTAGCTTGAACTATTTATCCGTGTAGGGAACGGGAGACAAGGGAATAGTAAAATTGAATCTTAGAGAAAACCAGTAGATCAAAGTCAAAACCAAACCAGGAAGATTGTCTTTTTTTTTCCAAAACAGAGAGAGAGCGAGAATGAGTGAGCAAGAGAAAGGAATCAGAGAGCTGGAGAAAGAAAGCAAGAGAGAGAAAATAAAAGAGCAAGAGAAAGAAAGCGATAGTGCATGGGAGGAAGAGCATAGAAGAAAGCAGGGAGAGAGAAAGACAGAATGAGAAGGTGAAAGGAACTCCACTGAGATGTCCAAAGCAAGCTCTTTTTTTCCCCATTTTACATTATTCCTGCATCCATTCCTGTAATGTTTCATCTCATCTATATATCCTTCACAAACCCTCGACATGCTACCCTTTTGTATTACAGCCCTTTCTGTTTCTTTGCAGTGTGTCGAGACATAAGGAGTTGATTAGTGCTGTAGATATCAGCTCATTTGAATGGTTTATTCACTTCAATAAAATCCCAGGACTCTTTGTAGTGCTTTGAGCACCAGACGAACAAAGTGTGGGAGTTGAAAAAGGAAACACTGTGTTCTGGTGCATTGTGGCAGGATTAACCAGGCTTGTAATAGTGCAGATACGCCAGTTCTCTTTATGTCAGTGCTTTGAAAAGCCAATCAGTATGGGTAGCTTACGTCACTGGCAAGTCTTCTGTGTTTTTCTCTTTTTTTGTGCCCGAAAACCTTATGCAGTTCCATGGTTTAGCCACAAAGATTTTAACCACAGATTGTCAGTTCAATACCTATCAGAATCAATATCAAACCTCTTTTTTATGATATTTGAGGAAACTGCTTGTGTTATGACTACACAGAGACATAGAGACACAGATATAAGTACAGTATAACATATAAAGTCTAAATACACACACACACACTTCACAAGCAGTGATGAATTTCACCTTGATATTTCAGTGACATGTCCAGTTCACAAATGTTTTAAACTTGTAGGGTATTTTTAATTTAAAAAGGGAGAGGAGTCTTGTGGCTGACGTGTGTTCCAGGATCCAAAGACAAAATCATCCACTTGGATTACGTTTGGATTACAACACGGTCAGAAAACCGTGAGACTCCCGCTTCCCAAGACAAGCCGTGTCCCTAAACTAATGTCCACTGTTCAGCGCCTCGTGCAGCAATTGCCCCTGCATGCTTAAAGTGCTGGGACCAATTTTTAATCTTTAAAGGTGCAACGACACTAAATCGTGTCGACACTCCAAATTCCAGCATGTAAACAGACACCCAGCACCCACAAAACCTGAGTGAGCACGTTCACACACGTTTGAAACCTGTCTTTGGGGGGGGGGCGTTTGATTATCGCCGTTAACACGAAGATTCCATGCGATTAACAGCGTTAAAAAAACAAATGTAGGTTAGGAGTATGTTACTACATACAGCAGAGATACATTGTATTGACATAAGCAGTAATATTTCACTAGTGATTTAGCTCCTGATAAGAACATTGCACAATAGTGCCTACAAAGTGCCATCAAAGCGGCTTCATACGGCATTTGGCGCGCGGTGAGAGATGCCAAACGCCGGTATCAGGAGCGTGTGGAGTCTCACTTCCACCAGGGTGACACACAGAGTATGTGACATGGATTACGCAGCATCACGGACTATAAAAAAGCCAAGGACACCGCGATCAGTGCCGATTCCGCATTCACCAACGAGATGAATGAGTTCTATGCCCGTTTTGAGGTTACCCAGGCAGCTAGTGCTAACTACAGCCTGACAATGGAGGACGGTGCTGTCATCAGCGAGGAACGAGTGATCTGCTTTGCGTGACGTCCGAGCGGCGCTAAAGAGAGTGAACACCAGGAAAGAGGCGGGTCCGGACGGTATCAGCGGCCGTCTGCTGCGTTGCTGTGCTGACCAACTAGCAGGTGTGTTCACTTCCATCT
>JBBPDH010000136.1:8649380-8666370 GCA_037974565.1 Clupeocharax schoutedeni
CATTTCATATCTGATTTATTATTACATCACATGCTGCTACAGTACAACTTACATTACTCTGGTCACTGTTCACACTGTTTACATATTTCTCCGGCCACTGTTTACACTATATATACCATTTATATATTACTCTGGTCACTGTTTACACTATTTATATATTACTCTCAGTGTTTCCGTGGGGCATTAAAAAGCATTAAAAGTCATTAAATTAATTTTGCAAAAATTAAGGCCTTAAATGAAATTAAAAGGCATTAAATTGTTTTATACAGGCATTAAAAATTTTGATCAGAGGTCACTAACAGGCGGACCGCGGTCTGGGTCCGGACCCAGAAGCTGTGGCATACGGACCCGGACCTATAGCCAAAACAGAACGTTATATATTTAAACCCTGACAGAGCGCGTATATTTTAACCGGCGCAGCTTTTAGCTTTTAGGTATAGTGGCTGAGGGAACGCACTGAGCAATTGGATGCAAGTTAAGCCCGCCCACGTAACGCCACTCAGCTAATCACGTGTGTGCATTCCAGGCGGTAAATTGCGACTTTACACTTGGGAAAGAACGATGAGAGAGTTAGAGGCGATGCAGACTGGTGAAAGACAGTAGAAAGAAACAGAAAGACAGCGATACATGAGTAAACTAAGGGAGTGATACAGACGACTGAGTGAGAGAAAGGGAGAGATACAGACACGAGAGAAAGGGAAGACTGAGCCACAGTTAGTTGAAGAGAGGATGGGTGAGGCGGGGAAAGAGAGAAAAATAAGCAAAAAAATGTCCAAAAAAGAAAAGTCGACAGCGAGCATTTGCCACAAAATGTCAAATTTGCCACTACGCTGATATTACCTAGATAACACAAGGGAAAAAATAATTCATGTCAGCATTGACCTTTCCCATGCAAACAAATGTTTTATTGTTTGAGACACTATAATAATACACTCTAAATTTAGGTATTTTATAAAAAAGGCAAGTAATGTGCTACAGTCTTTCAATAGTTTTTCTAATTTTTACCAGCATTTTGTAACACATAATAGCAGTTGTTATGAAGTAGGATGTCAAATCGTAGTGACAAATCATTGCAAGACACTTAACATGGTATTAACATGGTATTGAAACCACCTATAACTGGTACTTAACCAGTTTGCCACTGGTCAACAACAAAATATTAGTAATATGCCAGAAAAACTGTACTTCTATCAGTATTTATGCACTGTTAAAGCAGTCTAACATATCTGGCATTTTCAAATGGCTGATACTAGATCAGACCAGTTGGACAGATGGGAGCAACATCATGAGTAAACATTTATTAACAGACATTTGTAGCAAATAATCCTTCCTCGTTAGCCTATTATATAATAATAATAATAAAATATCAGTTGAATTTTTAAATTTGCTGACAGTTTTTTGCAAAAATACAGAGAGTAGTATCAATAAATATTGATATCAATTAGTATTAGTATCAATATCCATATCAGTAAAATCCTAACAATACCTAGGACAGATGAAGTTATAGAAATGCAGCTTTTGATCTGTCCTGGTTGAACACATTTGTTGCAGACAAACATCATGTCTAAAAGAAACAATTTGTTTTATAGCGTACGCTATAATACACCTTTGTATTCTCACAACCTCAGGTTTCACAAGTGGAGCGCGCTGGGCCTTAAATCTGACATTTACAATTCAAAATAAAGATGATACTATATTGCAATTACTTTTTTTAAATGCACCTTTATGTTCTTTCATTCTTTGCCTCAACCACAGAATTAAGAGAAACATCTAAAAACGAATAAAAGGAAAATAATGTTCCTGCTATTTTCAATAATAATAGCAGTAGTGGTGGTGATAGTAGTGTTTTTGTAAGTAGAGCAGTTAATGCTTCTGGGTACATTGTCAGTGATGTTCCTAGACAAATCGTTAAATGTACTTACAGCGATGACAATAATAGCAACAGTTCTTCTTCCTGCACTTTATAGATGGTCAAACAGTAATCATGTGCAAGTCCAAGCTACACTGTTGTTGAAAAAGAGGTAAAGTAGGTAAAAATTGCCTAACATGGACAGGATAGGTCAACTGCAATATTCAATCACACATAAGCACAGCACATGGCTTTGTTCACATTCACTGTATTTTCATTAGTCTAAAAGTGGGTAGAGGGAATGGGAACTGGCTGAAAAATGATCCGAGGCATAATAGTGTGTGAGGCACTGTGCTGCATGATGGGGGTGAGAATGAGAATCCTCAGTGGATAGGAGGCAGATGGAGCAGCTCCTCGTCAGATGGAACTCTGAGACACTGGAATCCCTAAAGATCCTCCAGTCGGCCAGCAGTATATGTCTGGGCGGGCAGCTACGACACTGTCTCTTAATCGATCTTGTACCACAGGCTGTGACCTTGTCCCAGACGCTACCTGATAAGAGGGGACATTCCCTACCATCTGCCACACACTCCTGGCTCTCTTTAGGGAATGCTGTCTCTGAGTGTGTATCCTCAGATTACCCTCTCAGACCACAAATCCACGATAACATCACGTCAGCTTCCCTGACAACTTTATTACTCCAATGTAAGTAATGCAGCCCTGTAACAGGGTTTTTTGATTTATACAGTGGATTTTTCGTATCACACCACTTGCTGGTATGGTGGCGTTCTATCAGAATCTGTACCTTGCAAGGTTACATTTACAGAGTTTTCCAGACAGTATGGGTGTGCTCACGTTCTACCCTACAATTTTCCCTGAGAAATGCTCAGTTGTCAAAGACTCCATCTGATAAGTAAGGTCTGGGAGGAACATTCTCCTATATCATCTTTTTACAGATTTTCCTCACAAATACAACAGCGTTTGAGGGCTGGCTAGACACAAATGCAGTGTAGTGGTTTTCCTGTGTTCCTCTGATTCTGTACCTGTGAGAGACTTGCATAAAGGGAGTCTTCCAGTGTTTTGGTCCATAAGGCGGTCAGTGGAAGCACAGGCTGGACCTGGAATGATTGCACGTTTCATTTTCATTGCATACTGTTGGCGTTCAGCAAGGGAAGAAAGCCGAGATCAAACTTGGCAAGATTGGCTTGAAATATTTGCCTTACTTGGGGAGCCGATGCCTGGGGATCGCGTTGAAAGAAAGAATCAATATACCCACCATGTTTTACGGACCGCATGTCAGCCAAATAACAAAGTAGGATATAAAAAGCCCGGCATGTGATGAACCAGTTCTATGAAGCACTCACAGTCATAGACGTGCCGGGGATATGTGCAGCCTTGCTGCAGGACGATCTGCTGAGCAGTGTCACCGGATGGCTGGGCCATGAATAAAATGTTCTCCTTTTTCTAGAGCTTCATGTTCAGTGGAATTAAAAAGGACTGTTTTCCATTCCTCCTGTGGAGCAGGGTGAAGCTGTGGAACATACAAACAGACAGCTGTGCACATACAGGGGTTCACTTGCTTCTCTAGTTTAGACGTGGAGCAGCACTGCGTGTGGCTTTGGACCATAGTGCGCGCGCGCGCGTGTGTGTGTGTGTGTGTGTGTGTGTGTGCGCATATGCATTTGTGGGCGAAAGCTGACAGACAAGCCAGGAAGAGTTCACACTAAGTTCATTATGTTGGGAGTGCAGTGTTTTCCAGCCCATCTATGTGGCCTCTAAGCAATATTCCAATGCATTCTTAGCTGAAGCACACAGATGTGGACACAGCTGATCTTTTAAACACCTTTACAATTGATTGACTCACTCAAAAATGAAAGCTTACTGCCCATATGAGGCATTTTAATAGCTTGGAGAATGGTTTTTTTTTAACTGTGAGGGCAGAGCCCACAGGGCCATCAACATTGTCTGCTTTTTTCTGTTGGATGAACAGTCCAACAGAAAACTCCAGTTAAGCATGTAGATGTAAATTACATGTGGTAAAAGTAAACATAAACATTATATCTTGGCACAGCCTGGCTTAACAGTTTGTTTAAACCAGATTATACATTTACTGTTGCCGCAAACCAGCCAGAGTAAATCTAAATGTGCAATTATCTTTTGACAATTATGAGGTATTGAATTTACACCTGAGCTAAACTGTTCTATTGTTGAAGTAAACGGAGCAAAGACTAGAGGAATTTGCAGAAACTACAAGAACTTGTAACAGTAACAGTGACTAAGTTAATTTTCCAGCACGAAGAGACGGCGCTAAACAAAAAATCCTTCCAAAGAATGTGTGACTGGTGATGTGTAGCTGAAACTCTGGACCAGAGCTGTGTGTGTGGAGGAGTTGGACGCTTTTGGAGCATGGAATTCACAAGCAATCCGAGCTCTGATGTGAGAGAAAGATATAATTAGTGTTAATGTGTACGTTTTCATAAAGTGATACTTTTCATCTGTTTGAACACTGATTTCATGAGTCTGTCCTATGTTTTACTGAAAAATGTTCAGTTCTTTTGAAGAAAGAAAATGAATAGTTATAAACTTTGTCCTGATTTATTGTTTTTGCTCATTGTCTCAGGCTTTGTGGCAAATAACCCCTAATTCAGAACAAAACGTTTAACAAGTTGTGTATCCCCAGCTGTGTATTCTTGATGGTAAGTTAGTTATATGCAAATTTGAACATCGTCTGGTTTTGTTGGGTTTCTGTAAAGATATCATTGCATACTTCACACAGAATACGCTTAATACTGACATTTTTAGCTCCTTTTACAGCAGAAAATCGATTTACACAGGCCTAGATACAGAAATGTTCTCAGTTGTAGACATCAGCGAACTGTATGCTCTATAAAAACAGACAAATATCTATTTTAACTTATTTCTGTCTTTCTTTTTCTCTGCATGTCTTTCTTTTGCCTGCTGGGCTCCTAATCCAGGTAAGTCTAATGTGTTGCAAACACAATATGTCTAGTGCTTAACCAGGCTTCTTTCTCACTGCTCTCTTTTCTTCACTAAAACCATGACTGCTTAGAGACAAACTATATCATTAATAGCTGGTCATGCATGTTATCTTGAACCTGAACTGTCTTTTCTAATCGAGACAGTGTTTCATGAATTCCAAGTATGAATTATGATGGAAATGAGATATGTTTTCTACCTTCTGCACACATTTTCCTCAGCATGACTGGTTGTTCCACCTTGGAAGTGGAGGTGTCATCGGGGTCTCTTAGATTTCCTGTAATTTGACCTTTCCTTTCAGAGGAATAAGAAATCGTTTGCACCTGAGAGTGCAAGTGGCTTCTTCTTGGGGTCCTGATCCAGTTGTATTTAGTTATTAATCACCAAGGGCTCTATCCTGACTTCTTATTCTGCTGTGACTCTGCCTCTTATTTGGATCCTGACCCCCACTTAAGCTATTAGGGCAGAATAGTGGATGATTAATGATCGCTGGCCTTCTGGTGAGGCACATCCTTTTCCGACAACATAAATCTGTCACAGAGTACTGCAGTTCAGACAGCTTTCACACTGCAGACAAGTGAATTGATAACAGACTTAGAATAATTACAGCAAGATAAGAAGTACTAGACCCTATCAGCTACACTATCCTTTTGTATATCGAAATGTTGATTCATCAGAAATAGGTGCTGTGTCACATGATACATCTCTGGCAAATGAAGTGTTTGTAGTCATGATTGGCTGAAGGTATGCTGTAAGGTTGAACAGGCAATTCGAACACAAACAGTTTTCTGCTATGAATGTTTCAAACAGGCTGTTTGATTTCCCTGGCAGTTTTCCAATTTTAGCTTGAGATTAAATTGCATCTAGAGAGGGCACGAGGTTTGCATAAGATGGCTAGGGAATTGGTTCAATGGCTTTGAAAATGTATCCTGGATGTTTGTAGAGTGTACCGGCTGGAAATGTACCTGCCAATCACACAAAGGACCTATAGCACTATAACAACTCAACTTTTTGGTTGATTTCAGTGCTCTATTTTAGCCTGAAGGGACAGAACCATTCAGGAACCTGAGATTGTTCCTTGTAAGACTTCACCTTGCTTTTGTCCGGCATGAGTGATTTTAGGGAGCAGGGCAGGGATGGACTTTGGGTTTGCTCTTAGTAGAGAACACAATGCAGAAAAGAGCACAGGGTGCAGACAGTTAAGTCTGTACTGCTTCATTTATTGAGCTTTTTAACGATTACAGTTCCTCTACGGTTGCCTTTTTGCCGGCTAAATGGACTCCTCATGTTCCATAGCTTCTGGCTAAAGCCTTCCCACAGCACAGCAAAAGGGCTTTTTTGTATCTTGGATCTCTCGACTTTGCATTGTTCACACTCTTTGCAATATAAACCTAGTATTGGGTGCAGCATTTCTTATTATTTCTTCATTTTTTAAAGGTAGAAAGGAAGGGCTTATGACATTTCCTTTTTCTCTTTGTGGTTGATGATCACAGACAGGGAAAATGTAGAAATCCATAGCCAGCCCTAGAGCTGTGGCTCTGTAGCAGGGTTTTCACTTAGCTTGGGCAAGCCTTGCTCTGCTTTCTTAATTTCACCTGGGAGCTTGGCTGGCTTTGGTGTGCATACATACCTGCTACCCCCAGCCCCCCCCACCCCATGCACACACTCACCTTTTTTCCCCATTTGCAGCCCTACCTGCGTGATTGGCTGGCGGCGTTGCGCTATGGAAATGAGGCGGCAGGAGGCCCGTTCCCTTGGGGCTTTGTGCAACTGACAGCATGACAGAGAGAAGCTGACGGTGCCCATCCATTCTGCCTCTTAGCAGCACAGCGACCCGCGCCACACAATTACCAATTCCATCAAATAGATTTACCTTGCTTGTGTTTCTTTCTGGAACTTTTCTCTGGAGATGATACTGCAGCAGAGGGGGAAAAGGCGGATAAATGCGAGGTGGAGGGGTGTTGGGACAGGGGGGTGCACCTCGGCGAAAGCAAGGCGTAGAATCTCAGCGGTCCCGCTGAAAGATTTGTTATATTTCCCTGGAATCCAGGAGCTTTCCCGTGTCATGAGAGCCTAACAAGGTGTGACAGAGTGCTGGGGCTGATGTGAAGGGATCAGCCCAGGAGTTCTCCACCTTCACCAGGACATTATTGAGATGCTCAAAGTCGTATTGCAGCCGCAAAGTAAAAATGTATGTATTTATGCAGGGAGTGTGGGCGGGAGAGAGCCATTGAATATGTTTATGGAAAATAGGATACAATCCTTCATGTGATGTATGTACCTCAGTAGTCCATGTATTAAGCCCTTGGCTAGCGACTTATTTTTATTTACCCCTCTAGTTCTCGAGTACTCTTATGTGCGTCATTTTGTAAATGTGAAAAGGAAACATTCCTCACTTAATGGATAATGGAGAAATTACCAGCCACAGTAGGTTCGTGGTTACAGGTGAAGGTGTTAGCTGTTGCTTGGTGCTGAACAAAAGGGCGGTTTTATCTTGCTGTCTGTCTCTCTCTCTCTCTCTCTCGCTCACTCATTCACTCTTCATATCTCTAGGAGTCCATAGAGGTCCACTTTTCATTGTGTGCATGGATTTTTCATTTTGTGCATATTCATAAGCAGCCCATTAACCTGGCCTATAGAGAGAGGACCCTGTTACTGGCCTGCATCTCTTTGCATTGCTTTAATCCATGTCCTCCCTGCATTGTCACATAGTCTGTCAGTTAGAGACAGTGCTAAAACCAACCACAACAGAGAGCACCGCTGCTCTCTCTTTCTCTCTGTCGGTCTGTCTGTCTCTCTCTCTCTCTCTCCCTCTCTCACTCACTCACTCACTCACTCACTCACTCACTCGATCTCGGTCTTTCTCTCTTCCACTGCTTCACTGCTCATTTCTCAGCATGGCAGAGTCATGCTTGAGCGAGGGGAGCAAGTAATCCTTCCCTGCTGCAACACCTGCTCTCACGCCATGCCAAGCGTCGGCTTAACTGTTTAATGATTAACACGGTGAGCGTGCTTTACAATTAGCATACGGTTAGCTGCTGTAATGACTCTCATAGGCACTGAATACAAACCACCAGCCACCCAAGCAGTGTCCTGAACTCCCACTGACGTTAGCCAGTGGGAGCACTGAGGACCCAAAGTGATTGAGCCTCTGCCATGTCGCCTGGCGTTGTATCAACATCTGCTGAGAGACTAATACTGAACAAAGCCATGCTGCAGTAAACCTATAAACATAACTTTGATTTTAAGTGCTTCAGGAGTCAAGAGCAAGTCCTGTAAATCCTAGCAATCGGCTTTTTTTTCTCTCCCTCAGGCCCCTGAGTGTTGCAAGTGAGAGCAGAGAGAGAGAGACAGTGTCTGTAGCAGTAGTGAACTCCTTCATTACAGAACCTGCTTCTAGCTCATGGGCCAACAGGATGACAAAATGATCCATTCCTTTGTCGGCGGCCAGGCCCATTCCCCTTTCCCCTTGGTCTTTGTTGTGGGTTGTATGTATCCCAGGAGTCACTGTCATTTGTAAAGCTTACCAAGCTGTGCCAGAGTAATTCTGCACACTGAATCACAGAATCGATGAAGTGTCACACGCAAACTTCCTGTTATAAACCCTTTTTTGGACTTTTCATCATCTTAGTACCAACAAAAATCACTTTTCCCATCGGTGCATGCCCCAGCATCAGTCCAGTGATTCATTCTGCTCTGTACCTCCAGTGGGCAGAGGCTGGAAATGAGGAAACTCACGTGCACACAAGCACACCTGCCTGCTGAGCAGAGATCGGGGCCTTGGCATCTCCACCAGTGGAGGGACAATTAGTGGAGCATCAGGTGGCCCTGGCCTGAAGAACCTGCAGCATCTGTGCATTTAGAAAGCAATGCTTTACCACTCCAGTCACTGAATCATCAAAGTCACAGACAACATTCCTAATCTCTTAATGAAACCTTTAATGCTTATATTTTATCAGATGCAACTTTTTAAGTGACAGTCATGTACCTTTAAAGTAATTTGACCGTTATTTCAAACAATTATTGCGATGAATTCCCTCTGTTTTTGTGTTTCTCATTTATAGTGTATTTGCTTCCTGTTCCCCTACTGTAGTAAGTCTGGCTTTTGACACAACTACAAATTAACAATGGGATTGAAAATATTACACAGCAGACAGATCTGGGTGCCTGTTCCATTTAATGTGATTTTTTTTCTTTGATGATCTTGATTGAAATTCACAAAGTAATTAATAAGTCAACACAACTGCTGATTATGCAGTGTGTGCAGACAATGATTAGTGAAATAGTCAGAGATCCGACCGCCTCGCTGCTTTATGAATTCAAAAAGATGCGTCCCAGTTCAAGTATCACTTGCATCCGTGTTCAATGACAGTTACTGGAGAGCACTGTGTAAAGCTGATTATTTCTGTACTGGAACACCTGTCTGTATCAACCTAGGGCAAAAAACACTGTAAATATGTGAAGTCTCACCATCTAAAAGGTGAATTTCACTTGAATTTCTTAACATTTTCTGCACAATTAAATAGTAGGGGTGTAAACAAAGTCGTTCAGAGTGATTTGATGTGAAACATTCTTTTCCTGGAGAAGCTAACTGTCACAGTGTGGGGGAAAGGAACCACACGTCTGATGTGTTTGATGCCTCTGAAATCTTCTTCACAAAACACTATTATGTGAAATGGTTTTGAATATGCTGTCTCATGTCGGAGACATTGTTTTATGATGGACTTGCATAGAAGACTTTGCAACACCTGATTACTGTCACCACTGCTGTGTAATCATACGAGTGCTGCTCTTCTCTATAATGAGTGATTTTGTTTATATGTAAGAAGATAATGCAGACATTTGGGAAAATATAAGTACTTTGGAAAATACAATACTTAGCTATTACATGTCATGAATGTGAATGATATGATCAAAAGATCTATCATTAATGTATGACTGTTACACCTGGTTAACTGAACCCAGTACACAATCACTGGTAAAATATTAAAACATGGGAAATGTATCTAATTATTAATGTATCTAACTAACATGCCAATGAAAGATCTTCTTTTTTTGGCTACACAATAGAAATGATATTAAGAAACTGTTTTGCAAATTTGCAACCAGGTTCAACACAGTTATGGTTATTCAGTGCATATAAAACGAATGCCTTACATGAATATTTCATTGAATGTAAGGCAGAAAGCACATTTTCGACAAATAAATTGTAAAAAAAAAATAAAATTGTTTAATATGCTGTGTCAAGGGGGGTGGCACGGTGGCGCAGTGGGTTGTACTTCAGGGCAATTCCCAGCCAGGGTCCTTTCTCTGTGGAGTTGGCATGTTTTCCCTGTGTCTGCGTGTGTTTCCACTTCGTTCTTCCTTTTCCTCACACAGTCTGAAGGCATACATGTCAGACAAATTGGAGAAGCTAAATTGCCCCTAGGCATAAGTGTGTGTGTGTGTGTGTGTGTGTGTGCGTGTGTGTGTGTGTGTTTGTGTGTGTGAATGTGTTTGTATATTGCCCTGTGAAAAAATGGCGACCTGTTTCTCTGCCTCTTGCCATGTGACTGCTGGGACAGGCTCCAGCTCCCAACCTCCCCGACCCTAGTTAAAGGTAAGTGAGTTAAAAATTGGATGTTGTGTTAATGGTTTTTATAGTGCACATATTATGCACAGCTAGCATTGTTTTCTTTTAACTCTTATAGAACAAACAGCATTGCTGCAGGGCTCATTGGTTAAGACATGTGGAACGAATTCAGTTTGTGTTTTTAGCGTCTTTGTCAATAAAACATGATAAACGGCAGAACAGAGGGCAGAGAGCTGAACAGTAGCGTTTGTGGTATTAGCACATAAAGCATCAGTGATAAGTAACACTTGACATATGTGTAAGGTTGCTAGGTTGTGAAGGATTAGCTGTCTGTATTATTCTGTCATCACATCAAATGGTTTTTGAGGAGAATATCTTCCTTTATACGCTGGCGTCTGTAAGTGGATAATTTAGTGGCCGCTAGGTGAGCCAGTTTTGATCTCTTTTATACTAAAAGGACAGGGGTCCAATTTCCCTGAAGGAGGGTCCCTTTTAAAAACTCCCCTTCCCTATTGTTACTTGTGAGAGCTCTTTTGAGCTCAAATTGACAAAAAAGAGCCGAAAGTATTAAATATTCATGGGCTAACCCTCATTAGAGGTATCTGTGGTGTCAGCGAGTGGCAGCTCTATTTTTGGGATAAGAGCAGTGTCTGGTGTTTGTTTCACTGGCTGTCTGTCACAGCCTTCCAGCACTTCCACTGGCACATTTCCACACTTTTGATGTTGGGGAGGCAGTCACACAACTTTTGTCAGCTTTCACCTGGGCTTGTCAGATTATGGAGCGCTGAAGACTCTGTGAGAAGTGCACTGAGACCTCACATCAGGTGGCTGCAGCTGCTGACGATTAGAATAAAGGATTTCTCTGTGTGGAGAGGAGCTGCTTGGAGGAGAAGAACTCCACTCTTGTACCCTCTGCTTAATTTAAGCAGACTGTGAGAGCACTTCACACGAGGCTGGACTTTGGACAGCGGCCTCTCTGCGCGAACCTTCAGATCTCGTTGTGTGCCATGAGCAAGCTAACCATGCTACTGTGATCAGAATGGCATGTTAGACTGTTTCGGTTGTTTAGGCTGTTTCTGAAAGCCGTTTGATGAAGGAAGTGTTTTTTCCCCTTGTGGCATGTCAGAAAGGTGTCTGCTTGGGTTATCAGAAGCTAGTAGGCTAATATTATTTTTTCTTTCATATTGGTGCTCATTAGTCTCCTGCCACGCTCAAGCGGCTGCTCCCTTCCTTCGTCACTCACCTCTTCACTCCTGTGGGGGGCTTCTCTCGACACTGAGAAGGCAGCACATATTCAAATGTGCAGTCTGTTCCCCTGGCACATATATCTGAAGCCCTGCCACACTCAAATAGAGGAGCATATGTCTCTCAGCTGAGTCAAAGCTAATTGAATTAAAAGTTGTCTGCAGGAACGGCAAGAAAAACAACTTGGGCACATATACACTGGTCATCCATAATATTAAAAAATCTGACAGGTGAAGTTAGTTACATTGATTAACCTGTTACACTGGCACCTGTCAAAGGGTGGGTATTAAGCAGCAAATAATAGTCAGTTGTGGTGACAGCAAAAATGGGCAAGAGTAAGCAACTTGGACGAGGGTAAAATTGTGATAGCTAGTTGACGAGTATGTGGTGGTTAGTACCATAAATGGTCCAAGGAAGGACAATCAGGAAGCAGCAATAGCCTCCTGGGCTCATCAGTGCTTGTGAGGAGTGAATAGTCTGGTCTGAACCCCCACAAGAGAGCCTCTGTAGCACACATGGCAGAAAAAGTTCATGCTGACTATGATTAAAACATAGATTAACACTGTTCATCACAGCTTACTGTATAAAGGTACACGGACCGGTCATAATACCTTTGCTGACCTGTCCTCCTCCGAAAGCTCCTACAGTGGGTTAGAACTGGACCAGTGGTGACCTGGCCTGACTAAATGTTTTCTTTTACGTCATGTCAGTGGCCTAGAGTTTCCACATTGGTTAACTTGGGAAGAGATAGCAGCAGGATGCACTACAGGAAGAAGGCAATGTGACGGAGGCAGTGTTATACTCTGGGATTACTGTCTGGAAAATTAAACATTAGAGACCAAGTACACCCCTTCACGAAAACAATAATGGCAGAGGCCTCCTTTGGCAGGATATTGCATCCTGCCATGTTGCAAAAATTCTTTAGGAATGGTTTTAAGAACATCAAGGTCCCCATAGATTCTAGAGAGCTCAGTCCAATCAAGTATTTCTGGGAGGTGTTGGACAAACTAATCAGGTTCAGATTCAGGAAAAACCTAATTGGCAACTTACTAGACTGAGATTTTGTTTTCAATGGACGTGAACAGGCTCACTTTGCTCCAGCCATGTGCTCTTTCCATGAGTTTCTTTCTGTGACCTTCTGTTTTTGCATGAGAAAGAGTCAAATGTGCTATCAGAGAAGAACGCAGCTGAGAGCAGATAAAGCAAAGAGGAAAAAGCTGTCAGGAAATGGCTCAAGTCAATACTATGTCCTGTCTTCTTCTGGTATGATCGTATCACTGCTTTGCCTGTCTTTGGGCAAGTGTGTAAAAAAAACGACTCTCCCGGGTATTAAGCTGTGTTCTCTGTGATGTTTCTCTCTCTGCAATTTTTCCATGAGCTGCCAAGAGAACCCTTCAGTGCGGGAGTGAAAAGCAGGGATCTGATGTAGTAATTAATGAGGCTGGAGAGAAGGGTCGTGCAGTCTGCCTCCTTCTAACTTCAGTGTCGTGGGGGCACCCCATGGGGAGAACAGTGGTAATACAGTATTCAATTAAGAGCTTTGGTGTGCTCTGACAGAAAGCCAGCAGGGTCTGACATAGCACTAACCAGACACTTACACACTGCAAAGCTGGAACCAAAATAATGGGCAGCATGGAGAAGCTGCTGATGAAGGAATTGACCGGCAGAATATGGAACTGACCCGAGGTTGATTCCAATTTCACCTTCCAGTGCCCGGAGAAAATTAAATACACATAATAGCTTGCATTGAAGGACTGAGATTAATTTATTTGAACAGTCAGATTCTTACCTTTCAGTTCCATTTTATTATACTTGACCCACGGTCACTCTTGGTCTCTGTATACATTCCAAAACATTCTATTAGATGCTATTAAGCAGAGATGTCTTGGTTTATGACCCATAGGAGCATTTTGCCATGACCTTGTTGAAGGCCCTCAAGTCTTCTCAATGTATGCTAAAGCCATTGTTATGTTTTGCTCATCTCCAGGGTGAACATGGCATCCTCATCCTCTATGTGATAAATGAACCCCTTTCCACCATTTGCAGTGATTGCAAACATATGGCTCTCGAAGGGCTTGCCTCCTCTTGATAAGGTTGATGCATTCCTCAGTTTATTAGCACACTTGTCACCCAGTCAGGGTCTACCCTGGTCACCTCTTGTCCTCTCATTGCCACCTGATTATCAAACTGTGCAAGTGCTTTATTATTGCCTTCTCTAAGGACACTGCTCCAAGTCGATGAGCCCTGGGCTGGACTTGGCAGCTGTGTGTCTGGCAGCCTGCTGGCCCTTAATGTCATTCATGCGGAGGTGACAGCTCGGATCATCCGTCACACAGGTGGCTTCTTCTGCCCAGCCTGACACAGAGGCACTCTCATTTCCAGCAGGAGATTCAAGCACCCCTCTGATCATATTCAAAAGGACACCTTCTCGTGAAGGAGAGCCGAGAGGTATGACCCCTCGAAGGTTTTTTCAAGCTGTCTGCCAGTGCTGTCTTGTCATAGACAGGAAGAGTTGACTGCTTTTTAAAAAGAAAGCATCAGGTCTCAAGCTCTGTTTTTCCCACTGCAGGCTGATGTTGGCGTGACCTTGCTGGCCGTGTTGTGTCTTCATTTACATGGATCAAGACAGCTTTGAAACATGCCTAGGAACGACAGCAAATTATTTTCTGGCTGCTGAGAATAAAATGAAGAAAGTAGGCATGCTAAGCTGGTAGAATCTGTATGGGGTTCGTTCTCCTAATAATTAATAGTGAAATCACCTAGGCTGCTGCAGGCATGCAAAAATGGCCAGTTTGAAAAAGAGTACCATGGAAACCAGTGGAAAATTCACGGGTGAGGTTTTATGTTTACCGAGCACAAAAGGTCTGGTCTCTTTTATATGCGCAAAGTGACATTCATAACAGAAATTAATTCATAACAGAAAAATATTGCTATTTTTAGTTTGCTAATTAGTTTGGATTGGTGTGTTAGTCTCTTAACCAATTACACCCATGGCTGGAAACACCAGCCTTTTTTTTTATCAGAAAAATGTAGTATACTGAGATACAATAGCCATCCTCATGTAACATTGCTAGGGACCATTTCTGCATGGCTGTCCTGACAGACAGACGGGCACTTGACTGACAGCAGACGAGGAGTTCAGCCAGGATTTAGAATTCACAGAACAGCAATAGAAACATTTATCTTTTTTCCATTAAAGGTGCACAAAACATGAAGGAAACAAGAGTAATTATGCACATCAGCTATATTTGAGTCATACCATGCAAAGGCATTTGCACATTTACAGCAAAAGGCTGCCAGCCAGTCCTTGTGGTTGGCTGGCATGGCAACGGCAGTGTGATCATGATAATTGTAGGGTTCTGTCATTTTGTCCTTTCTCACCTTTATCAGAGAAAGAAATACATGATTGGGGTTTATAGGCCAAATCAATCAAGTAATCAGTCTTTAACTGACAGAAGTGTGACTAATCTAGCCTATCACTTTCTCTGCCTGTCTGAATATGATTATGGTGGGGGGGGGGGATTCCTATGATGAAGGCAAATTGCTTTTCAAACATATCCATAACAGCTTATTTTGAGCTGTCGGCCATAAAAATCTTATCCATTCATTCCATTATTCTGTGCAGTCCCACGTCTCTGGCTCCCGAAATTGCAGGTCATGTTTAATACCTGACTGTGCACATATCCAGCTCCCCATTTTAGCTGAATGGAATAATGAGAGGAATCGTCCCAGGCAAGATTATTACCCTTCTTCAATCTCAATAAGAAAAGATCCCGCCCAATATTGGGCCCATTTCGCTTGTGCTGTAATGGAATTCATATAGGCTATTTATCACAGGATCAGTTTATTAGACAGATATTAGCATTGTTGTTGGCTTACATATTGAACATGAGCGTACTATCACCTCAGACTGGATTCTGCTTACACATTGTGGGAGCACAATTCATTCAGCATTGACTGAGGTGGAGAAGCAAGACTGCTATCTGAGATTACAAAATTGCTGTCTTTTCATACTCTTACCAAATTGAGTCTCTCTCTCTCTCTCTCTCTCTCTCTCTCTCTTTTTCTCCACCGTTTATAATTTCAGCTGTCCTTTGTTTGTGTAGAATAGCCAGTTTAAATTTTTAAAGTTACAAAAATCCCTGATCTTCACACTTTGTGGTCAGATTAACACCAGCAGACAGCTACACCAATTATAGAATTGCCTTGTTTTTGTTGATGTCAGTCGACGAACGACAGCTAATGTGTTTTGGTGCATTGAGCGCGCACTAGTGTATGCTTTCACTAACCAAATACAAATGTTTTTACATTGCACATTGTCTTTGAGCCACGGAAATGACAGAAGCGGATTCAATCATACCCCTGCAGCCATTGTAACATGCAGTGACTTGTTCAGCAGAAAGGCGCTACTGTACGTGTGGCTTCAGTGCCTTCACATTCTCTCGCCAGATAAAACAAGTGGATATGGTTTGTTTGTCTCATACTTACTCTGGGGTCTGGCCGCTGCAGCAGGGGATAGCTTTGCCTCATATTTGTCATGGCCGGCTGAGAGCCAGAGCATATTGCAGGTATAACTCAGGCCCTTCCTTAGACAGATTGTTTCCCCCTCGCATGACCGTGAGTTATTGCAAAGGACCACATTTCTGTCAACAGGCACAGCTTGGGGACCAACCAATCATAATCTAATCTTCTGAATGGGTTCACTGTTGTGGGTGATTGAAATTGTTTATTGTGCGTGGCACAACATTTCAACTCCTGATTAAAAGAAAATATACACATGGCCCTCTATTGACCTGTGGATTTTTCAGGCCATTTCAACCAAAGGGCAATACAGATAAGATGTGCCTAGAAATCTAGTAACTGGATCATTTTGTGTCTCACGTTCTCTTAACTTTATGCCCTGCAAAAAATGTCTATAATTTAGTGTGAATATGTGTACATTCTTAAGGCAAATGTTTGTTAAATCAACTGAAACGAAGTGTGTAATGAAAAAGTTTGTGATGTTTGTAAACTTGAATTGAATTAGGCTTAGGAGTCAGTGAATCAGTTTTTTCTTACTAATATACCATATTAGTAAGAGGTCTTAGGTACCTACTGTTAGGATTCCGGTCAGTGGCGCCTTAGCCACTGCTTTTGTTTTGGGGTTTTGGGGCTTTTTCTGTTATGGCACATGGGCATGTTCTGTGTTATGTTCTCTGTTTGGTCTGGTCTCGTGTGTGTTATCCGTTTCCCTTCTGTAGGTTCCCTGATGTCTCCTGGCCTGATGTGTGTTCCCTGGTTCTGTGCTCCTGTCTGCCCTGGTTCCCTGCTTCCCCCTGGATGCTGGT
>JBBPDH010000136.1:8669441-8680476 GCA_037974565.1 Clupeocharax schoutedeni
GTAAGACAACATGCATACAGAGGATGATGTGGACAAAATACCCATTTGCCTAATAATTCTGCACTCCCTGTATTTGTGTGTGTGTGTGTGTGTGTGTGTGTGTGTGTCTTCCTAAGCACCCTTTTAGCCATATTTGATGAAGGCAGAGATTGTTGGATAACTACTCCTCCATGTTTGCTGAAGACTAAATCTGTTACATTACACTTGACAGCAGGCTAGGAGATGAAAAACTTCTAATGTGTTATGGGTTACAGATTTTTTTTTGTTTGCTTGTAAAAAATCTTATGTAACCTACATTTCTTATGATAGTTTTGTGTTCAGTGGGCAAAGGCAGGCCAGCTGTCACCTTGGGCTATAGATTACTGGTCAGCGTTTGATTACTCACTCATAGCACCTCTCCAGTGAGATGACCAACAACATGAAGGTGGCCTTCGAGGGGATGGTTTCAAATACAGACGCAGAGCTACCAACTGTTCTTCCTCACACACCTGACCCTGCCTTTGGTCCACGGCAGGCTATGCAAGGTCAAGGACCGAATGAAAGGTTTCTTCTAAAACTGCTCGCTCTTTGTTCTGTAATGTTGGTTCTGTAACTGGTGATGATTTCTCTGCTGGTCTCTGTACCTTGGGAGGTCAGTTGAGGTCCGGGGCATGAAGATCTCCTTTTTCTTGGAAAGGGATGGTGGGATGTATATGTTGAACATGTTATGTGGTGTGAGTCAGTCTCCAAACCCCTCTGGAGCCTCATTCCTCAGTACAGCTGATGCCAGGGCAAAAGCAAGAGCCACAATCATAGAAAGGCACCATTTAGATAATACATACAAACCTCCCAATGTGCCATACACCACGGCACAGTTGCGAAATTAGACCTGACCTGGTCAAACGTAATACGCCATCTGAGACTCACTGCAGCCTCCAACAGTGTGGTCCAGTAGTGTTGCTTTATTGAGTTCTTTCAACAAGCTATATGACACTCATGCCATGACAGTGCTGCATTACAGTTATTCAAAACTATGCCTGTTGTATTAAAGGGCACACAAATACAGACCTCGAGAGATGAAGGGCAAGTGGATATAAACGGTATACAGTGTTTATACAAGCTTTTTCACCGTAGTGCGCTGGATTAAGAGACTGTGTCTATGAAGAGTCGTCTCGGAAGAGAGTGGGTTTATTTCAATAAGAGGTAAAGACTTGGAAACGGTCCCCAGGGCTTCAGAGCATAGCACTGATGAGTCGTTGCAATGTCTGCTAAATAAAAATGCATTTATGTTTTTTTTTGTTTATCCTAACTCAGTTGATGGAAGGAAGAAAAAAAAAATATTGTGACCTTATGCGACTGCAGAATTAATTATTTGAATACTTTTTGCGTAACTGTTCAAGAGAGGGATGATAAAGAAGAGAGTGGTAGCTGAAATCCATAAGGAAGAGAATGAAAACATTAGCCTTTGGCGATATGCATTAATCTGCAGATTTAATTGGAGTGAGCACAGAAAAAAATCCTCAAATCAAGAGTTTGTGCCTTTGAATCTGGGCTTGATACTGGAGCAGACTAATGCATGTCCTGTTTAAAATACAGCCCACAGCTACACACACACACACACACACACACACAAACCATAATGTGTACTTAGCCTGTGCTTCCTTGTTTTCTGAAACATTTCATGTGTAGTAACTTGCAGTATGCTGGTGCCATAACTTGTGAGACCAGGTTGTAGGCAGAAAGCGACAGGGCAGGTCACCACACGAAAAAAAAAAAATAGATTCGGCACATTCTGTGATCTGTGGTGTTTTCCTGGGAACTGTGACAAACGCATGTGTCCCAGGTCCAAGAAGTGCCGCAATAACTCTTCACTGAAGGTAAGGCAGGCAGCCATTGATTGAATTGAGTCAGTAATTCTGTCATGCCAGCATGAGTAATTCTGCTTTTTTTCCCCAAGGCCCTGAAAGAGTCGGTGAGGTGCAGTGTTTTAGTGCTAGGGGTTGGAGGCAGCATTACTTAAGGGAGCACTCCAACTGCAAAGATAAAGTGCTGCAACAAAAGACCCAGTGAAATTAGCTGGATCATTAAGGAGGCGCAGATAATGACCCCTTTGTTTCTGTGTTTAATTTCACAGCTGCAAAAGAGAGGCACTGAATGCTTATCCGTTCCCCTTTTAGCTGTTCGTTTTCTTCCATTTTGAGTCTGTTCTTTCCGCCCTTGATGCAAATCCTCTTCAACTGATTCTTGGTTAACACATTAAAACTTCCATATGAGCCCTGTTAATGGATTGATATATCTGAGAAATGTAGCTTTTCAAATCTGCCACCCATCGGTATTTGTAACCTCCTGCATCTAGTTTCTGCTGTGTCTGATGTCTCCTTCTTTATTCGCTGCATGGTTTGGTTTAATTGACAGGTTTGTTTTTTAAGAGCTCTCTTGCTTTGTGTCATAGAAGCTAATGGGAATTTCGAACCGCTGGTCAGAGTGCGACCACTTTATTATTAGGTAATCCTATCATTCAGTAGTTATTAAAATAAATCCCTCCTCTAGTTCTTGCTCCAGCACTTGAATTGTTGCAACCATTCAGCTTTTGCCTCTTTGTGTCAAAAAATTATGCCACAATTATAGCTATTTGTGGCAAAGTAGGGAAGTTTTAGTTTGGGAGAAGTGAATAGGGGGGGCTGAAATCGGCCTTTATAGTAGAGGCTCTTTTGTTCCCAGTTATCCATGTCTGATAGTAATGAATTAATTCAGAGATTCTAGTAATTTAAGGAATGTAGTGCGAACAAACGTGCTGCTCACTGTAGCAGCCGCAGATCAGTTGTTTAAGCAGAACTGAAAGCATTAGAATTGTTTTCTGTGCGGCTCTGGTCTGAAGTCACTGCCGGAAGAGTGAGAAGAGAGAACTGTGCAGCACTCTGAAGCCGCATCCATAACCCACTGGGCTGCTGGCAGCTTGATCTCTTGTGTCGTTGCAGACCAACTCCAGGGTGAGACAGCTGTGCTTATGCCTATCAGGAAATTGAGAGTCCCACCGGGCCTCCCGACTTTGCTTCCTTCTCCCATTCTGACAGCTTCCATGTTCAGCTCCCTGTGTGGAGAGCAGCGCACAAGGACAAACACCACAGATCAATTACAAACTGGCAACAGTCTTTGTTTCCCACTGTATTTCATTGAGACTCCCTCAACAATGACTTGTACCCAGCAACCAGGCTTGCCTTTTACCTGCGGCTCTCGATTGCTACAAGCTCTGTGAGAGGAACACTTGAACTGATTGGTTATGCATAAGGGCACTTTGGATTATGCACTTCATGAATGAAAGATTGAACATGTGGAAACTGAGCGGCCGAAGTAACCATGGGTGGGGGTGGGGTGGGGGTATGGTGCTCCACACGTGTCAGCTAGGGTGGCAAAGGGTCCTGTGACAGAGCCTACACGAAGACACATGCGTAGCCCACCTGCCTGAATGATTTAGATCCTGACTTTAAAGCTGCTGGTCAGCAGCAAGACAGGTTCTGCACCACACTAGCAATCTGCACACTGCGGGTTACAGTGGATTTACAGGCCAGAGGAAGTGCATCAGCAGGCTCAGGCAAATATCTCAATCCTACCCAGTTTATACATCAAGACTCTATTCACTCTGATTTCTTATGGTCCATGGTATTCACTGAACTTTTTCTATCCAGTATGTGTCCATGCTGTTGCATTTAGTTGTGTTTGTTTATCCCTTTGAAGCAGTGTAACCACTGTTTATGCAGTAAAATTCTGCATGGGAAGTGCTGCATATATGTGTGTAGTACTGTGGTGAGTTGAGCAGGTCTGTGGTTAATTCTTTAGTTTCTGGCGGGACTGTAATCAAAAGCCCAGGCTCTGTGACTCTTAAGTACCGATTTACAGTGTGAAATATGATTTTTCCCTTCAGACTGCCTCAGACTGTGTCCACTGCCTCTAAGAACAAACATTTTGAAACAAAATGCAGCCACCCAAATATCTTGATTCATTTTTTTGCTTCCAATAGCTGCACCAAATATTCATTGCAATATATATCTGAAGACCTTTTGTATCCAGAATACTCCTCTGTGTCTTTCTGGCCCAGCCTGAATCTGGCTCTTCTTTTCTTCTGAGTCTGCTATACAAGGCAGTCAATACCTCTTCTCTCTCCAACAGATTCTCTACTGTTACTGAGGGGCTTTTTGTCTTTTGAAAAAAAAAAGAACTGCACTTGTTCAGCCAGGGATCCTTATCGCTTCCTTTTCTAAGTGGGAAAAAGTCAGAAAGACCTTTTTTTCCCATGTAGAATCTGTCATTCTAATGTGTTTTTCCCCTGGCAAGTTCATAACTTTGAAATAATTACCTGGTGTGATAAAGGGTGGTCAGAGAGTATTCAGTGAATGACAGTGTTCTTCTGGAAGGTCAAAAACACATCTACCTCTTGGTTGTCCCATTCAGGCACAGACAGATAACCTTTTCCTTTACAGCACAGCAAAGAGCAGCTTGAGCCAAAGGTGAGATTGCATGTAATTGTTTGATGAGTTAAAAATAAATCATGAATTATTGATGACAGGTTTAGTAACCCTGTCAAAAAAGTGGATGACATAAGATAAACATATGCTGCCACTTTCCAAACTATCTATAAGACATGATGTGTCAAAGATTCTGCTTAAACAAGATGAAACTATAAAAATGTGAATGAGAAAACTAGAGAAAACCCCTCCTGCTTTCGGCTTAATTGCTGGGACACAGTCAGAAGTCTGGGAATGTACTAACTGTCCATGCTCTATACTTGTAAAAAAGGATGGCTTGATCTTCTCCTCATGTTAGTGTAGTCTTGTTTCAAAGTATCATCTGTTAGGTCAAACATACAGACTTTTGAGAAGTGACATGGTTGAATGTGTTTCTCAGGGAAGCCAGTGTTATCTCTCAGTCTCACAGGTCAGTAGCTATCAATGGTAAGGAATAAGCCTAGATACTGAGTGGAAACTGGTACTGGGGATAAAAAAGTTATATTTCTTCAGAAGATAAAAGAATGGCCTAGCTGTTGCCCGAAATTTGGAGAAACTGACCGACTGTCTGAAGGACATGCTCACACGATTGCTAACAGAAGCTATTGATCCTTTAATCAGGCTGTGGTTATGGCCTCTGGTTGTTGTAAGTGAGCATTAAAGCCTGAACACTCTAGGCTATAAGAGTCAAGTATAATCTGTATTAGCTCAAAGCCTCTACTTATTTTTACTACGGAAGCACTTCTGCTCCTCAAAGAGTCTTATAAACACTAACCATCTCCACAAAGCAGCAGTATGTAAGGTCACATAAAACCATGTAACTTATAACCAAGGGCTATACAGTGTGGCAGTGTTGTTTCCTGTGCTAGGAGAAACTGAGAAAATCACAGTCGCAGGTTTAAAACTGCATGGTATTGCACCCAAATGCCAAACAGTTATGTGGCTTGTGGCTACAATGTCACATGTGAAGCCAGCTGTGATTTAGGATGTTACCCAAGTCAGCTCAAAGACATCTCTGAGTTTGGACGTTGAAGCACCCCCTGCTGTAACTACTGCCATTGCTGTCATAAGACTGTCATCGGGGGTGACCACTCTTCTCTACAAACAGCTGGTGTGGCTGCAGGCTTTTGTTGCAAATAAGTAGGAGAACACCTTATCACATTTGTTTAATCAGTTTATCTCAGTCTTCAAACAGATGACCATGTGAGCTCCTGCTTGACTGGAACCTGAAGCTACACTGGCCAAATCTAGCTTAAATGTCCACCTACCAGTAATCACTTTTGTCCTCAGTTACTTGTTATGAACATCCTCTTGTGCAAATAAAAATAAAGAGCCCATGCTATTAAAGCACATTTGCGTCTGTGAATGTGTGTGTGTACATTATATTCAAAAGTTGGTGTCCATGATCAAATTTCTTGTTGGTTATCAAAGTGAAAATAAGTACACATACTCTACTGAGAATTAACATCTGCATATTTTAATTCCACATTATTGTTAATTCTGTACATACTGTAAAAAAAATATTAACTCTGTTTTGTGCGAAAGCTATACTTTCTGTTATACTTCCTGTTTTAATCAGGGGTGTCAAATTAACGCTGATTAATCGCATGCTGTGGTGACTTTGAGCATTCGTCCTCGTTCCGGCCACAGCTGTTCTGTAAAATGAAGACAAGAATGCGCCGCTTGGCCCAGTGAATATAAAAGTTTCTGATTCAATATTTAAAGATGGAACGGTTGATAGGAGTATCATTATTTACACTTTTGGCTGTGGACAGAGGCACTGTGTTCTGACACCTTTCTGTCATAGCCAGCATGAACTTTTTCACTTTTCAACTTGTGCTACAGCAGATCTTCTGTAGGATCAGATCATAAGGTCTAGCCCTTGCTACCTACTCATGTCAATGATACTCTTTCTGGAACTCCTATGACCCCAGAACTCACTTCTGTTAATGACATCTCTCCTGTCTGGATGTCATTCGTATCACCTTATGAACAACCTGTGAAACCACTAAACTTTTACTGTTGTCTCCTTTATGACAGCCATTCATTAGCCCTAATGTGTGTGCACAGCTGTGCAGCATTGAGTATATAAATAGATGAATAGGGTTAAATCTAATTCACATTTTTCCAAGGTCTAGCTCTGCAGCTGCAGTATGTGCATAGCTGCATTCTCTCATACTCAGAGTCTCAAGGCCTTGCACATGGTTAGGCAAGTAGAAGAGTTGCACCGGTCTGTCCTTCGAAGCAGCAGGATGCACTCCTGGCTCTCAGCAGAGCTGTGAGTCTGAGGATGCTCATTACCACACAGGAGCTCGTCCACTCACTCCGACAAGCACCCTCAGTGTCATAGGTGCAGACTTGAGCTGCTTCTTCTTGCTTTAATGCTCCCTGCTCTGTTCTACCCCTTCTCCCCAACTCCCCCTGTTTCCACCACCTCGCTTTCAGGCACCGTTTTCTCTGTAGGTAACCTGAAAGAGTCCTCTGAAACATTTTTTCCCCCTAAGAGTTGGCTGGAAAAGCTCCCTGCTTCTCTGCACTGCACACCAGCTATGGCAGCAGTTTAGTGGAATAGAGCACTCTAAAACACTGCCTGAATTTTTTTTCCACTGTTCATTGTCTGAGAAGAAGGCAGTTTCATCTACCATTCATTACTCATCTACTCAGCAGGGTATTAGCCAAAGCCAGTCAGCATAAGCACACATCTCCAGGGTGCTGCAGCCATGGCTTATAACACTATTGCTTGTCCATTTGCTTTAGATTTCAGAGCATCAGTCGTTCTGTTCTTCAACTGACTGGTAGACTGGCAGAATAAAAATGCGTTACATGTGTGATGTTATCGAACATAAGAGCACACTGGACAAGTGTTATTTGTCTGTTTACCTCAAACAGGCCAGCTGTTCTCACCATCACCATCAGGGAACATCAGCTAGGGGGCTGGGAGGTGGGTGTGGACCTTTAAACTCAGCCACCATGCCAAGCATTCCACGTTGCCGTAGAAACACGAGAACATTTATCAGCTTGGTTACCCCTTGTCAAATGCAAGGCACTTTTAGAGGCATCGTGTGAGTGACACGCTTTTATAGCTTTCTTAAGCTTGTGGTTGGATGCAGCACGTCTATATCTAAATAACCTTCACCTTCTGGAGCCGTGCATCACTGCATATGATAAGCAACAAAACAGTTTTGGTGATTTCTGCCAATGTTGTGTCTTTATAGCAAGTGATTGATGGGAGCTTAACTCTATTTTACCAGCCCCTAATGGTTCTTTTAAAGAAGAAAATTGGCTAAAAAGGCACCGAAAAGTGACAAAGGCTCATGCAAGACATTCTTAGGTAATGGATTCATCTGTTGCTTAACCAAATGGCCATGGACTGTTCCAATGATCCATGGGGCATAAAATGGGGCAACACATTTCTGCAATCACTGGTAATTTAGGACTCTGTGTGTCTCAGCACTGTTCTGGGGTTCATGCCAGAGTTTTTTGTATTATGAATTACTATTGATACAGTTTTTATAGATCGGCTTTACTTTTCCTGAAGACAGAAAACATGAACCATTATCAGTTTGTCATTGCCACTGCTTTTTCTCTGCATTGAGCACAGCTGTTTCGCTTGTCTTTTAACACGTCTGGACGTATATTTATATTTTTGACTGCAGCCTGACAATATAACACTGTTAAGTGATTGGTAACTTCTGATTCAGCTTTTTTGTTTTGAACACAGATATTCAAGAGATTAAAAAATGCATTAGATGAAAACAGAATAATATGCAATGTATTGATTGAATTTGCTGCATGATGTATTCAGTCTTCTCATTGGCTGCCAAGAATTGACAACAAGAAAAAAAATATGTGGGAAAAAAAGGCAGCTGGCCATCAATCTATATCCTGATCCGGTGGGCAGACAATGCGGAGGACTCTGCAGATATAGTGCCGAGTAGGCTTTGAAAGGGTGTACTCACAATACAGTGCACTGTAACACATTATCTGAAAGCATGGAACTTGGAGTGTGTCGACGTTTCAGATGGTAGCAAAGTTACTTTACTTTAACTACGTTTAAATATAACATGTCATGAATGTTATGAATATGTCTGTGGCAACACATTCAGTCTTTTCAAAACTAATATGTCACTGATGTGATTACATGTATATGAATTACATTATAGCAATTTGAAATGTCAACATATTTCAAGTAAGACAAAAATGACGTTATATTTGCAGAATTAGCCATATTCCTTCCCCATTATATTATATTATACAGAGATCTAAGATGAGTTTTCTTAACTTTTTTGTTGAAATTGGTTGGGAGTAATCAGAAGACTGGGTAAAAGAGTAGTGGGACCTTTCCACACTTCTGTGGCTTTGTTTTGACTGTAGACACAGTGGGAATGGGTTCAAACACAGTAATTTCCTGTGAATTTAGCAAAACTAGATTTTTTGAAGTTGAGTGCTGGAATACTTCAGATGTTCTTTAACAGCAGCTGCAAGCTTGAAACACAAAGAATGTCTATATAGCAGTACATTAGTATCACATAATTGCAGCGCTTAGAAAAGTGGTCACAGATATGTACATAAAGACAGTAGAGACTTCCAATACACTTCTAATTATTTTTATTAAGGTTTTATTCTATATTTATACCTATGTAAATGTAATACTGTCCATATTAATCATGAAGAACGTGGTATGCAGCAGCCTCTCTGGGATCCAACATTTTGTGTAGTCATAGTCAGCTTTCACACAAAATTTCTGCACACATGCACATCGGAATGACTGATGCGCGGTTATTACCATCAAAGTCTTCTACAGCTAAGAAATAAACACTGCAAGAGTAGCTCTGTGACCCCATCACAATCAATGTGCAAGGAAGCGTTGAGCAGGGAAGCTGAAGTCCTAAAAGCTAGTCGGTCAGTTATTTACATTTACATTTACATTTACGGCATTTAGCTGATGTACGACGTACAACAGTTCTTAGGAATTCCACAACTGTTTCTTACTTGAAAAAACAGCTTAAATCTGAGTCAGCTATTTATCCCGTCCATCTTATTTGCCAGTTTTGTGTGCCAATGACTTTTTACGGAGACATGGCTCCGCGACAACGTTTTGTACACAGCTACCCAGATTAGTAACACGTTAACGTTCTGCTCCAACAGAAGTGCGGCTCTGACCGTAAAAAAACTTGAGGTGGGGATCGTAAAATTAACTCTGACTGGTGTGCGAAAGCTGTGCTTGTCTCTAGTTAGTGCACACTGCTGCTAAAGCTAGATGCGGACCATCTTATTTTCTAATGAAATTCAATGATGTCTTCATAGTCGTGGTTTACATCCTCACCTGTGCTAATACTGACAACACACTGGCCAAACTTTACATCTCACCCGGAAGGACTATTGGAGATTTCAACCAGATATGAAGTCTGTTCTTCCTAAATTCCACCAGTGTGTGGATTTTCCAATGAGGGGGGTAAATGTGCTGTAATGTGTTTACAGAAACATTGTTGTGTAACTCAGACCACATCTCAGTCACCCTCATCCTGGCATACAGACCGCTTGTCAGATGGGCAAAGCCCATTTTGAAGCAGACATTTCTGCTCTTCAGGACTTTTGAACACTCTGACAGGGCCATGTCTAGGGAGGCTGATACTTAGAGCTGATACTTATCTCTACCTGCCTGTGTTGATGGGGCCTCCCATCCAGACTGACTTTTACACACAGTTTGAGGCATAGAGTGACATGACAGTTCGGAAGACCATAGCTTGTGTGATAGGGACACTGCATGATCATGAAGTTCATTAGGGGCTCTCTCCACCCTGTTGTAGACATTTACACTGCATGCTGCATGCTCCGGAAAGCCATCAGAATATTGCATGGCCCCACACACCCATCCTACATCCTGGTAGGGAAGGCCTGGATGATGCAAAACATGATGCAGAATGTTTCACCACATCCGGCTGTTCACTACCTCATTCGGCTGTTCACCCTCTTCTCCTAGGTCATCAGATTCCTGAAGTACTGAAGAAACAGTACCTCACACACACACACACACACACACACACACACACACACACACACACACACACACACACACACCCCCACCATGAACTTATTTTCTTCCTTCGACACATGACACACACACACTAAACTGTTCCTCCATGAAAAAGAAAATGTACTCCACAACTGTCACTGTAAATACACCACATTTGTTTTTATACAGTTCATTTTTTTCTAAGTCTGTTGGTGCTGCTTGCTATCTTTGCATAATTGTTTATATGTCTCTGCTGCTAGTATACTGTGTGCCATAATACCAAATTGTTATGTCTGCATATTTACCTTAACCATTGCGCATTTGTTTTTTGACTGCTGCTGCTGAGTTTGTGCTAAATCAGATATCACAAAATTACAGTATAAATATAAAGAACAGTGATGGGAATAACGGTGTTAAAGTAACGGCGTTACTGAAAAAAAAGTAATTAACTGGTTAATTTACTAACCAGTTACTGTTTCCATCGTTACAACGCCGTTACCGTTACTGTCAATAACGTGCGGCGCGTTACTGTAATTAA
>JBBPDH010000136.1:8691292-8705819 GCA_037974565.1 Clupeocharax schoutedeni
GTCTTGACGCATGTTTCCCTCTTCTCTTGAGTGGTGGAGGCTCAAGACGAGCTGTGCTTGAAGCCCTGAGAGGACGCAAAGTGACACGTTGATCCTACACTTTGTGAGGAACCCCTTGTAAAAATACAATGTGGCGTGTGCATAGAAAATATTGTCATTCAGTGGGTGCATTCAAGTGTAGATATGAGTGACCATCAGGGACCCTTTTTCCAAATTGGGCGGTTGCAAGCATTTACCTGGTTTGCCGGCCCTGACAGTACAATCCCAGTTAGCGCAAAACACTGACACCTATCTAAGCACAATTCACATCTGACATCCCGTTGTGTGGACAACTATAAGTATAGATATGATCACTCAGACCACTTTTGGAGACAGCCTGGGCCACATTCGTTTAGAATTGTGTGCTCAAACTTGTCCTGAGACACAGTAAAGACTGCCTACTCAACTAACATCCTCTGTGTAAGTGAAAGTACAAACTCATTTGTGGCATCATATTGTATTTTCTTTTTTCTGTGTTGTTTTGATTTCATTTAAGCAGACACAATATGTGAATTGCTGCCTTTCAACAGTTAAAAACAATGACACACTAGAAACATTTGTCCATGGTACCCAGGCAAAATCTTTAGCGTTAATGACAAAAAAGAAAAAATGAAAGGTTTACAAATCTCGCCTTGATCACCCACAACCAAATAAACACACCCAATTCCCCTGTTGACGGAACAGAGCCCCTCCTTTTTGATCATGCTGTAGTGGCTCATTCCTTCGCTCTGCTGACATTTAAAAGACCCCATTTATGTATTTTCATTGGGCAATCCTGCTTTTTCTGTGCCATTATCTCAGCTATGCTCAGCAAGTCTCTCCATCTCCCCCACTACTTCCTGTTTGCATTTCCAGCTCCGAAATGAACCATTTTAAACACTTTGAAACGATGTGCGAAATGCATTGCTTTTCCTCAGAATTATGTCAGAGAATTCAAAGCACAATGCTCTACATTTTTTTTCTTTTCTTTTCTTTCTGTGCTGTGATGCAATCTTGTAGTGCAGCGTGCCATGAATACACGCCTTTGTTTGGTTGCACACCTCTGTGGTTTATAGAGCCCTTGTGGTCCAAGTAAGCTTAAAGGCACTTGCTGTGGGTGCAGTCTTCTTTCTTGTTTGGCTACAGTGCTGATATTTCCCCCACAGATATGGGGGACTTTGTGGAGACTGACCAGCGGAAAACAGTGACCCAGGGCCGGGCGGCCATCCTGAACTCCCCGGCCGTCAGCTGTTTCCCCAGGCCTCAAGTGACGTGGTACAGAGACGGCTACAAAATCATTCCCAGCAGCAGAGTGTAAGTAGATCTACGCTGCCCTGCTCATTGACTTTTATCCTCAAAAGTAGTGCTGTTTCCCCAGTCTTTCATACACACCTTAGCAGTACACACCTTATGTCACTTACATCTTGCACTGAATGTGTAAATCTATGCCTTCACAGGAATACTATTCAGCTACAATTTTGTAATCAGTCAGCTGTAAGTCTTTGTCAGCTGTAAGTCTTTGTAAGTCAGAGCTTTATGAATCTTTTTTTTTGTTTCAGTTCACAACTACACAGATGTGACTATTTAAACAGTAGAATATTTTTACCCATGTGACAATTTTTGCCTATCTGGTTACGTTACAAGTTACAAGTTATTAATAGTTAGTGTTATAATAGTTTATGATTGATTTATATACTTTCATATAACTATCACACATTGGTCCTCAGTATCACAGCAGATTACCAGTATTGTACAGATTATAATAATAATTATTTAATAATTATATTATAACAATAATGTAATATCATATATTGCATTTAGAGATGTTGTTTCACATTTAGCAGAAGAAATGTATGGAAAAAGTGATGGAAAAGGAAATAAGGCCACAAGATTCTAGTGACCTGAGATCAGTATTCAATGGTTATGACACGCCACAGAGCTGAGCATCTGAGCTACTGTGCAGCTGAGAAAGTTCCCAAAGGGCACAGACTGAGCCTCACTGCTACTTTTCTGGTGTAGGAAACCCCTCTCAAACTCCCTAGAAGGCTGTTGCCTCTACTAGTAGAAAAAGAACAAGCGAGCCTGAGACGTTAAAGACATTGAATCTTTGGGTATGTGTGTGTGTGTACGTGTGTGTGTTTGCTCTTCTCGTTGTCAAAGAAGTAGAAGTGCAATTAATGCCTGTTCCTGTCCGTTCTTTAATCTAACTACGGTAGTTCTTCATTGCCTTTTTCTAATTAGCAGCCTGCCCAGGCAGAGACAGGCACGCTTGATCCGCTCTCCCATTATTGCTCAAGTGTCTTTCTCATTCCACCTCATTCCTGCAGCACCCCAAATCACAGGCCCGTTCTCTACCCAGCCATATTTAATGACTCAACCCCTTGATTCCAGTCCTACAAAGGTGGCTCTGTTTGAGGAGAAGAAGGATTTGATTCCATCAGAGGGCATAATTGAAAAGTGATTAGGATTTGGAAATTTGGAAAAGCGCTCTGGCTGGTAATGATCCGCTTTCCTTTCATTCCTCTGTGAGCTTCCTTCACCAGCTTTCTGCTTAAAGTTCACACTGATTATAGAGAGTGAGTTCCACACACTTCAGTCAAAGTTTCTTTTGCAGACAGCTGCCTTGAAGTTGGATGCAAAGTCACCCTGGTGTGAGTGTGTGTGTGTGTGTGTGTGTGTGTGTGTGTGTGTGTATGCTTATGTCTGTTATCCTGAGGTAGACTTGGGATCTCTTTAGTCCAACACAGTAGAGGAGGATGAGGAACAGTGCTTCAGTAAGCCATATCCCAGCCCTATATGTATGCTTACAGTGTCCTGGCACCTCGCCATGTCCATAATTGGACCAGAGCTCTCCTGCCAGTGCTTTGACACAATATTGCATCAGGATGAAACGCAGGCTCGGTGCTCCAGCAAATGAACATGCCTCTGCCAGCCGAGGTTAGCAGTCACGCGTATGCAGTTCTGTGGAAAGCGGAAAGAGTAGCGCTAATGTGTTCACATGCCCGTGATTTACCTGTGGAACCTTGGCAGCAGTCCCAGAAGGTGACAGCCGTCTGCCCTCCAGTTGGACTCCCGGGACACAGACCCATGCCTGGCTCCGGACACACATCTCCCAGTGAATTGGCACTGGAGTAATATAAGGAAATCATATTCCTGGCCAAGCCCATTAGCATGTTCCTGGATGTGATGTCATGTTCTTAATTGTTCTGTGGCAGCAGCAGAAGCAATGCAATCAGCTTAGCCGTTTAAACTGGCACTAGTTGTAGATGGGCAGAATCCCCTGGAAAGGGTTTTAGAAAATAGGGGCGTACTTCATAAGCAATTGACTCACATGTTGATTAACTTAACTGGCCTTGCAGGATCAAAGTTTATCTGTGTGGGACAATTTAAAGCCCAGAATCAATATCCATACGGTGCAACATGTGGCAACACAAATCTCTTTATGAGCCTCATAAGATATTTACGTTTTGGAATCGAGTCCTGCTGCTCTGCAAAGGAGGCAAATGTCCTCTGCAGAACAGCAGGGCATGAGTAACTGATGTTAGGGTGCTTGTTTAGAAATGACCTTGTCTAGCAGTGTGGTGCTTTTTCATTACATCTAGAAAAAAATATTTTGGTTTCTGTTCTTCCCTTTAGGTGTAAATACTTTGAAAACAATACATATTATATATTCATTCAGAAATAGTGGCTGGGGATTTGAGGCTCTTCTCATATAGCTGAGATTTAATTATTAAAAGGGAATTAACTAACCACCCAGAGGGGTGAATGACTGAATGAGTCTTAAACTACAAATTTACCAGGACTGGAGCTCCTCACACTATAGTTTTACTGGTCTGCAGTTTCATACTATTTTAGTTATAACAGTATTAGTGATATTATACTGGTTGTTTTACCGGGATATACTTTTGGAAGATGAATTTATTATAATATATTTATAATATCATTTACTTTATCATTAACTTATTTATAAAATGAGTTCTATAAAATAGCCAAGATCCAGCCTATATTTAATTGAATGCAGTAATTATGAACTATTTAGCTGTCACGAGACAAGCTACCTCGGGGCATGGAGCAGGCAGAAACACGGGGATCCATGCAGTCACTTTTATTAAAGAAAAGAAAACCAAAGTAAATGGGCACAAAGGCCACCAGGAATCAGGATACAGAAAAGCAGGACACAGGCAGGGATAATGAGGTGATGGACACACGAGGGAGAACTGAAACACACAGACCTTAAATACAGGGCATAACAAGGGGAAAACACAGGGCAGCTGGGGAGCACGTAAACAGGGGACATGTGACGGGAGGAACAGAACAGCCAAGCATATCAAAATAAAAGTACTCTAACCACAGGACAGAAAACAAACAGAACAGGGGATAAAAACTGAAAAACAGTGGCCACTAGCGGCCACCAGCCGTGACATTAGCAAGCAGTTGATGTCACGTCCGTGTAGTCCCTTTCGGACGAGAGCTACCTAGGGGCATGGAGCAGACAGGAAACCAGGGATCCATGCTGATGCGTTTTTATTTACAAAAAGAAAACAAAGAACTGAAACGGGCACGAGGGCCACCAGGAACATGAACGAGAACTAGAGACAAGATAACAGGCAGAGTAAATGAGGCGCTACAAACGACAACGGACACATCGTGTGTGTCACACAGAACAGAACTTAAATACTAACAGAAATCAGAAGCACAACACGAAACAGATGGAAACTCAAATCACATGATACATGAACAGAAAACAGATGAAACCAAAAAGCACGTGACAACAGAACAAGACAGACAGGCATGTCAAAATAAGAGTAAACAGAACAGAACAACAGACACGTGACACAGGCAGAACAGCACACAACGTCAAAATAAAAGAACCCAGAACATGAACAGAAAAACAGAATAAAAGAACCGAAAAAGGACCGAACCATGACAGTTGGTATGGGGAGGTACACAGACAAGAGGAGATTTAGAGACCACTGGTGTAAAGAAAATTATAGAATGTACTGAATGTACTATATGTATACTGGTAACGTATGCAAATGTGAAGATAATATATTTCTCCCTTGCTATTTGGTCTGTTTTTGGCCCTTAGTATAAAAACCAAAAAACTCTGAAGCCCTAAAATCATCTATTGATGCTAATCATTTCAAGTGTGGATTGGAAAGTCTTATGTTGTTATGTTTGTTATGTTTGTCATGTTGACAATGACAGTATTTTCATTTCCAACACTTTGCTTTTTGACACTTCAGAAGGTGGACCCTGCAGCATCTTCCAAGTTTTCATTCTCAAAATGCTATGCCAGTATACAATTCATTATTTCAACTAAAAGGGAACCGATGCCCATAGCAGTTCATCTCACTAACATTAAAGGTTCCCTCCCTGGCATCTATAACCATCCTTCACTAAAGCACTGTGTTGGACTTGGGGGTAGAAACCCTTCATGGGTTTTTTCATCTTTATGGCCAAAATTCACCCTGCATCTCCTTTTCAGAATTATGCTGTCTGCTTGTAAGATAATGTAGCTCATTGAGATGGAAGCTGTGGTCAGCAAACGCATCAATAAAACGTGCTCGAGGCAGCAGATCTCATTCTGTTGCTGCTCCCTGTATTTTAATTCCGAATGTCTGCTGCTCTGGTGATGCGGATATTTGTGTTCTGACTATAGATGTCCTGATTAAACCCTGTTAGTTGCTGCCTTCCAGTGTATTCATCACTTAATGCCATTATACCAAATGAGTAATTGAAGAGCCACTAATGATGTTTGAAAGGATTTTTGTATCCCTACCAGACAGAGAAATTTGTCTGTGATCATTTTTCCCAAATGTTTTCTTTCTTCTTCTGTTCCCCACTTTTGCCTGGTCCTTGGAAAGGAAAGTGGCCTTTTGGTCTGTTAATGTAGCGTGAAATAAGTGGCAGTGTGGATCGTCAGCATGACTGGCCTGTATGGCTCCAGCTGATTCCAATCAGTCCTCCATGCTGAGGAATCATTGTGCTGCAGTCCATACGACGCACAGCTCTTTGAAATCCCACCGCGGTGAGATTTCAGCCTCCTTCTGCTCTTTTTTACTCCTCTCCTCCTCTTGTTGATATATAAGAAAAACTGTTAAAAGCCAGGAAATGTCCAGAGGTTGAATGCCAATGTATGTTGAGATGGTGAAGTGTTATGCTTTGAGAGTCACTATTCTCGTTCCACCTTGGCTTCCCCTTTAGAGTGCATGAAATTTTCATGATGCTGATAATTACCCACCAGCGCGAAGTGCTTTTCTGGTTCCCATCACAGATCAAAGTAGCTGGTTGGGGAAAGAGATATTGGGTCTATGTCTCATTGCTTTGTCCTTGCATCCTCCTCTACCTTACTGAATTTTTCATCTTTCATTATTAGATATCTTTGATGTCTCTACCTGTAATGGGCTGTTGAGCCACCAAGTGTATAGAGCCCACCAGAAAGGCATTGAGAGGCAACATCAGTCAAACACAATGACTGAAGCCCCTAACAGGGAATGGATTACTTCCTGTTAAATGCAGCAGCTAACATTGCCACGTTTATGTGTGGAGCCATGATTGACAACAATAGTGCAGCTGTCAGGTGCCTGAGAATGTTGCTAGTTCCCTCAAGTGAATCACGGACCCTTTTTGTAGAGAGGCTTATCAGAACCTCCAGCCAGGAAGCCATGAACCAGGAATGTATGGCTCCATAGAGGTTTAAAGAAGTAGGTGTGTGTATCTGTGTGTGTCTGTGTGTGTCTTTATGTGTGTGTCTTTATGTGTGTGTGTGAGAGAGAAAGAGAGAGAGAGAGAAAGAGAGAGAGAGAGAAAGAGAGAGAGAGAGAGAGAGAGAGAGAGAGAGAGAATAGGCCCTAAATAAAGCACAGCAAGAATGGAGTCATCCAGATGAGGAACTGCAGGTTGTCAGTATTTGCTCCAACACCGCAGACCAAGCTGCATAAAACACAGAAGCTGTCAGGTAGTGATTTGGTGGAGGCATTTTGTGAGTGCAGTTCTTCTTAAGTGAATCTTCTTTCCTAACAAGACCTGAATACTGAGTGCTTATAAAAGCAGGAGTTTGGAGAAAAATCAAATATATGCATATTTGAGTCTTAGTTGAAATACAGCCCATCAGTCAAGTCATGTGTGGTGTTCAAATGATTCTTGTTTAGTTTGGCACGGCAGATTTTAGGTTCATATAGGCAGCGATGAAAGGCTTTCACCTGTTAACATCTGGCAAAGTATACACTTCCCACAACACACACTCCTCTCAAGCCTTGTCGAAGTGTTGGGTCATCTCAAATAGACTTGTTTATGTGTTTTCTGACATACAGTGGCATAGATGGGGTGGCTGGAGGCTTACTGAGTTTTATTTGTGCCATTGGGCAAGCAGCTCTGACCCCAACTGCCCTTAGGCAAAGCTGTTCTGTTGGTGACACAGTGCTGTATATTTAGGCAGCAAAATGACCCGTTTACGTCATAATCGAATCATTCTTTTCTAATGATTTCTCTTCTACTGATAAAGCAAAGATGACGGAGTTAATTTGTTTGGTATTTCATGTTTGGTGATTTAATTTGTTATTACACAGCAACATTGTAACAGAGCAGCGATCAGCCCTCTCTGACATGCAGTGCCCTGAAGCCTTCTCACCACATGTGAAGCAGTAATAACCATGTGCATGCTGTCAGCATTTGAAAAACCTCCGTCTAAACACATTAAACAGGTTTAAAAATGTACACCCTGGTGAGGCTTTTCCAAAAGCTCACTTTTCAGGGGCTGGGAGACCAACAATGCTGAGTAAAAAATGTGTTTTTTTAAAAAAAAATGTCTGTGTGTATGAGCAAACGCCCTGCAGTACATGAAAATGCAGCTTACGCTTTCAGCCAGCAGTGTTTTTTTTTCTGTTCTGCTAACTTAAAACAGTGAAAAAGACAATAGGCTACTCTTTTTAACTTGACTACAGGATTACCTCGGATTTGGCAGTTAGTTACATTTACTGGTTGTGCCGTCATACCAGGTGAGCTTTGTTTAACAAATGTAATGGAAAATAAAGAAAATTTTTAGAAAATAAAAATTTTAGATGATATTGTTAAGAGTTTGGATTTGTATTGAATCAGAATCAGAATCAGGAGAAATGCGTATGCTATTTCTGCACAAAGACACAAAGACAAGAACAAAATAAAATATACTGCAAGTCAAATAAAAGTCCAATTAAACTGTCCAGAAGTACTCAGAAAGTGCTTAGCACTAATACACTATACTAAGTACAAAGATACTGTGGTCAGTATGTGGATATAAATACTATAGACTGATAAACAAATCTACTGCTGTTTACTAATTTACTAATTAACACAGTAGTTTGGAGTTGCACTCAATACCAAATCTGTTATTACACTAAATAGTGACTGATAAATATTACTGATATTGCACATAATAATACTATTGCATGTAGTGATGTAAGTGACATGAATAATGACATTAGTGACACAAGTATATTGCCCTTGATAAGACTATAGAACATGAACAGTTTCACATGATTAGTGTCATTAGAGACCTATGTAGTGATTCTGCACATGATAAGATAATACATAAATTGCACATAATGTTGGCAGTGGGGAGGACTGATTTTCTGTGGTGGTCAGTGGAACACTGTGCTGGTGAGTCTGACTAAAAGGCTTCTCGTTTCGACACCAACACTGTGAGGGGTCCTCTCTGTATCCTCTATTTCATCCAGGCAGTGTAAATGAGAAGGGCAAATGTCATCAAGCCAATTAAACCATAACATTATCGATTATTAATGTTGAATAGTTCAATCAAGCCTTGGTTCAAGAAAATGGACAAATGTACAGATAGCTTTCAGTCTTTAGGATAGAAGCTATGGTCTGTAACCATGTGACTTGTTTCTTCCTTTTTTATAACAAGAAGGTTGTTTAGATGACAGTATGTAATGGGACATCAAATGTCTTGGCTATTGACTACATTATTTGTAAGGAGAACATTGTATAATTGAATTATTGCTGAACTTTTAAATTAGCTTGTAGCTGCGCATTGCTTGTAATTTGCATTTTGATCTGCGGATGGTCAATCACATAATATAAGCTTTTAAATGCTTTACTAAACTCCCCTTGTCAGATAAATGCAACTGTTGTTGCCCTTTGTCGATTTTCCCTTTGAGCTTTTAAAAACAGTGCAGTCAGGCACGGAGAGAGTTTGGTGACAAATGGCGTAGGCTGATGTAATCCAATATTGGCTATCTGTGTGGCCCGTTCCTAATGCACCTGCTTGCTGGGAGGGCTTCCTTTATGAAGTTAATTATTGAGAGGCATCATCAGTCAGACGAGGAATCCGCAGGGTGAGCCTGCTTTCCCCTCAAGGCCCTGCCGTACATTCGTCTTCGGCCACCACCCTCCCCTATTTCATCCCCGCACACACAACCACTCTTAAATAAATGAGTGTTTTGTCACCACAGGAGTAAAGGAGCCCAGAGATTCCAGACAGGATTATAGTTAGCACAAAAGCACCCACGTCTCCCTTGCTTTAAGGCAAAGTCCCACCCTCAGCCGTGAAAATGCTCTGAGGCCGATTTAAAGTTGCTTTTGATTAAAAGCTGTCACAGCGCGCGGCATCTGAAAAGGAGCTGGAGTTTTTTGTTTTTTTTAACTGCAAGCCTCAGTGGCAGGAGCAGCAGGTTGCCACAGAGTGAGAATCAACCACGAATGGAGCTCTGAGGAACAGCCCTGCATCACCATGCACTCACCCCACCCCCCACCCCCCCAACACAAACACACACACACACACACACACACACACACACACAGATATACATATTGTGTATTGCCTAGCTTTCACACTTCTGCCTGCAGAATAACACCACAAGTTTATCATTACATGGGATGTCATGTCATGACTTCTCCAGAAGAGTAAGCGAAGTTTAGGGCCACATGGATGACAGAGAGAAGTGTCCTGATTGGAGGCATGCTGCAACTTCACTCCCAGTAACCAACAAAAACACAAGCTAGGAAAGTAGAAGAAAGAGATATGAGAAAAAGTAATCAAAAGCGGGGATGAATAGCTCATCCTGATCTCTCTCGCTCTGCTTCCTTCACACCCACGGCAGAGCTCCAAAGCCAAGCTGGATGGCTGGCAGGAAACTACTTAGGTGGACTGAGATAAAGGTTCGGACTGTGTGCAGCCTGATGGGTGTGGTGAGAGAGGCTGCTACTATCTCAGTAAATTACTGTGAACCAAAGAATCACCCTCAGCGATATTATGGAGATCACAAACCTACTTACTAATTTCTCGTAGATGTATTACATCACACCGCATACAATGCACTCTTTAAAAAAAAAGAATGTCTTGGCTGGTGTGTGGTTTTAACATAATCCTTTAATTGATCTATTTGTGCTCTACTCCCAAATGTGTCTTTAAAAACAATTTTTTTCACTACATTCTTTGTCCAGTTAGGCAAGCCTTTTAGAATCCCATTGACCCTAATGAGATATATAATAGTTCCTATTGAGTCTAGACAAAACGAGTTCCCACATCGTCTAGGCCTTTTAGACTATGAATAGACTATGTGCAGGTCGAAGCTAAGCATGTTGGACACAACAGTGATGGGTGCACCTCTATGGAGTTATAACATCAAAACAAATACTACATTTAAAAAACATTGTTATAAAACAATCTGTTTAATAACAGGACCTTTCTCTCTCTCTCACTCACACACACACACACAAACACACACACACACACTCACACTCACTCACACACAATTGATATCATTAAAACTTCACATAGTATTTTGACAATACTTGCATTCTCATTATTTTGAGGTGAGGGTTATTTTTTTATACAGATTTACATAAATAGGTTGCTTACAGAAACATCCACAGGAAGCTTCTTCATCCAACCAAAAGTGGCGCCAGAGAACTCTTTTGGTGACCTTTTAGATACATTTCACTGTGTGTTGTACTCGTATGACTGCATGTGACAAATAAAGAATCTGGAATCTTGAATCTTTGGTAAGGAAACATTTTTATCTAAATGTAGACCACAGAAAATAAATAAATATTATACTGTTATGGTGCAAAATCACCTTGCCGCCTCCCCCCATTACCCCCTTTCCACTTCTTTCAACGAGCATTACAGGTGTCACCAAAGATTGTGCGCAGTTGACTGGCTGCATTCAGGGGTAAAAAAATGGATCTGGATTGAACTGGCTGGCTGCTTGTGTGTGTGGATCTCCACTGTGTTTGTTGGAAAGTGTCACAAATAAAAGAAGTGGGGGTGTGCAAAAAAAGAGAGGTGGAAGATATCTATCTTCAGCGTGTTTATCCCTTATCCTGCTTTTCTGCGCGCGAGAGGCTCTGTCAGTCAAGCCTTTTATGCGCCGCACTCTCTCTCCGGCCCCCATTTCATGTGTGGAGACGCTCGCACCCGTCTTGTTGATGGCGGCCGACAGAAGTGTGTGGGCAGACAGAAAGCAATCTGCTCTGAAAAGGAAGATCAAGCTCGAGATTTCATGTGTGACATATTGAAACACTCCAAGTCTGTTGTGAGGAGTGTGCAGAAAGCCCACCGTGTTGGAGGGGAAGCCGCAGACAGCACACACAGCTGCGGCAGCAACTCATTGTGGGTGAGGCAGATTAATTTAGCCTTGAAGTGGAGTAGGGAAATGTCAGCCTATTATGAAGCACTGACTTTTCTCCTTGCAAAAGCTTATTGGTTCAGTAACCTGTTGGGAGCATAATTACCCTGCCTCTGCCCTCCCAAATACAAAATAAATATAAAAATAAATAATTAATCAGATGGCTCTTGACTGTCAAATAAATGGGCTGTTTGGCCATGACTTCAGATTGCAATTTGGAATTTTGAATTTGTCACATAAAAAACTTATTTTTTGCCATTTACCTTGGACTAGTAGAAATGGTCCAAAAGGATATAGAATAAATTGTTAACCTGTGTTGTAATACAGTGCGGACATTTTTTCTTCTCCTTTAAAAGTTTCCATCACAGAAATATGAGGCTTTGCGGCCACAGGGGCGGTTTTGCTTATTGAGAATGCATTGCAGTGGCCGCTTGGATTTTTTTTAATATGCCCATCACTTTTTCCCTTGTTGCAGAATCCTTGGTGCATGATTTTATCAGCATATGGAATCCTCTCCCCTCGCATTGTTTAGTGCTGATGTTAGTGTTTCAGTCAGAGAACTCTCTCTATCCACTCTGAGCCACATTCTTTGTCCTTAACAATGGCTTCTTGTGCAAGCACCATTTTTAGCAACAGATCGCTCAACTTCAACAGATTCTTCATGAACTATTAAGCATCGCAATTAATTGCGAGGTCCATTTGTCATGCAAATAGACCAGTGAATAATGCATGCATTTCAGCTCATGAATAACTAATCTCGGGAATTGCAAAGCACTTCTTTAGACAAATATAATTAAAGGTCAATAATGGTTAAACAAACTTCTAACACTTTTAATGCTGATGTTAAGGCATCCTTTTCCTTCCTTAGAAACACAAACCGCTGATTTGGAATTCCATGCACTCGCACTGTTTCTGACACAAGACCTTCAGAAATTCCAGTTAAGCTTCGTATCGGGTGGCTTCAGTGTGTATCAGTGTGTTGACCAAAGTGTATTATACTATCTGAAACAGCCTTCTAGGCAATCAATTTTATAATTGATTTAAAGGAACTTATATGGGAGGTTCTGACATGATTTTCAGCAGTTGTACAGGAGCAGGTGCAGTAACCAAACCCTGAGTTCAGCCGGGAGTGGACATTGAAAAGCATATGAAAAGCGTAATGTACTGTGTACTGTGAGGTTGTTCAAATAAAAGTCAGCATTCCCTAAACAGGGAGTATCATACAATGCCAGGAGAGAGAGGTGATCCATGACACCACCCTTACATGTTCTAGATTTTTTTGCAAATAATATACTAGGTTTGCTTGCACAAATAGGTCAAATGTCTTTGTTTAGAAGATAGTAAACTAACACCTGCTTTTCTGTATTAGAATCAAACTGCCACTATTGACAAACATAAAGGTTGGTGTATGTCTCTAGAGTTTTGGCAGAGCTTCACACTCTGAACTGGCACATCCCTTGAGAGGGCCCTCAATGCATTCCTGCTTGATGTCGGCGTATTTTAACTGCTAATGTAATTAAAGTTTCTCTGTGAGGGTTTATGCTGCTTCCCCACAACTACAATGATTTCTTTTTGTCAATCTCTTGTTGTTTCCAGTACTTCAGGGACTGCCAGTCGTTACCTGTCCACTTCAGCTCTGGCTAAGCTGTTGATATTTTTTGAGTCCACTGCTTGACCACAGCGGAGGATATTTTTAAAGCAGTGTGGTCTTGAGGACTGTCTCGGCAGCATCTTCTTTCCCCACCACGTTTGGCTGCAGTTTCCACTTTTCTCTTGATTCTGGTGATTTTGAAATACAAAGGGGAAAAACATCCCTACTGTCACAATAGAAACCCTTAATTACATGTTTGGGAAGGATAATGTGCAAAGATTACAATGATTTAGGTAAACACTCTTTTTCATAGTGATGCAGGGAAAATTGTTTGTTGGTATGGACTTAATTACACCTCGCAGCACCCAAGTTCCACAAAGCGTGGGTCATCCCTTGACAAATGTTGTTTGCCAAGCCAACAGATTATTGCACAGCAGAGGAACTTTTCTTTTGAACAGTTTAATCTTTTGAGCACAGAATTGAATGCTCACCTAGTTATGCAACGGTAAATTGAGCACATGCTAGTTTGGAAGATTTCACATTTAAAATGAAATTTTCAGGAAGAGTTTATGGAAAGTCACCACAGTGAGGGACTTTAAAGTGTGCCAAACTAGGTCATGTTTTCTGTGCAATTGCCTATATGCAGGATTCAATTAAATTAGGATAAAGAAATATTCTTTTTTTTACAAGCATCCTTAATGCAGCATATCTGAAATGCAAGCTCAAGTCAAAATATACATCCTTTGAGTTAAAAAAAATATGCGTTTTTGGATTTGAACAATTACCTGAACTGCCAACGTCTGTGTGTGGGTGAAGGTGTTCCCATCAAGTGTACCTGTTAAAAAAATCTTCCCTCAGAATCGTTTGATCACATAGAAACCTTAATTCAATAAGCAAAAATATACATTATACACAGAGCATGTGTAACACAAGAAAGATGAAGGAGACACAGGAACATTATGCAAGTCTGAGTCCCAGGTTTTATTACAAAACCTAATGAAAACAGAAGTAAACCACAAGACCTTTGAAACAAGTGAAAGTAAGGGCTAGGCAGAGCAGAGAAACCAAACATTTAACTGCGTACCACAAAACCAGAAACAAGCAGAAACAAGGGTATAAATACTCAGAGAACAGACAAGAAACACCTGGCATTAACCCTTTTGTGCAGAAGCGCCCTCTAGCTTCCCAGAAGTGACTGACAGCTTTCTTAACAAATAGTATGCTTTCTAACGAAAACATAGGTGGGTCATTTACCCTGATTGGTCTATAATAGAGTTCCCAGGGGTAA
>JBBPDH010000136.1:8705925-8718641 GCA_037974565.1 Clupeocharax schoutedeni
CAGGCCTCTCTCATCTTTTTAAGTGGGAGAACTTGCACAATTGGTGGCTGACTAAATACTTTTTTGCCCCACTGTGTGTGTCTGTGTGTGTGTGTGTGTGTGTTTGTGTGTGTGTGTGTGTGTGTGTGTGTGTGTGTCTTTAGACGCTGCAGCAATTACTGCTCTGTTCACTAAAAGCACAAGATGGACGACTGTTAGAAATGTCCAAACTACTGTAATAACTGGTTGAGCACTCAAGTCACTGCAAGTGCATTATTGAAATGGTTGTGCTTCATGGGCTGGATTGTTGGTCTTGCATTTAATGCCTTGCTCTTATAAATGCAGCATTTAATAGCTGTCCGCAATAAAGCCTATAAGCTTCTGAGTGGGTGTTTGTCACAAGGCACATTACAAGCTAATTAGGAGCATGGAGGTTTTCTCTAGTTGCAAGTTCATATGCTAAACATTTATCCTGATGTATATAGCCTGGGGTTAATTTTTTCCTTGTTGCAGTGGCTGGAAAATCAGATGTGTCTGTGTGAATTTTTGATTAGTTTTTCTTTTGCATTACCTTCATTGTTTCACTAGCTACAGTAGCCCATTAGCAAGCTACAAGGCAGACAGCAAATTCAGTTTTCAATATTTCACAGTTGTTTTGCATAATGGACTGGTAAGATATCTCTGAGTTTTGTGCTGCTAGCATGAAAGGTGCTTTTTGTTACAAATTATGCAGCTGAAAACAAAAGGTGATGTATATCTCAGGCTCCCGGTGAATAAAAGCCGCTATGAAGGAACACTAGCCATGAAGTGACAAGCCTGTTGTAATTCAGTACAAATGCACAAGTACTGAGTGCCTTTCACCTTAAATTGACATTCTAAAACCCATTTAATCATCCTAGTACCTAGCGAGCGCTCCCATTCATCTGCATTAAAAAGCACTGGTGCCCATCTGTGACGGTTCACCCGCGCTCCGAGCTAGACGTCTTCTTCGACATTGGGTTCAGAGTGTTTATCTCATCCCCTTTTTTTCTGCGGTGAAAAATAGAGTTGAGGACGTCTTCCTTCTTTGTTATTGAGCAGCTGTATCAGATCAATGTAAATCTACTAATGAGACTCCGAAGCCCCCCTCCCCAGCCTGTCTCTGGTGTCAGGGCGCTATGCTGCTCACTTTAATTGAGAATTAATTACAGATGGAGAGAGACGCTACAGGAATCGCATTATAGCAGTCCACAAGGCACTCCGCCCTCTCCTCCTCCTCCTCTCCTCCTTCTCTCAGCCCCAAACAGCTCAGGCTTGGCCTCGTGTTGAAAGGCTAATGCTGGGAGCTTTCACACCCGACCATCACTGCCCTTCTCCCCTCTTGCAGGAATCATTAAATACCTGAAAACCCAGAAAGAGATTCTGGCTCCTCTCATGAGTGTAGTCATAGGCTGAGGTCATCAACCTCCATCAGTGATGACTGGACGTTATCAGCTTCAGCCACGTTTACTGGTTTCTTCTCTTTGTTCAAAATGACACACTGCACAAAATTCCATACATTAGACAATTTAGAGAACTGGAGCACATTAATACAGGAAAAAACAAATGGGGGCCTCACAATTGTGCAGGTGCATTGTGTCACATAAACATCTTACTGATCATCAACCACCATGACTGTGGAATACTTGCCATTTTGTTACTCAATGACATCTGTATCTCATTAAGCTCTGCCTGCTTGTAAAGCTGTAAATATTTCAGTACACTATCAAAAAAAGGCTATCAAACTTTCCATGTTTGAGAAGGGGTTTAATTTTGTACAAGACGAAGCCTGCAGCTAATATCCAAATAAAGTTCTCCACTAAAGCCTCAGGACTCAACTTGGATTTGGACTCTGGAGATTCACCGCTCGATCCGAACTGTCATGAAGTTACTTGTGATCATCTTGGTATATCCTTTCAGCGTGAACTGATTATGCTCATTCAAGTCAACACTGGGATTTGAAAATAAATCAGCTTTTAGTTTGTCAGCATTGGTGTGATATAGATGTATGGGTTCGTTGATTTGTTGACCAGGAGTAGTGAATGTTTAAAAACACTTGAAATATTAAAACGGGAAGACAACAGGAGAAAATGTTACAGCATGAAAGCTGAAAAAAGCTCTACTTATGCTGTGCCTGCATGCACACTCAAATGACTGGACTTGCTTATAAATTCTGGGGATTGTATTATTCAGGGCTTCTGTTTTCAGAGGGCAAGAGCAGGAGGCAGTGAAGAAGTTTGAGAGAATGTTTATGTATCTAAGGAAAAAAAAAACCTGTAGTGTGTACTTAGAACTGAAGGAAAGGAATCAAAATATTTTTAGAAATCTTTCAATCTTTTCAAATTTTAATAAATATTACACTTAGGTTTCTTTGCTTTTGTCTTGCTCGTCCGGTTTTTATAAATCAAGTACGATTTATAAAATAATATGAGAGTAAATGAGACTTTAACAGTGAAAAATGTAATCAGCCCTTTGTTGCTGTATGTTAGCATTTCGTTAGCATCCTGTATTGACCCTTCAGAAGTCATAAAGGTCATCCTTAAATAGAACGGCTGCAATAAAGATCATTTGCTCACTTCCTAGAAACTGTCTGAACTGCAAAGTCTGTCATGTCTAAAAAAATACATGTAAATACAAGGTGGTGTTCAGACATACTGCTCATCAGGGACATGTTACCTTGTTACCATGTTACCCCATCAGAAATACTTCAGACAAGCTGCAGAAGCTGCTTGAGTAAATTATACCAATTAAACTAGGTTTAATTCCATTCTTTATTCACTTAATTGAAGGCACCAGTAATTACTTATAATTGCTGTTCATCGCTCTGAAAGGCCAATTGTGAAGAGCAGAACTTCTCTTGTTTCTGTCTTCCAGTGGATAGCTCAGATATGATAAACAACATTGATGTATAGAAGAGATGGCACAGACATGGGCATCAGAGAGACAATGGATCTACAGATAATGACCCACAGTAATTACATTTCTCAGAATAGTCTGTTAATTCTGTTGTGTCAGGAATAAACTAAACCCAGGGAATATTTCAAAAATAATCGACTGTTACTCATCAGTCAGATGGATATCAAACCTTTCATTTTGGGGGATATAAAAGTTGCAGATATTATGGGCACATAAGGGGTAGAATCTGAATGCTGTGATATTTCGCTTGGATGGCTGGGCTATTTGTTTATTTACGAACCTGGAAGCCTGTGGTCGGTTTGGGAAAGCCGAGACATCTAAACTGCATCCAACTTGAGCGCCTGCTTTCTAAAGTGGCCTTCTGTTTAGAGACCACATTGATGCCATGCCGCTCCAGTGTCAGCTGTTAATGCACCCGAATGCCTCCTGCATATTTTGGCTGCTAATGGGCCCTGCAGCAGGTTCTGGAGCGCTGCCCTGTCACCCATGCTAATATGGAGCAAAGTGCTTTGGCACGGCCAGGTCCCCCCCGCAAAGGTCACCGTTTCCCTTACGTCAGTGTGTTTTCCCAAGCCCCCGGGCATGAAATACTGCTGCCATCAGATCTCTGACCAGAACTCTTTATCCAGCTGCTATGATCTTTCTAATCTGCATTCTTAACTAGTCAATAGAAATCGTGCTCACACCATTTTTTCCGCTCTGATTGAGTTTGACAGACTGGTCTAACTTTGTTTTGGATCCGTAGGTCAAAGGTTTTTGAGTTGTTTTTTTTTTTTAATACTAGACTCTGTTCTGTTTTCCGGGCTTTGGGCCCACAGCTAGAGTGCAGTTTCTTTGTGCTTAAGCTGTTTCTTTGTGTCTACTTTGAAGTCACTTGCTGCTAAAATGCTGCCTTCCTCTCTCCGCTTCATGATAATTCCGTTTGCGTCTGGTCACAGCCGAGGCATCAGATGGATGCCATGAGCATCCCGGCTGCGATAAACTGTGCCCTTATTGGCAGCAGCACCGGCTGTGCACGGCTTGGCTTGGCGAAGCACAAACTCCTTAATGGTGTTTGGAGGCAGGAAGAGGAGGCAATGTTCTCGCGCCCGCTCTCTCCGACCGGCCCCTTCCACTCTCCTCATTAATTGCGCAAGCTTCCCTGTCCTCGGAGAAGAAGAGCTGCCACCATCGTGCATATTCATCCCAGTTTAAGACTTGCGAGAGTGTCCATGCCCGCTAAACATCTCTGGGTGTTTACAAAGGGAGCAAAAACAGCCTTCCTATGAATTAATTATGATCTTGACAGGGGGTTCTGTGTTATGTTGCATTTATGTGGTATCATGCACTCAGAGGAAAGTGTAGCTTTTACCAGGAACCTTGCGTATGGCGCAGGTTTAATTGGGGCCTGAACATTTAAATCTCTGCTGAAATATTCGAGTATTGCAAAAGATGAGTGTCAAAGCCCCTGTGGGCTTCCTTTCCATATTTCAAATGTTATTGAGCCATTTCAGCAAGAGAGCTTTATGTGAAGTTTTACAGCAGTGCGGAAATATGGATGTCTGTAAATCCTCTCTATGTTGTAATTTCGTTTTCTTTATTATTAAGCAAAGATTTTGAGATGAGCCTGTGGTTTTCATATTAAAATGAACTGGTGTAAAATAAATGAATATGTAAATGAACAAGTGTTTTCCTCCAAGGCCTCCTTGCCTCCAAAGGCCAATTTACACTTAATACAATACATGCGTTTGCCTTGCCTAATGCCATTAATCAGCAGGGCCACAACTCTCAGTGGTTATTAGGCAGTACTGATTGGGTTATGTTTCTCATGTTTTTTTCATAAACACACTCCCCTCGCTTGGTTCCACTCTGTAAAAGATTGTGTGCAGTTCAACACTGCTTTGAGACAGAACTGATGTATTTGCCTGGGCCACTTTGCGCAAAGTCACCAACTCTTCCCACAATCTGACTTTAGGGTATTGATCCATATCTAAAGGCAGACAGAGATGTGTTGCATAGAAACGCTACCCCGTCTAGCATACTGCAACAGCTTAGTGGGGCTGCATCTGCAGCTGTGAGAGATGTGCCCAGCAACAAAAAAGGATACAGAAACCTGTTGTTTCTATTGTGTTCGAAAGATATTGATAGAAAGTTAAGTTTCTCTGTGAGAAAACTCCGGCTCCAGTCTGCACTGTTTGTCCAGCTCCAGTAAAGACACGATGTTGCGTCAGCTCACCGTACGACAGCACTTTGTCTCTTTTGTAATGTGATCATTTCATTCGACACGAATTTCATTTCACGTTTCTTGACAACAACCAAATTGAATTATACAATACATGATGTGGGTCTGTAAGAACCATTCATCATGTACTGCTGCTTGGCTAAACATGGACATTATAACAGTATTATGGCTCACAAAATGTCATTATATGCATGTAATTTGAACATTGCGTTCCGTTCCCGTTTGTTTGTAAACAACAAGGTTCCATGTTTTGGGGCCTGTTTTTATGGCAAAAAATCAAATGGAATCTCTTTGAAGCATAGCAACATCAACCAAATTGTACTCCTACCTTTTTTCAGCCGGCTACCTTTTGTAGTGTAGATTCAATCAGCTTCTGAAAAGCAGGACTTGCCAAGGAAATGAATATGTCTATTTATCAGGTTTTGAAAAAGCTATGTAAAAGCTAACTTCTGACCAAAAGTTATCTTTTCTTGGGCTATTGACATATATTCTTTATCCTCTCTGTGTTTGAGAGACATTTCTTAAACTCCTGGAAATGTATTTTTTCACATCTATTTGTTTTTTAACTGTAGCTCTACATTTGTCATATTTCTGTGGTTTTGTGTTAAATAATTATTTGTTTGCTCTACATTTTAAGGCACAGATACTACTGAATGTATCTTATTGGGGAAAAAACAAAGCTTTAAATGGAGCAAAAGAAAATACCATAGCACATTTTATTTTTCCAAAAAGAAACAAGAAAGGGTCTTGACATTTTCATACAACAGTACCTTTTTAATTAGAATGTCTTTGATTTGTGTCAAAGGCAACCAGAGAAGCAGAATCCCTCTTTTCTATAACCTCCTACAGGCTCATCTATTCAGAGAGCATCTCCTGTCCTGATGCACTACTTCTTGCACTACTCCCTACATAAAGATTTTAACGCTTAGAACTCTCCTCTGGTTCCCACCCTGTCCTGAGTGTTTCCTTCAATTTTAAGCTGCTTTGGATAAAAGCATCTGCCAAATGAATGAAATGTTTTAATGAAAAACATATTTATGGTTTCTTCACCCTTTGGTAGGATTAGAATTGCTTGGCTACAAAAAGCGCTCTGCCAGATCTGTCCTCTACAAAAGCAAGTGTGTTGTTTTGCACTAGAACACGACAATGCTACAGCCATGTGTCCTGGAGCCAGCTGTACTATGGTTTTTAATGGGTTTCAATGGGAGAGACAGATTGTTAGAGGGTAGTGTCAGAGCATTGATCTGATCCTTGCCGCATCCACGACAAATGTGCTCCAAAAACCAGAGAACGGTGCCCACGTCTGGCGAGTGAACAAAGCCACCAGTTTTTGCCCAAAACCCAGTACTCCAGAGTAGGCTTTTAGCTCTGCACAAGATCTACTTCATGGGCATTAGAGATAGTAATGGGCCAGTTAGAACCATAGACAAGGCTGGAGAGGAGGCTCTTTAGAGAAATGCCCTTTTGACATTGCACACATTAAGACGTGTCTTTGAGGGGTGGTCCAGTAGTGGTGGCATAATTGCCACTGGGGAACAGTAATTACCCAAAGTAAAGACAGCATTTGTGCTGATATGCCTGAACATGAGTCTTGTGAGAGATCTCTTCTTTGAGGGGAGAGAGGCGCTCAGCCTCTCTCATCTTGAGTGGATTATTCCTCTCTTTGAAACAAGGATACATTTGAGGAATAAGGACACATTTCAAGTGGCTTCAAGATGGATTCCACCAATAACGAGAGGTCTCAGCGGAGTTACTGTGTTTGGAGTTGGGTGGAATATCAAGTTATCTCAGGTCATTTGTATTGCTGAAAATTAAGTTAAGCTCTGTTTTCTTCAGGGTATGCACTTTTGAAAAGTTACTTGCAGCTATTTCTCTAACTTCAGACTGAAGTTTATACATTAGAGACACTGAAATATGCAAGTATTTATATTTCAGCACGCAGTTGCTTCATGTTGGTTTCCGTTGCTTTTTAAAGTAAAGATTTTGGAAGGTCTTGTATCTTCTCTGATTTCTCAAATGACACCAGATCACTACAACAGTAAGATGCCGAAGCGTTTAAGGTGCGTTGCATGGCTTCATTAAAATTCATGAAAATGAATTCTCTGCTCTCCAAGAGTGTGCCATTATATTATCTGTCATTACACATGATACCAAGAACCTAATTAACTACCATGCAAGTACGTAGCCTCATTTTTGCAATGTCAGGTAGTGTACAGAAATTATTTTCCAATTTAATTTAAGAGGGAAACTGGGAATACTGTGAGATTGAGGTTATATTTTGCCTTGTGTTTGCTTTCTTCCTCAAAAGTTTTCTTCTTCCCTTGCTTCTTTCTTTTTCTTCTTTCTTCTTTCTTCTTCTTCTTCTTCTTCTTCTTCTTCTTCTTCTTCTTCTTCTTCTTCTTCTTCACCCTATCCTTTCTCCTTTCAAGGCACACAGATGGAAAATCAGAAGGTTAAATTATTATAGAGCAAATCATTTTAATCAGGCCTTGGAAGTGTTCCATAATGAATTGCAGGGAAAGTCTTTGAAATGTCAGATAGCACTTGAAGCCCCCAGAGCAGACGGGCGAGCTCCATCCGGACTCACACACAGGCGGCTGGGTTACTTAAGGAGCAGGCTGGGACCTGCCAGCAACCTGGTTGCCTGGCAACCCCATTAATTCCCGCAACGAGAACAATGTGCATTGGGTCTCTGGGAAAATGAGGTTTTACAAAAAATATATTGTATTATATATTGTAATATATTGTATTACAGAAGAACACCTGTTTCTTTGTTGGAAACAAGAAAACACACCACAATTATGTGGAAATTGGAAGAGTATCTTTAATGTATCACTAATGAGCCTTTGATTTTTTTGTTTTTCCTCTCATTATTCCTTCCTAATTGGTCTAGCATTGGAAGGGATGCAAGGACATATTCAAAGACGGTGTATTTATCTTAATCTATTGTTGCAACAGCTGTAAATGTTTTGTCATTTTCCTCATTTTTTTGTCAGGTACAAATATGTTTTCGTTGCATTCTGAGAAGTTTAAAAACACATACTGTTGCACGGTATCTGTGATGTTACAGTGTGTGTGTGAGGAAGAGTGGCCGGTGTGTGTACCCTATCTCTGTCATCAGCTGAAAATAGTTGAAAACATAGCAAATAGGTGCAGATATATGAACCATCTCCCTTGTGTTCAACATGAACGATGTTTCTAAACGCCTGATCCAAAAGTGAAATTGGATCAGCTGACAAGAGACAGGGCAGTACCTGTGATAAAAGACAGAGTCAATACCACAATGTTGCTATTTGTTCTTCCATTTCAAATTATACGTATATGACTTATAATGCCGTGTATATGGGACATTATATATAGGTGTATAGATTCTGCCTCCTGATAGTAAAGGTGACTATATTTCTATGTAACTATGTTTCTGATTGAAATATCTTAAAGTAAACCAATGACTTGTTTAAGAAACATAACCATAACGGCTTCCACACCTTATATAACCCGTATCATGCAACCATGCCATAATAAAAAGTAGATAAGATAAGTAAAATCGTGTTTCTTAAGAAAAATCTATCACTGACATTCATTTATGGCATATAAGGTTCTCACACAGTTTTGATCATGCTCAGTATTTGAATATTCAGCTACTGAAATTGTGTGAAATACAGCAAGAGAGCCAGTCAACATGGTCAGGACTCAGCCAGCGCTCAGAAAAGTAAGAGTGGCATCTGCAGCCCAAAGGCCGAGCTCTCCAAAATAATACTCATCAAAGAGAATAGTGTACAATGTCTTTTCTTCTGATGTAAACCATCACAACAACATAGCCTTATGCTGGTCTCTAGCGAGCAGCCACTGCCCAACGCAAGCCCCGATACAACAAAGACGCTGGTCTGTCTTTGTTGTGCTGTCACTCTTGCCTGCACCCATGACTGGTTGAAGCATCTCCAGTGCTTGGAGTCATAACTGTCACCAACACAGCGAGTTTACAGTGGTAGTGAGGACTTCTAAACTTCCGCCCAAAGGAAGGAGCACTCCCCAGACCTACAAAACATCTGCTGAAACTTTTCCCTTTTCGGCCACGTTGACGTACATCCCAATTTACTGCTTTGTGCATTCTGACTGACAGTCTAGCTTTTCTGTTGGATGGATTGTCAGACAGGCTGTCATTTCTTTCAGAAAAAAAAATCTGCCATGTCTGCTCTCCAAGTGAATTTGTAAAAATTCCCCCAATGTCCACCACCATTGCCAATTCCAGACTATAACAATGTGCTTCAGGTCTTATAGAACTGGGAAATGGCTCAATGTGTGAATGAAGGGTGGTACGAGAAACCGCAGGAGCGACAGCTCCATGCACCCTGTAGGCATTAGCCGGTCTTTGTGTTAAAAGAAAACAATAAAACAGCGAGAACAGTACCCATGGTGCCAGCCATCACTGATACTGTACCATGCAGCACCTAAGTCATGTTTCCATGTTTCTCCATAAGCACATGTTTCTCAGCTCGTTCTAAACCCATGGTGTAATCATTTAATTTGAGTTATTTTTCACTTTTAGCTCATTTAACTAAGCTCAGAACTTCTGTCTTAGTCAACTTTAAATGCTAAAAATTGGATTCTAAAATAGAAATTGTGTTCTTAATTTATTGTAGTGTTACAGCCAGTGTTGTTTTGTGAAAAGTCGTCCTTTTCTTATGCCAAACTTATGTCTTGTTTGGCAGCAAAATAAATGTAAAAATGTCATACCTGAATCTGATACTACAGATTGTAAATTGATTGTAAATTCAATGCATTGCACAACAAACCATATAATTACATATGTAATATGTACCTGTAGGTAATAATAGTGAAGTTAAGTTTCTTTTGGCTATGATTATTACTGCACCAAGGTAGCCTTCACTTTAATCCTGAAGTCAGACCCAAGCGCCCAACTGTCTCTGTTTCTTAAGAAGAGGTCTTCTGAAGTGGGGAATGTGAGAGAAAAGTTGGGCCCATGAGGGCAGAGCTCTGTTTGTTTAACTCCCATTGTTGCACTGGACTCTGAAGTGTTTTCTAGCCCCTAGCCAGGAGCTACTCACTGCAGCTAATAAAAAGAGGCGGCTGGTACTGCCTTTTTATTTCGTTTCTCACTGGGGAGGAAGAAACGCACGCATGCTTCTTCTTTTTTTAAGTCACTTTTCTGGAGCTCACACTCCAGCCTTCCGTGGTCCTCTACTCAAAGTAGGAAGATGCACAGAAAAAAGTCACCGTTTGATGTGACTTGAAAGTTGTATATGAGCGAGGTACACTCATTCACTTTGTCGAAATGTATTTTAAGCAGTCTTTTTTTACTCTGGAGATCTGTGGAAGAGAATGCCGTTTCAATGAGAGCTTTACCCTGTAACATTAATACAGCTCTCAATATAAAAAAATGTAAAAGAAAACTCGCCCAACATCTAAAATCTTCCAACCTTTCACATCCTCAGCTTCACTTTCTTTCTTCACTCTTTTATATTTGATTGTGTACACCAGTGTATGGACCTGAGTTGTTTTACATCAGTTTGAACGCAGCAGAGAATCCCTGACCTGTACTGCTGGAGTTATGAGAGTACAGTGACAATGGTAGGCTTTCAGTATAGACTCATGTACTACACACGTGATGGCTGATTTAATGTCTGCATTGCTGTGGGAGAGCCTAAAAATGAAAAGGTAGTTTTTTTGCTGTGATCTGCAAGCACGTTCATATGAAAGATGCTAAAGTGTTGGATTGGCTCTCTCGTGAATTACCAGGGAAAGTAATGCAGAGGCTTGCAACCAGAATTGTCTCTCTCTTTTGGAACATCAAGGACCAAACAGTGAGTTGTTTCTCTCTTCTCCCCACCCTGTCCCTTGACAGAAAGAATGCTAAGTAGGCCAAAGTACCACATGAAAACTCGCTGCGTTTGCATTGGTACAGTCTACTGATTTGGTCTGTCTGTTGAGGTTAATGGACCCAGCCTGGCCTTGAGCGCCTGAAATCAGCCCATGTGATCTTGTAGGTGCCCATGCACGTATCTGCTCTTAGATTTGTATGGATTATTAAGCGTTTCTCTTCGCCTCAGAAGGGGCATGGCATCAGGGTTATCTGTGCTTGTACATCGCCGGCCATAAAATCTCGAGCACATTCATCACAGAGAGGGAGCTGTAGCAGAACGCTGCTCCTAATAGATATTAAGAGAGTGGGCTCTGAAAAGCATCTCAGCAGCGTCCTGAATGTGGGCTGGATTGGGAGACTTTGGGCTGACACTGCATTCGCGCCACTGATCATCTCCGCTCTGGCTCGACACCCTGCTGTTGGTGTTAGAGTTGGAGAGTGCCACATATTACGATGCTAGAGAGCAAGCTGGCCCTGGTCTAGAGTGAAAGGGAGAGGAGCATAGTGAGTGACTGTCAGTGGTCTGGCACCTCCTCCTTTTTGGCTCTGTATACCATAACAGTCTCTAGGAATTGTTGCTGGAGGGCAGAGTTTTTTCAAGCCTGCCACTTGGAGGTTCTTGCCATCATTAACCTTGGTTTGTAACAGTATTTTCAGTTAACTTTCAAGTTTTGTTGACCTTGCCTTTAATTCCGGACTGTTTCGAGCTTCCAGAGAACCCATTGTTGTATGTACCAAAACAGTAACAGTACTTCAAATATAAACTGTGTTTTTTTTTAATCCCTCCAGTGCTTTTCTTTCTCTTTTCCTAATTAAAACCCAGTAGACTGAAAAGATTTGAAGGCTTTAGGCTCCCGAATGGTCCAACCATCTAAACATTGGCACTATCAAGTTGGAAGCTTGGCCAGAGAGAGAATAACTGTCCTCGCTCTCTATCTCCCTCATCACTGGCATTATGCTAAGAAATGCAAGTGCCTGTGAACAGTGACAGATTTAGCTGTTAGCGGTTTCCTCCAAATGCATTGAGTTGCCTAGTGTTGTTAAATGTATTTATAAGTTTAGTAGTAGCCTAGTGGGTAAAACACTTGCCTGTGAACCTGATGACCATGAAGTTGCAGGTTCAAACCTCCACTTTCTACCACTGTGTCCTTGAACAAGATATCTAACCCTCATTTTCTTCAAGGGGATTGTCCATGTAACTAATGATTATAAGTCACTCTGGATAAGAGCATCAGCCAAATGCCCCTTTATTAAAATATGAGTTAAGAAATAAGAGCAATATATGTTTGTTTGACATGGAATGTTACATCGTGAAAATTATGTTTAAATGTTTATGCTTACCAAGTATTAGGACAGTGTCTGGAATGTAAAAAAAATGTCAAAGGCTCTCCATGGCTCCAATTGAAACACAGCAAGTCATGCAGGCCACAGGTGGGTGGAGAGAGAATATGAGACAGGCTGATTGTAGAAGCAGGTAGAGTGGAAAGGACAGGGGGCATGGTTAAGGATTTTTGATGTGGGCCAAAGACCTTGGAGAACATTATGGATGGTCTGTGCTCTCAGATCTGCTGAGAGATGCAATGGTTGCTTGAAGCACCTGTGTGTGTGTGTGTGTGTGTGTGTGTGTGTGTGTGTGTGTGTGTGTGTGTTTGTATCTCAATGTACTGGGCGTCCATATAAAAAGAAAGAGTTGTGGAAATT
>JBBPDH010000136.1:8755996-8771091 GCA_037974565.1 Clupeocharax schoutedeni
CCCGGATTTTTGGGCGTTGGTCTGCCCTGCTGTTTAATTTTGAGTCTCACAGCCAGCTAGTTTCCTCTTCCTTTAACGGTATGATACAAGGAGCAAATTCAAAAATTTGGTAATTATGTTCTAAAAAAAATATCCAAATGACATTGGTTTAAATTACTGACAGCAAATAACACATTACGTCCAGCAGTTTGTTTTACAGTTGCTCTTCAGATCCGCTGGGACTGAGCATGTATCGCTCCAGTACCAGTGTACATTTAAAACATGCTGTCAATCAAAAAGAGGTTCTGCCCTTTAGACAGCTCCTCCAATCATCATGCGGCTGCCCACTGCTCACTCCCAGAGATGCTGAGCTTCCCTGGAAGTGACAACTTGGCTGCATTTATTCAATAACCACCCAGTTTCTCTGCAGTGAAAAAGCTCTTCTTCAGTAGGACTTAATGCATTGTGCTTCACGAAAATGTATGACAAGAAAATCACATCAAGCAATGTACAATAAACGTGATCTAGCACGTATTTATTAAAAGCAATATGAATATGACATATCAGCATTTATTTTCTGACGCTTCCCTTGTAGTCTTAGAGCAGTCGCCACTGATGTGTGTATATCTATATCTATATATAAATACACACACACACACACACACACACACTCAGCACCCTGCCAAAGTTTTGAGCCACCCCTCATTTTTTCATATTTTGCTATGAATTACCAAAATTACTAATTTATACCTGTCAAACGTATCCTAAACAAGTCGCTTAGACAGAGCATTCAGCGCCACAAGAATAAAGCCTGATCATCTGGAATCATCTGCACCTGTTTCTTTACTGGTTCATATGTAGGTCAACATGATGTTTAACAAATGAAAATCATATCAAGAGTCAAGACTTTGACACAGTTGCCAAAGATACGTGTGTGTGTGTGTATATATATATATATATATGGGTTTTATTTTATTTATTTAATAATTTTTTAAGCATACTTACAGTATTGGCTGGTATTTGTCTCTTTTTGCCTCTGCTGCCGGACAGTAAGCAAGAAGAATCGAGGATCTCATGGTAAGATATTTTTAGCAACCAAACTTCACAGACATAAAAAGTACAAACACTCTAAGCACACTCCAAAATAACTGTGAGGCATCGGCTTAGGAATCAGGATTAGGGGCATAGTCCTTCTAGTCAGGAAAATGTGGTGTGTGGGAGAGAAACAGTAAAAATGATTCTGTTTTGCAGTGTGCCATGGCCGTGATGGGCATGCTGATGCCTTCACAGAAGTTTAGAAAAGTATGATTAAAAAAGACACTGGACTGGCACTGCTTACTGCATGAGTGCCATCACTGCTGCTATGTGCTACTCGTGTTTTGGGTTTTTATAAGCTTTTTATTTGCTTGAATGGTGAATGTGTGACTAATCTGACTCTATTGGCAGCAGGGACGCACCACACAGAGAAATTGTCTCCATATTGATTGTTTGTTAGAGACAGACTGAGGGATAGATAGCCTTGCATGTTTTTTTCCTCCATGCCCAGGGTAAAGCGCTGTTCTCGTGTGGACCAGCACAGAACCTTCCTGAAGGTGATAAGGACAGTCCCATAGAGATCAAGTCATTACTAACAGTGCAGAAGGCTGACCCTCTGTGGAACCTGTGCCAAGTATGCAGCCGAAGGTTTTAGCTGATGGCGAATGCGCTTAATTGAATTATTCCACAACGAGACTCGGCCAAGAACCCGAAGCCCTGAGAGAGAGATAACCTAACTTGATAGTCATAAACTGATACAATTTGCGAAGATAAATGACAAAACAGAATCGTCGGGAATCCTTGGGGATGGGGAAATGTCCCAGATGATCATGGGTGTTTTTCAGTAGTGCACTAAAGGAAGCTGAGTGTGATGCCTCCTGCCACTGGCAGAGATCACAGGGCTTGTGAAACAGCGCTGTTCAACAGATCCCTGGTGGCTTCAGCTGCCTTCTAAAGGCATAGGCAATAAGAACAGAGGCACTGAGGTAAGGCGATGCTTACTTAAGAGTACTTTTCCCCACTCCCCAATGCTCTTCTCACCTCATATTCATTGTAGTAGGGTATAACGGTCCCTCTCAACGGGTCTAAGAGCACATACGAGGCTTCTAATAATATCTACATGTAGCGAAAAAAGCTGGTCTGTCCACACATAGAGCGAGAAGGAAGCCTTTGTACATTAGACAGTGTGTTCAGTCAGTCCTGGGCTCTTTGAGCCATCATAGTCCACAGGAGACTTAAGGATAAATACAACATCTAAAAAAATATTTAAATAAATTTGCAAATAAATAATTAAAAACAAAGCCTCTTTTCCCAGTGGCTTAGATTGAGCTCATAATAGTTCCTGCGCTGTGAAATGTTCTTTAATCCTGGCCATTAATCCTGTGTTTTAAGTGAAAGTAGAGGAAGCCAAAAGCTAATAACAGCCTGGAACCTGAAGAGATGCCATGGCTCCCTCACACAGCCTACAAAATAGCAAAGTTTTTCAACACTAAGATGATTTGAAGTTTGCCAGTTCACTCTACCGCCACTTGACATAGACTATTGCTTTTTCCCTGTTGGAGGAAAAAAACACCATGCACAATGGATCTAGAAGACATCCCCTTAATTACAATAACACATTGGACCAGGCTTGATCTAAGTGTAGTTGCCAAGCCAAAGTTGGCCCATGAGGTACAATTTGGCCTGACAGTTATTCTAACCCCACCCCTCACCCATACTATATATTACGTCTTAATTTAAGTTTCTTGATTTCATATTTGTTGTAGCACATTGTAGTGTAATGTGACAAATGTTTAAAAACAGTGAGTTCAAGCACAATTGGTTTTGCTCACTGGTCGGGTAGGATTGTCCTCTCACTCCCCCATCACTCAGGGCAAAGCTTGTCAACATCTGTTAGCTGACGTAACTTAATTGGTGCTTAGCGTTCACCTCCGAGCACGTTAAGCTGTCCGATGACATTGCGTTAGCAGCAGTTTGAAAAGATGTAGTGACTGGCATCATGTGTCAGATAGAATTCAAAATGCTGACATGGTTTACTGCAGGGGTCCTCAAACGTCTTGTCTTGCCAGGCCAAAATGCGATGCTTGTGGTGAGAGATGGCCATAAAAACAATTGTAGGAATCAGCCTGGTGTTCTAGCATTGTTGTTGTTGTTGTTCTGTGATTGGAGTTCTGACTAGTGAGTGGAACTGAACATGACTAGATTAGGGAGAAAATCAGGGGAAAATAATCAATTAAAAAATAATTACAAAAACTGCCCTTCTTTAATTTAGAAATTGTTTTGTTGATGGCCATCTCCCATCATAAACACTGCATTTGGCCTCTAAAGACAAGAGGTGTAGTTATCCCTGCAGTAAACCAAGTCAGTATTTTAAATTCCATTTGACATTTGTATGGCATCTCACACCTTGTGATACACAGTAGTATTAAATGTACTGTTAGTGGTCCTGAAGGTTAAGCGATGATTGAGGCAGGTCTATTCTCCTATTTTCACAAATTAGTTGAAAACGTTGGTGGACAATATCCACTCAGGACCCTTGATTAGTTCCACGTAACAACAAATGTTTAAAGTAATCACGCATAAATTATTTATTACTATTGCTTTGATTGAACAGGTCAGCACCCTTTGTTGCATACCAAGTGTGCTCTGATTTTCAACCTTTTCTGAGCTTCTGACTACAGCTATGCATATTCCATAAAATGTTTCAACAATGGAGTGAAACTATTGGGTATGTTATAATTCATTTTCAAAAGCCATTACATACTCAGACTGAGTTTTACTGACTTAATTTTAAATATAGCTCCGGTTCCAGGCTTGTCCCACATTTCCTGCCTTGCAACACCTTTTAACTGTGAATGGATTCACCGTAGCGTGGCCTTTCATGTCTTACGGCTTAAAGAAAACATGATGAACAGATCCTAAAACAGCCTATATCTCAAGTATCATGTCTTTATCTTCTCTATCGGACAAAATTCAGTAAATTTTTTATCAAATGCACTTATTTTTCCTTCTATTTTCTTGTCTGAGAAAAAGGGGGTGGAATGTTCAAGTTTCTTAGACATCGTGGACAGAGTGTTAATGCTCTGAAAAGTTGGTTCCAGCCTATTGAAAAAAGACAAAAACTTTGGAAAGTGAAAGAAGTTCACTTACCTCCATCATGCATTTTGTCAAAGTCAACATCAAAGGCTAGATTTCTGCATTATATTCTGTACCAGAAGCCCTCATTTCCATATGATTTCAATATTTAAGCTATTCTCTAATTTCCCAGCTGCAAAAATGAAGCTGATTTAATAGTCAGTCTTTAATTTTTTACAATTAGAATACAGATATGCTTGGCTCATTTTAAAAATGTAAAAAGCACATTTTCATGGAAGAGTAATTCAGTACAAAAAGTGAAATCGGAGAGGGAGAGGTACCACAGCCCTTTGAACCATGGCGTAGGACCAGTGCCAGGAGATCAATTATTTAAAGCATTCTCATCCAAGCAGGGCTGATATGAAACAGTCAGAAACAAAGAGTCATGCTGGTCGACTTGGGCATGATCCGGAGCAGGTCATCCAGCGATAGAGTGGGCATGTGGAGGCTCAACTGTGGAGACCCTCTCTCGTCCTTGGCCCCTGTTGTGAAGTTTTTCTTTATTCCCTGTTAAAGTGATAATTCAACAAAAAGCAAATTTAGCCAGTTTTCAAATAGATGTTGTGTCTGACACTTTACAACAGTAAAAAGGATTTTTTTTATAATTGTATAGTCGTACACTGTCAGAAACCATCTAGGCAATGCTTAACTCAGAGTGGGTTCGAGCAATTGTGGGATTATTTGGGCGTACAATTTGAACAGTGCTACTTGGCAAGACATAAGCTTTTGTAACTTATTAGCTAAATTAGCCTCAGCAACAATAGCCTCTAGTACAATTTGTGTTAAACTGGTTGACACTTTATTTGGATAGCCCTCTGTAGATGATTTTACTCAACTGTTTTAAATTCATCTTAATTTCCCTTGACTCTAACCTTAACCTCAACTCAAAACCTAAACCCAACCCCTAACTCTTCTTCTAAACCTAATCCCAGCCTTAACCTTAACGCTGTTGAGAATATCTGTAGATAATCTGTTGGGAAGGGTGGAAAGATTATTCGTAAGATCCCTAAGTACTGCTTATGGAATTAAATGATGAACAAAACTCAGAGGCCATTTCAAGATAAGTGCTCTTGTTGGCACACATCCCAAATCTGTTTCACAGATGGGTGCCTCAAAGTGCTCTTCTCTTGCTATCTTTCTCACCACGTTCTTGTTCTCTCCCTCCCTCCCCACCACTAGATTCGGATGCTCCAGCAGACCCTGTAGCTCCAGTGATTGTGATCCCCCCCAGTAATACCACGGTGGTGGCTGGGGTGAGCGAGGCTACGCTGGAGTGTGTGGCTAATGCACGGTGAGTAGAGTATTAGGGGAATGCACCTGCCTCCGCACTACAGCAGTCCATTTGTTTCAGGTGAGCTCCGGATGTTCATAAGTGGCCATTTCTGGTCCATTATATGGCACACGAGACAATCTTTAAGCATGTTTATTTAAGGCTTAATGTTAGAAAAACTTTTTTTGTTGTAGTGGGTACACAGTATGCAAAAGATGAGAAAAGAGAGATATGGAGCCTCAAGGCCACCTGGTTGTACTGGTTCTTATAAATCACATTATGAACTGATGTTCAGCCTATTTTACTGATCTTATATCTTATATCCCTCTCTCTCCCTCACTTTTCCTCTCTGTATCTCTCTAGGCCAGTGGAGAAGTTGAGTTTGATATGGAGGAGGAATGGAGTGGAGGTGGCCAGCGGCGTTGGCACTTTTGGCCGCAGATTGACCATCATCAACCCCACCTCTGCTGATGTTGGCCTGTATGTGTGTGAAGCGTCCCTGTTGGACAGCAGCGTTAAACCCACAGAGGCCCGAGCCTTCCTCTCAATTATAGGTAACACATACCGCCTATGGCACATGTGTGTGTAGACACATCCCAAAGCAGGAACAGAGGAACAGAGCCTTTGGTTTTGTGCTGTGGATAAAAAAATGCAGTGTATTAACAGCTCTAATAGTTTTTTATCCTTCCTGTCCTCAACACAGGAGCAACCCAGGCATTTTTACTTTGTGAACGTCACCTAAAAATTCTTAATATAAGTATCCTGGAAAATACAGTTATAGAGCCATTGCTGAAGCATATGCATAGTCAGTCTTCATTAGATCATTCTCGATCATTTGTTTGTTAACCATATCTTATTTAAAATGTTTGTTAAGCAGTGTTCTGAATGTGTGTAATTCAGTTCCATAGAAATCAAAACCATTATATTTCCCCAAACACCCCTTGACTTTAAAGGTGCACTCCATTTTGCCTATGCAACTTATACAATCTCCATAGAGAAACATTTACAATGCTCTGCAGCACTTTCACACGACTTTCCAAAAGTCACTATGCTTAACAGCAAGTGTTTCAGGAAATTTGATTCATATTTTTTTTATATAATTATTTTATATAATTTTAATTTTACTTACATCTATACTTATACTTACTGAAAATGTCCAGATTTTATTTTATAATTTACTTATTGTTTTAATGTTTGCACAGTCAGAAAGGAGAGGTTCAGGATACATTTCACTGTGTGTTGTACTTGTATGAATGCATGTGAAAAATAAAGAATCTTGAATCTTGAATCTTGAGCTAGAGTGAAATAAAGCCACTAGCACTTCATTGTGTAGCAGTTTTTTGGAGTGCTGGAGTTCAATCTCTACCACTGGGCTGATAAGCAGTATTCAGAGCCAATTTGAGGCTTTTGACCTAGAAATAATCATCCAGCATCTGTACCTTTCGTCATCTGATGCTTTTGTTGGCGAATGCCATCAAATACTCATAGCAGTATCCTTAATTTTGAAGCAAACCTATAATAGTGTGTGCGTTTTGTGGGGAAACTAAGGTGAGAAGCAGTAATGATTGTGGCCTGTTGCAGTGATGGGATGTCATATGTCAACAGCTCAGTGGCTGTGAGTGAAAATTAGATGTTAGAGTCATAAATATGCACCAGTTCATCTGCTCATGTATGTAAGTGTGCTCCTGTTTATTCAGATATCACTTATTCATCTGCATATATATGGATCTACTTATGTACAGATAGACCCACTTCAGCAATTTGCCTCCAGGGAATATAACTGTGCCTTCTAGAAGTGCGTTCAGCACTCATGTCTTTAGAGGCTTGTATTCATTAGGACTTCTGAAAGAGCTGTCAATATAAAAATAGGGAAGAGAAATAAAGTGTATTTCTGTAGTTACAGTTGTAGGTGTTGATTAACAGATATGCAAGGTCTATAGAGTCTGTGAGAGCCCAGTCTCAGTGACTATCTGCTTTTATGCCCAGGACAAGGCTTAGAGCAGTGGCTGCAATGTGTTTGTCTGAAAGGCAAACATACCACCATCTATCTATCTGTTCACTGCAGCTTTCACGCCCTTAGCAGCTTTACTCCCACATACACAAAGCATGCACGCTAGCCTGATCACAATGAACTACATCATAGCATGAACAGTGGTAGTTGTTGATTGCATGCCTGTTACACATAGCTTTAAATGCAGAGCTTGTGCCCGTGTTGACGACTTCTTTCCGTTTGGCAGAGCCTCCATACTTCACGGCCGAGCCCAGGAGGAAGATGATGGGAGAGGTGGAGAAAAGTGTGGATATTCCTTGCCAAGCTCGAGGTCAGCACTTTATATGCCCAGCTAATGCAGTCTGTAGTAGCTTGAATAAATTACATTAACAGCGCACATGCACTTCATCACCATACAAAAATAAAGGGTCCTCAGAGATTCCTGGCTTGGGCGTGGGGTTCCAGGATGAACAAAACAGCTGATGTAGAAGTCCCACAATAATGTGCAGGTTATTTAAACTTAAAACATCTTTACACACCTGTACATTTGATTTACTAGACTGGTTCATTCACTGCTCTTAGGGACCCTAAAAATTGGTTTGCCACCTGCATGGGGTGGTGGTGATGGCCTAGTGGTAGGATACTTGCCTCAGGACCAAGAGGTCATGGGTTCAAATCCTACCTTCAGCACACCACCACTGGGTCCATGAGCAACACCCTTAACCCCAAGTTGCTCCAGGGAGACTGTCCCCTGTAGTTAAGGAATGGAAGTCGCTTTTGATAAAAGAGTAAATAAATGCTGTAAATGTATGAGTGTTAGCCAAGTGCATACACTTAAATGGGTTTATCAATGGCTCTCGACTCGAACTTATGATTTTAGGAAAAATCATTGCATTTATACAGATCAGACTTTAAACCCACCTGCCTTACATTGTTTATGTCCCCCTTGTGCCTTTGATTCAACACCTCCAAGCACCAAGACATTCGCAATAGATCTTTTATGTCCCCTCCATTGATCTGACTGCTTTGCCCATCACATTCCACAAATGCTCTATCTAATCTGATATTTGGTAACCAGTTCAACACTCTGGACTCTTTGACCATTAATAAACGATTTTTGCAGTGTGGCCGAACACATTAAGCTGCTGAAAGTAGTCACTGCCATTAAGGGAATACTAAATGCCATCTGCGATAGTGTTAAGAGTGGTTATACGTGAATGCCAGGACTGAAGGCATTTTCAGGGGTGGGTAGGGGACAACATGTTTGGTTCCCACGCGCACTGGTGAGAACCGTCTTTCCTTGGACTTTTGATAGGCGCTGACCTCTGCATACCTAATGGTTTGGATGCATGCTCGTCAGATAAGATGTTATTTTGATAAGAAAATAAGTACTCTTACTCTCTAATGCATTGTATTTTTGTTTAGTATAACATAAAAAGCATAAAATGTTGCCTGTGCAAAAGAATATTTTATTATTAAAATATATTAAACATTTTGTTTTCATAAAAAAATTCAACAAATCATGATTTGAAATTGTACAACTACATAACCTAAAAGTTAGGTCCATAGGTGCTTTTAAATGGTTCTTTCCACTTGTACATATCATTTACATTCTCTGACAGGTCCTCTAAGGTTCCTATATGGAATCACTCCACAGAATCCTTTTAGGCCCCTTTGTTTTTAAGGTTTTTCTGCTGCCAGCAGTCTGCATAAAATTCAGCACCACACAAATTGGGCTTTGGTTACCCATATCAAACAGCATATCGACAAGGAAAAATTGTTAAGAATGATTTATAAAATCATTACAGCTCGTGAACATCAGTGTCAGTAGCCCGTAAGCGCAATGGTGGCCTTTTGGAAGAGTATTGGGATTGCAATTAGCCGTTAGAGATGAGTGGTTGATGTCAAAGGGCCAAAACTGTTATCATTATACTGGGGGTGGGGGTGGGGTGGGGCGGGATGGTGATGGACAGTGGAAATGGTATTGGCTTCCTGTCAGAAATATTCTCCAATGCTGTCCCTGGCAAGTTTTCTAACAGCCCTGAAATGGAAGCTCAGCTCAGTAGTTAGAACCATACTAATCATATTTGTCAGTGTTGCACCCAGGTGTGGTGCAATTGCAGAAGTGGTGGCAGGGGGAGAAAATGATCCACTCAGCATTAGATGGACTGCAAGAAATAAAAACAATGCACTCAGTTAGTCCCGTCCATTCTACAGTGAAAAGTGAAAGCGATCCATTGCTTTTTCTCTGTCTGGCCTCGGTGACCATTGCACTTTGGTGCACCATGTTCTCACAAAATCTTTTGTTTGAAGAAGGTTTTTGTGTCAGGAGCAAAAGGACAAACTGCTGGACATTAAGTGGTCTACAAAGTGTACCTAAGACCTCTTGATCTTTTCCTTGAGTCTTGAGCAGAAATGTCTGATGTCATTTTCTGTGGAATGTTGCATTAGACATCTATTAACTAAGGACAAAGGAAAGCTGAATTATTTTAAATGATACAGCATAGTGGATTTCGCTTAAAGTACCTGGTTAAGAGTCCATCTTCCTGAGCTGCCAGAATATAGTTAGAAATGTCGAGTGGATACTATCTCATTTCCACTTGATAGTCTTGTTTTTTTGTTTTGTTTAGTTTTTTAGTACATGCCAGAATGTCCTAATGCAAGGTCTCTGGTCCATTCTTGCTCAGTTCCTGCACCGAGTGTACTCCAGCCATTTAATAAGTGGTGCTGAGGTGGTGAAGTCCACCAGCTTTCACTAGTGATGGAGTGTTACCATAATAACAGCTCCAGAATGAAGCGTTTAAGTCCTGCATGTATAAATGCATTCCTTTAAATGTATGGCAAAGAAAAAAGAGTTTTATAATACCACTGCAGGGTACATTCTATAATAGTACACAGCTAAGTGCAACAGTTTCCATATCGCAAGTCACATATTTTCACTCAACAAACCTGTCATTTGACCAAGCGGAGGCAAAGCCAATCGTGCGCTCAACAGGTGTTAATGGACAGTTATATATTTATTATACAAAAAAGTTTGAATAAATCCCTGCAGTGTACAAATTTAAGATCATAATATGTTTTCTCCTGGTGATTATCCTGCAGTGTTTTTGCAGGTCTGATCATGTCCACCTCATTCTCTCATTGAGATGCTCTTCTGCTTAGGAGTTCCCCAGAATCAGAAAAGTAAATACAAGTACAGAGTGTGCAGTCAGTTAAGTCATTTCCAAATGTTGTAAGAATTTAACACTAACCCATTCTAATATTTTGGGGAAAAACATTTTTAATTAAACCAGACGCTAGCAAACATTTGTTGTGTTGGTTGTTAGCAAATTCACCTTGTTGACTTGCCTTTCATGTCCTAATAAAGGATAGAAATGGGTAAAGTCCTTCCTATGTTCTTATTAGCATTTTACACAGGTGTCTGCTCTTGTCCTGCTTTGTTTTTAATCCCTAGGTGTACCCATGCCCAAGCTGGAGTGGTATAAGGATGCAGTGCCCCTCAGCAAGCTCAACAACCCACGCTATAAGGTCATTTCCAGCATGGGTCTGCAGGTTAGGAAGCTGCAGCCTAATGATGCAGGAAGCTTTCAGTGCTTCGCCAGGAACGCAGCTGGAGAGATGCAGGTGCACACCTACCTGGACGTCACAAGTGAGTTGGAAACCACAACCATGAGAAGTCTGTATTGCAGTTCTGAAGAGTGGCGAGGGAAGTGTCTGAGCGTAATTACTGGCTCGCAGGGAGAGTGAAAGCATAATAAAGGGCATTAAGTGTGAAGGGCTGTGGAGAGCACGCTCCCACTGCCTTAGCTTTGTCAGTCACAAATATGTTTCTGCCAATCTCCAGCCAATTGCTTGCCAGATAGGAAGTAAAAGCTTTCCCCCGTGGAAAAGGCCTGTCTGGTGTTGATTACCTTATAATGTTTGCTGCCCCTGTCGTGTGAGGCCATAAAGGCATCTGGGAGGAATGCTCTCATCACACTGATAATTACACCATCCCTGCTCGAACACGCTGGGTGGATTATGATAATGATTTTTAACTTCAAGCGGTGACCTTTAGGCAATCCAATTTCCTCTGATTACTGAATCGACTGGAGAAAAGTGGGAGAAACAGCCTGGCCAAAGACTATATATCTTAAATGTCTCGGTGAAACAGTCATGATCTGGGATCAGTTTGCCAGCGGTCTTTATAATCCTAGATTACTTTATTTGAGCCTGATCTGTGGCTGCAGGGGTTTCTCATCTAGGTGTTTTGGCACAGCCAATACCATCCCATAAGGTGCAACACAAGCTGTAGGCTACTCATTATTAATCTTAATAGTGTAAAGGCTCCCTCATAGCCATCACTCAGCGTGATCAGCGCAAAGACAGACGCCTATTAGGTGAGATAATAGAATTAGCAGTTAGCACTCTCATCCCAGCACATTGAGCAGTTCATAAAGAAGCAGTGATTCTTCATGTGTCTGTGGAACCACATGGTAGACTTAACCCTTTCAGCTTGCAAGGGGGACATTTGAGATAATTTAAAAAGATAGAAAAAACGTAATAATGGTTTTGGGGCATTAGTGTATACTATATTGCATAAATCATCCTGCATCACTTTGCACTATAATCCATTTATGAAGTAATGTCTTTATTCTAATGTACATTGATGAACAAATTTGTTTATTTTTGGTTTTCATACTATATTTCTTATTGCACTCATTTAAAGCAGGGAAGCAGCTGATTGATTGCTTCTTAAGGCTCGGTGTCCATTGTGGGGCAAACGTTTCTTCGGCGCCTTACATAGATGTTGACTGGTCTCTCTGTGTCTGAATTGATTACAGTCCCCTCCAAAAGTATTGGAACAGCAAGGCCTATTGCTTTATTTTTGCTGTACACTGAAAACATTTGGGTATGACATCAAAAGATGAATATGAGACAAGAGATCAGTATTTCAGCTTTTATTTCCAGGTATTTAAATGTAGATCTGTTAAACAGCTTAGATTGTTTGTAACAGAACAAAAGGTTTTTAGCTGAGCAAAAGTATAGGAACAGATAGACTTAAGATGAATTAAAGTAAATAATACTTAATATTTAGCTGCAAATCCTTTGCTTGCAATGACAGCATCAGGCCTGCGAACCACTGACATGACCAAACAGAAATTCTTCTGTTGTGATGCTTTTCCAGGCTATCACCGCAGCCTGTTTCAGTTGTTGTTCGTTTTAGGGAGTTTCTCCCTTCAGTCTCCTCTTTAGCAGGTAAAATGCATGCTCAATAGGGTTTAGGTCTGGAGATTGACTTGGCCAGTCTAAAACCTTCCACTTCTTTCCACTGATGAACACCTTGGTTGCTTTGGCAGTGTGTCGTCTTGCTGATAAAAGATCTCCCAATCAGTTTGGTTGCATTTATATATCAAATATTGACAGATAAAATGTTTCTGTGGACTTCTGAGTTTATTTTGCTGCTACCATCATGTGTTACATCATCAATAAAGATCAATGAGCCCGTCCCAGAAGAAGCCATAGCATTACCTCCACCGTGCTTCAAAGAAGAGCTTGTGTGTTTGGGATCATGAGCGGATCCTTTCTTTCTCCATACTTGAGCCCTTCCATCACTTTGGTAAAGGTTAATGTTTGTCTCATCAGTCCATAAAACTTTGTCCCAGAACTTTTGAGCCTTTTCTCTGTACGTTTTGGCAAATTCCAATCTGGCCTTCATATTCTTATTGATAATGAGTGGTTTGCATCTTCTGGTGTAGCCTCTGTACTTTTGTTCCTGAAGTCTTCTGTGAATGGTGGCTTGTGATACCTTCACACTTGCCCTCTAGAGGTTGTTGGTGATGTCACTGACTGTTGTTTTAGGGATTTTCTTCACAGTTTTCACAATGTTTGTCATCAACTGCTGATGTTATCCTTGGTCTACCAGTTGCTTACAACACCAGTGGTTTCTTTCTTCTTCAGGACATTCCAAACAGTTGTACTAGCTATGGCTAATATTTGTGCAATGTCTCTGATTGACATTCCGCCTTCTCTTTGTTTCAAAATAGTTTGGTTTTCTCCCATAGACAGGTCTCTGGTCTTCATGTTGGTTACACCTTTTTAATAATAAATGCAGTCTGCACAGGCAAAACCCAGAGCTGAAACAGAGAGTAGACGTTCAGTACTATTAAATAATCAATGTAATAGGACACATCTAGCCAATGAAACACACCTGTCAGTCACATGTTCCAATAATGTTGCTCACTTGAAAAATGGGTGGGTTCCAACTAATGGTTTTAGTATTTTTCTTAGTTGTTTAACAGATCTAGATTTAAATACCTGGAAATAACAGCTGAAATACTGATCTCTTGTCTCATATTCATCTTTTGATGTCATATCCAAATGTTTTCAGTGTACAGCTAAAATAAAGCCTTGCTGTTCCAATACTTTTGGAGGGGACTGTACATGTACTAATGTTCGAGGAAAGAAATCAGTTGCTTGTGTCTTTTTTAAAATACAGTTATCCACCGCTTTTTTGTTTAAAAATACAAACGTGGGCTCGTTGGAAAGGTCTCTTGGATATCTCCCGAACTGTGGAATTTGAAGTGTCTGAGTTCTAGCACCACAGACAAATCACGCTTGGAGCATGGGGCCTCAACACTGGTGTGGAATTCGAAAAAAGTGCTTCCAGGTCTGCTACAGCCTGCCCTGACGCCCCTTGTGTGAAAACATCCAGAAAAAAAATATATTTATCGCCACAAGAAAGCAGAAAAAAGGTTATTGTGAGGATTTCTGTGTAAAACTATTCAGTTCTCAAAAAAAATCCCTGTGTGACTGAATCCGAGACTCCTGATACGTGTAAAACTCAGGGGTTACCGTATATGGTTATGTGTCCCCTTACCTCAGTAACGTAATCTGTCCTAAACAGTGTCTTGAGATGCTGTCCATTTTTAGCCCACTCTCCCATTAACTGGGTGCACATTTCATTGTTGTGTGTCTGTTTCTGCATTTCACCTGAGAATTAGGATTGAGCTCTGGTGGTTTTGCTTGTCAGTGAAAGTGTCTCCATGTTCCATCATGTCTGTTAAAGCAGTCCCACGCAGACACCCCACTGCTGTATTCCTGGAATGTGGGTGTGTCCATGTTGTGTTTTCTTTGGGCATGAAGCACAAAGTTGATGGGAGAGTGGGTTAAAATAGACAGGAACTCTATCAGTTTCTGATAAGAGTGATGCTGTATTCAAAGGAAAGTAAGTGACTGAGGGACAGATTTTTTTGTTATGTGCTATATAATCTAAAAACGTTTAGAATTAGTGTTTCGAATATAGAATGAAAAGTTGGTAAATATGAACAGAGAAAAAAGCCAGCAAGAGATCACTGGAGAGGAGAAGATCTCGCAGTGACATTTGTTTACTGTCTCTGTCATGCAGCCATATTGAGTGTTTATGTTCCATCCCCCAAAACCACCATTGACCAACAGCTCAATCAAAAGCATTTCAGTCCTCCTCCTGAGTGTATTGTTGCTATATAGATCATGTTAAAGTGATCGAAGACAAAAAGAGGGAGTAAATACCAGCATACATTGTAATTACTCACTATGCAATCTTTTCCCCACTTCTTTACTGTGCAAAACATCACAGCCATTCTCTATAAATCTCTATCCAGAGGATTTGAAAGTACATAATACTGTGTCAGAAATGCCAGAGCCCACATTCACTGGAAAGAACAC
>JBBPDH010000136.1:8792016-8816741 GCA_037974565.1 Clupeocharax schoutedeni
CTTAATTACAGTAACGCGCCGCACGTTATTGACAGTAACGGTAACGGCGTTGTAACAATGGAAACAGTAACTGGTTACTTTTTTTTCATTAACGCCGTTACTTTAACGCCGTTATTCCCATCACTGCTATTTACACATATTGCATATTTGGTTTTAGACAAAAATAACAAATAATACATTCAGATGTATACCAAAGCAAGCTTTGTTTTTTTGTGAAAGTTTCCTTGGGTAGTCAATTCTGTTTGCCAAGCTTTAGCTCCCCTGCTTAATATCCCTCTGTTATGCTTTTTCGTATTTTGCCTGCTCTAACATACACAGTTCACCTCAGAAGGGTTTATTAACTAGCTTTTCAGTTGTATCAGGTGTGTCAGAACAGGGCCAAATTGTGCAGGGTAGAAGGGATTCCATGACTAGAGTTGGCAGCCACTGATGAAACGGAATGATATTGATGTTAGTGGGTTTTGTTGTTTGTTTGTGTCAGTTGCTGTAGCATGATATATTTTGCTATGAAGATGGGGAGTAGCTTAGCATCATGCCATTGTTTTTGTATGCTGTTCATGATTTGGATAACAAACATCTGGTTGGACTAGTCTCTTGTGCAGTTATCCAAGAGAGATTTGATGGTAGATGGTGGAGGAGAATGGGAGAGTGCAGAGTCTGCCATGCATTTTGAATACATAAACAGAGCCATACATAAAGAGTAGCTCTTAATTGGTCGAATATTTGAACAGGAGACTTTTCATTCATTATAACCTGAAGCTTGACTGGCACTACGAAGAAGTATTCTCAGATGTATTCTCCTCTTTCCTGGGCATTCATGCATAATTATGCTTTTTGTATTACTAATTGATTTTTTATGTATCTAGGGGTATATTCTCTAGGTAAAGCAGGTATAGAGTACCCCAGAGGTCCCACAAATGCAGCTTGAAATTCAGTCAAAAAATTCCTAAGCAGTGGCCATATGTACTACTGTACACAGGCAGATGCTTCTCTGATTTTAAATCCCTTGTACACAACAGGTGTTGAAATAACAGTCTGGCTCCTCTGAAATAAGGATTGCTGGCTTATAAAATCTCCCCCAGTTGAAATGAGGCAGCTCAATTCTCTTGGCTGGGGCGTGTCTGTCTGGCTGACTTGCCCTGGGGTTTTGCAAGGTCACTGGATATCAAACACGCAAGGTTTCATCTGCTTTAGCTTATATTGTGCCTTTTGCTTGAGCTTACAGTTTCAGTTAAGGTCAAACGAGTGGCTGCGGTGGATGCGGTTGCCGTCATTCATATTCTACACAAGCTGAGAAAGCAGGCCCATACTTGTATCAAATGAGAAATCAACAGTGCATTTCCTTTAATAGCTATCATGTAAGGGCACCTTTTCCTTTAGTGTTTATAGGTCAGCAAGTCAGGGAGCATGGCTGCTAGCGAGACATAATGTGCATTAAGCCCCATATGCCACAATATACCACAGAGCAGGTCCCCCAAGTCTAGGTCTGTCAGCGGCAAGGCTGTGTGCGCTGAGAGCTTCCAGTGACGTCAGAAATAGGTAGTCATTAGACAAGGGCTAGTGCATCTAGGACATTAGCTTTTACTCTCAGAAAGAGTTTTTTCCCCCTGACGGTGAGGACAACACTGGACTTTCCAGACCTTTTGAAGTGCTGTTTGCGACCATATTTTCACCAAACCAATTATTAAACTACTGTAGGGATACGGACATGAAAAGAGAACGAGTCATTGAGATCCATTATCGTTTCAGTGCAGAAATGTCTCCAATGGCAAAGGTTATGGTTTTGATTGGGAAAAAATGATGCTGTAGGCCACAGCGAAATGGGTAGCTAGGCATTATGTGCTCTTTCATCAGTGTGGGAGATGAGTTGTGTGCACACCAGCAGGGGAAATTGATATACGTTTCAGGTACAGTTTACTTGGCTTTTTTTGGCTTGTAAAACAAAAGTATGATTTGACGCATATTTCACCTTGAAAACCGCATACTCTCTCAGCATTTAAGATTGTTGTGAACAACCTATTGTCAAGCACCAGTGTTCAAGTGAGTGGAGCCCTTTGCAGTTAGCCACACTCTTTCTGTGAGCTGGATCCATATGGATATTTCATAATTCACCTGCAAGTTAGGACTAAGACACAGTGTTAGGCAGAATATATAGTGCTGGGCTTCAGCCTGTATAATCCTGGGGACATTTACTGCCCTGGTCTTTGGCTGTGGCAAAATGAGGGGACACCAAAAGAGCTTAGGATAAATATGCATTTTGTTTCTTCTAGTTCCCACAGCAGCCCCTCAGGATGTGGAGGCTGTAGCTATGAACTCAACCACCATCAAATTCACGTGGGATCCACCTCCTCAGCAATTCATCAATGGTATCAATCAAGGATACAAGGTAATACACCTAAATATAAGACATGAAGGAACAATTGATTACAAATGCCAATACCACTCTTAAATTACAATGGGATTGTTGGGCTTATTACTTCTAGAAAAAAATAATCTCACTTCTAATTACTTTAATATGACCACTGCTGTAGCACAATGCTGTCCTGTAGTATTTGTCAAAGTTCTTTCTCATATTTGTTTTCAAATATGTAGTCAAATCATTTAACGTCTCACTAATTGTTCACGCAATCTGCTAGTAAGCCTCTAATCACCGCTTATTTTCTCAGCTTCTGTAATACTACGTACCGCAATGCAATACGTCCAGTTTCTATGTCATTCTAATAGAAAGACATATCACTTTACCTGCCTTTATTTTGAGTACACAGCCAGTTATGCTGATTAAAATTAATAAGTTATTATTTATTTTCAAGTATACTGCGGTTTCTGTATTCTCGTTGCATTACTCACATTCACAATCCAAGTTACGGCATTTAGCACACAAACTTTTGGTCACTAATTGTGATTAAAAATAATTAATCTAATGCTTTCCTCTAAGCCACATTAGTATACATGGGTCCCCATTTTGTTCCTGAAATTTGACATGCTAGACTCTGTCTTCTGTCTGAATGACTTTCTCTCTTCCTGTCTCTCTCTTTCCACCTCTCCTTCTCCTCTCAGCTAATGGCATGGCCTGAGCACTCCCCTGAGGGAACCACGGTGGTGACCATCACCCCAGATTACCACGGCACCCGTCACCAGGGCTACATCAGTGGCCTGAAGAAATTCACCTGGTACCTGACATCAGTGCTGTGCTTCACCACACCAGGGAACGGGCCCCGGAGCGTGCCCAAACTCGTGCAGACGCATGAGGACAGTGAGTACTGACCTTTCTTCCTGACTGCCCAGTCTCTGATAAAAGTGTTAGTTCAGGGGTCAGTTTTTATTAGCTAAGGTTTCAGATTACGGTGTGCAGAGGGGCTTGTGTTCGCTAATTACCTAAAGACAAAATTGTCTTGTTTTTCATTTAATTAATGTGCTATGTCACTGTGACACTCGTAACTTAACACTGGGTCTTGGCTTTCGCAGTGACTCTGGGTTGCTGTTTTGTGGCTCCGCAGGGCATTGAGTGGAATATTAATTATGAGCAGCTTACAAAAGTGACATTAATTAAAGCATTGTCCCAGAATTATAATGTCAACATGCTTCGACATTTTAGGGTATGCATAAATGCATTTGTAATTCTACAAGTGAGGGTAATTCGATTAGCTCATCAACAGTTGTTGCTATAGAGACGTGCTGGTGCAGTACAACATGTTGGAATTCAGCTTTTAGCAGCATAAACTATAAGCATAAGTTATGTTTGACATTGTTTGTGTGTGTGTGTGTGTGTGTGTGTGTGTGTGTGTTTGTGTGTATTTACACCTTAGTTCCAGGCCCTGTAGGGCATCTGAGCTTTACTGAGATCCTAGATACGTCTCTGCGAGTTAGCTGGGAGGAGCCTGTAGAGAAAAACGGAATCATCACAGGTGAGTTTATCCTGCTTCTTGTGTTCTCATGTCAGACACGAGCTCTTGGCTTCTCCTGGAAGACTCCTGGGAAACTGATGTTTATAAGCCCAGCCTCATTGTACAGCCCACCACAGCGCTCATCCTTCCTGTCAAAAACCATTTGCAAAGTTTAGTCATAATTTCAAATGTTAGCAAAGCTGCACAGCACGCGTCCAGGAAAATAGATTGCCGTGCTATTCCTTTAGCGCTGTTTAATACTGAAGTGCCGCTTTTATTCTTCCCCACTCACAAAACACATTTGTCTGTCAAAGTGATTCATTGCTCATTGGCTTTCTCTTTGTTCTGAAATGAAACCACTGTTTAAATTTAGCTGAACCTTATGTTAAACAGCACACGTGAGTCTTTTTAGGGGTGCCTTGTTTTCATTACCCTAGTATGCTGTTGTTTTTAAGGCTTCATTAATGGATATACTTCTATTTAACACTTCATTGGTTTTTCGCACAATCGCAATTACAGCATTGTTGTTTGTGGCTCGATTGCCAGAAACAATTCATGCTCCCTGTAGCTCTGTTCTGAAAAGAATGATGTTGTGAAAGAGAGTGTGTGTGTGAGTGTCTATACGTGGGTGTTTATGCATTTTCTGCTACATTCATTACAGTTATAACCGTGACTGAGTTCATTTGAAAAAAAATATTGGAAAAAGAGGAAGAAAGACGTCTGGTGTGCCTTAAACACATCTGACTTGTCTTATAGACACCTTTGACTTTGTAGGTCCAGCAAAAGGAGGGAGTTCCACCTGTGAAGGTTCAATAGAGAGGCAAAGTGATGAAGACGAATGTATAAGCAGTGCGGTGATACTGGACATAGATTAAACAGGCCCAGTGAAGGAATGGCATTGAATGTAGATTAAGGGCATGGAGACAGATGAGATTAGAAGTGCATTAGAGCGAATGGCTCTTGTCTATATCAGTACACCCAGCATCAGTGCCCTTTGAATGTTGGGTATGCTTGTTTTCAAGCAGGGTCTCTCAGTGCAAAGCTTGATTTATGAGTGCCTCAATGGAAGAGGACATTCAGTGATTGGAAACAGTGCTGACTGTGGTGGAAAATACTTCCAATAAACAGCAAATTACAGAGGACCTCTGCTGGCTATTAGTCTCAGTTAGATTCAGGTTAGGTGGCAGGGTCCAAGGTCTGGACCACTCACTCCACCAGGTCCTCCCATCTCACCCAGTATGAAGCATGGGGGATTGTTTATTTCGAGTTGAAAAATCCCCCTCCCCTCTGTTCTGGGCTTAAGAGAACAGTTTTCAGGGTCTCGAGCTGTCGGGAGCAAGGTTTCCAAAATGAGCTTATTCCCCCTAGCCATTTGGCATTAGGTGTTAAGCTTCCCATACTCAACTGTGAGTCTTTTTGCCAGGTTACTTGCTGTCCTGGGAAGCACAAGGAAAAAATCAGTCGCGGGTGGCACGCCCCATGCCCAACAACACTCTGGAGTACAAGGTGACTGGCCTCACTTCCCTGACCACCTACACCCTGGAGGTGGCCGCCATAACTGGCGCAGGCATAGGGACAGTCACCTCATCTACCATCTCCTCCGGAGTGCCTCCTGGTAAGACTTTCTTGTCATGACACACAAAACCCCAGCTGCCACACTGAATGCAACTCATGCACATATATAACTGAATGGTCAAAAATCGATATTGATAAAGCTTGGAGATATTTTGGCGAAATGGTAGCACCGATCTGTTCTTAAATCCAATTTTAACAACAAGGTATTTAACCCTGAAAACATGCTATTTTAGAAGGTGCCTCTATACATTCTTGTTATTCATTTGTAACAGCAAGACAATGAGGCCAATATCCAACCATAGTGTGCACAAAGCTAAGAGATTTCCACATTTTCCTATGACTTTCCTAGAACCATAGCTCACTTTATTGTTTTTTTGAAGATGGGTCATGTTAATTTAAATCTCACACCAACTGCCCCATTTTGCTTTGGTTCTTGTTCTTTTCTCAAACAACCTCAGTTCTACCAGAGAGCCAGTACATTTTTCTTTGACTTGCAGCACTGCAGACCCACATGACATGTGTTTTTGAAGGTGTGCATGTATTGGCCTCTGTGAGCCTCCTGATAGCTGAGCTTACCCATGAGTCCTTTCTCTGCGTGTTGATGCTGATATCTTGATGCATTTTTACAAAAGTGTAAATCATCCTTTAGAAAGACTGTGAACTTGAAGAAAACAACTCAACATTAAGAGGACATTATGGTAAAAAGAGAATATTTTCTTGCTGAAACCTGACCTTCAAATTTAAGTTTTAATAGATTTTTTAATGTTCAGCCATGATAATGATCATTTTCCATATTTTACAAAAAGTTTTGTTAAGAAAGTTTATCAACTGGAAATTCATACAATATGTTTGATCATCATACCAAATATAAAATATCATAAAATATAATATATATTAAATATGCCAATATGGGATTTTTGACCATATGATCCACTCCATCCAACTCTCCAACCTTGAGGCAATTTCTGTACTTGATTTCCTTACCGTGAATGGTTCGGATCATTTAGTGTGCATCGGCTCTGAATGCATTTACTTCAGCAGTAGAGACTGGCCTTTTCCATTGCTGATTCTAAATTAAATAAAAACAAGAACATTTCTGTAATTGGATGCCTGCATAAACATTTTTGTCAAATTAAATTTGCCACATTTTCTACTATGTGAAATCCTTTTAGGGTTGACACAGTTTTACCATTTGCACAGCGTCTCACTTGGGAAATGAAGCCACTAGTTGCATACACAGGGAAAGGAATTGTGCACTTCTCTTACCAAACACCAATCAAGCGTTTGTTCATGGGAATTCATTACAGAGCTTGTGTATCTCATCCCAGGGATAGTGATCTTTAGCTTGTGGTTATGGAAATGAGTGATGATCTTTTAAGTTGGCCTTTTCCACTCGGAAGCTGGCAAGTTGTTGCACATGTTCAGCCATAAATCAAACATGGCTGCGACGGCGAAATATTCATTTAAACTAGCTCAGAGGCTCAGAGTTTCTCTCTGAAAAAGAGCTGAATGTTGGGGGTGGCTGAATGCCAAGCCAGAGCTATAATGCCTGCTGATAAATTGCATATTGTGAGACATTAGAGGAACAGACAGCTACAAAGCTCAGTGGGGATTTTAGACAGATGCAAGGCTATAGTCTGTTATTTGATTTAATTCCAATGTAATTTCATCAAAGTTTCCCAAAATTAGAAAAGGATTTTATCACTACACTTCAAAGAGTAAAAGATCTCCTGTAGTTTTTTTGGGTTGGATTTTAGAATTTTTTTCTGAGTTTGCACCTCCATCCCATCAGTAGAAAGGATTCACAGAAGCGATTAAATGGTGCAATGGGTTTAGCAGTTCAGAAGTCACTAACACCTCTTCCCAGCATATTTCTGTCATGTGCAAGGGCTGTTTGAAAAGTGAGAGATTTAATAGTGTTGCTTTCTAAATCCAGAACTTCCTGGACCTCCTTCAAACCTGGTTATCTCCAAAATCAGCCCACGGTCGTCGACTTTGAAGTTTCGGGCAGGGGATGATGGGAAAACGTCCATCTCTAAGTGGATTGTGGAGGGACAGGTTAGTCCTTTTACCTTTTCCCATTCACAGTGTAAAACACTGTCATCTTTTTCAGTGTGTTTCATCCTCAGTCTTTGAGGCTCCGCTGTTCGGTACATTTAAACTTTTACCTTGATCTCACACGCACTTCATCACAGGAACGGCTTGCTAATTGTTGACTATCCAGTGTGTGTGTGGATTAGGTTGTGAAACAATGTGTTAACTATCATTAACCACATCAAAAATGTTATAAATATTGTTATGCGTTATTACTGTTCAAAACTTCCGCAGCAGCATACTTTAATGTCAGCCTTGCATTTTTTAAAGACTTTTGTTTGATCTAGATCATGAAACTGTTTTCCATGTGCTATTCAATATAATATATTTTACTGCTTTTTACATAAACAAGCCTGAAAAGTGTTTAGCAAGCCTTGCTGTTATCATGAGACTTTGTGAATGCTCTATGCGTCGGTCAGCAAGTTCAATTTTAGTATGCATTACTTTGCTCCTCTACACTTCTGCAAAAAAATCTCTGAAAGTTTCCATTAACTCTGACAGCAACTGCTGCACCTCTATCATCGTGCTCGTACAGCTGGTGACTTCTTCAAAAGTTGACAACAGATTGAATCATACTACTAACTCGTAATTTGTAATTGACTTAACCTTCTAGCCTGGCATCAGCCATGAACTTACTGAAGGAAAGTTTGCCCTTTCATCTAGAGGTACCTGAATTGCTAAGTTGATTGAGGCAGGGCTATCTACAACTGCAGAAATCCGTCTCGGGTGCGGGGGGGCTGGTGCATACACGCAAGCTATGAAATACAGCACCAGTCACCGGCATAAGGTGCCATGCGTCGCTCATCGATCACGTTGGCATAAATGCTTACCACATCCAGTACACGCCATTGGTCATCGTAAATCTCCCTGAACTCTCTGTGCCTTGATTGGTTCAGACTCGTGGCTCGTATCTGGTGCTGCGCTTTAGTCTGCGTGCCGTGTGTGTATTTCTAAATACTTTCTCAAGGAACTGTTTGCAAACAGTCGGATTTACACCTTCCCCCTAACTCGAAAAACTGACCAACTGAGGCAGGTGTCATGTCTCGGCCAGTGGTCGGTAGGGGCCACTGTTTTGGTTTTCTTTTGGGGGCTTTTATTTTGATATTGGCCAAGACATGACAGCAGGTCAGAGGTCCGAAGATTCTTTAGTTTTGTGCTTGAGATACGAGTTTAAGGAATACACCATCAAATATAATTCCAGACGGAAAGTGCATGTTTAAATCATTACACACTTCAAACTGTGTTAGGTGTCCTCGGGGAAGGTACTCAGGCAACACCATTAGAGACTGATATAACTTAAATCAATAGGTGTCGTGTAGTTCCCGTAAGTAATGTACGTAAGTACATCACACTCTTGTCTTAAACTTCTGACACTATGATTTTATGTCACTATAAGTAGTTCCATTTCATTTAAAAGTATAATTTTGTTACAGCTATATTATTTGACAAAAAGCATTTAGGTATTACTTTCAATAATATTATTTTCATCATGTATGCTCACATTAACCTAAACTAACAAATCACATGAATGCAGCATCATCTTTCCATTTTGCTATTGATTGCTCATTGATTTATGTATTATTGTGCCACAAGCAGTGTCTGTCAAACCAAGGCATCTTTGTGTGCTAAAGTTTTGCTTGTGAATGATATTTCATACAAATAAAATATACTTCATACAAATTAATGTTTTCATGTACAAATGTACAGAGGATGAATCTTTGTGAGCTTATTTTCATTGGGAATATCAACATGTAATTGGACCAAACTGTGTTGAAAGTTGAAGTCTTAACAATCTTTGATGTGCAGGTGGGCAACACAGGAGACGAGGAGGCCTGGAAGGTGCTGTATGAGAAGGAGAACGATCCAGAAGCCCAAGTTCTGGAAGTGCCTAACCTCACCCCATTCATGCACTACAGGTCAGTAGAAACACAAAAGCTTTTCTTCATCAGTCCTGTTCTCCTCTCTTCAGTGGTGTTTTTTGTCTCGCTCACCACTGGTTTTTTGATGAACTGCACTCCCTCTGTGTTTTTTCTCCACTCTGCAATTTGTGTCAGACCTTATGGATGTTACTGCAGTTCCACCATTTGTTTGACTCTCTGATAAATTTAGATTTTGTGCTAATTGCAGCAATTAGAATCTGGAATTTTAAAGCACAGGGCCACTTTGCTGCCTGTACAGCTGTTTCACTTCCACAATGAAAGTCTCAGTAGTGCTCGGGTGGCCTGCTCCCCACATCAGCAGGAACTGTGATACTGAAGCAAAAGTCCATGTGGATCATTGCAGGTTCCGCATGCGGCAGGTCAACATAGTGGGCTCCAGTCCTGCCAGCGAGCCATCACGTGTGATCCAGACCCTTCAGGCCCCTCCAGATATGGCCCCAGGTAGCGTGACCGTACGAACGGCCAGTGAGACCAGCGTGTGGCTTCGATGGGTGGTAAGAGTTCCTCCCTGTCACTTCTGTCTGTGACTCTAGACAGTTCTAAGAAGACCAAGCTGTGCCAAAGTCATGCTAGCTGTTGTGTCTCTGTTAATTAGTTCTTGGTTCCTCATGCGTTTATTAGATATATAAGTTATGGATATTTGTGAGAATCCACATCTCAGACATTACCTTCTCTCCATCCTACACCCTGTAAATCTTCCTCTTTCATCCCAGGTTCCTGTAAGCAAAATTTTACTCTTTGAAATAAGAGTAAGGAGGCTGATTCTAGACTTTAAAAGATTTTAGCTCAATTGTTTAATCACTTAAGTCACACTTCTGTTTTTAATAAAAAATCTTTACTGGACTTCAAGTGTTATTTGCTGTTTGGAGCTTTGCAAACCAGCTTTGCTAGTTTGTTTGAGGATGCTATTGGGTTTTGCAGACACAGCATCTTTAAATATAGGCTTAGATTCTTCCTACTTTTTATGCCACTTTATTATTATTATTATCATTATTATTATCATTATTATTATTATTATTATTATTATTATTATTACAAAATGTGAAAAGTAGGTAAAACTGTGTGTTTGAACTTATGCAGGTTTGTCGGGGGTGGGATATATACATACACACTCAGATTACTAAAAGGTAGCTGGGAGTTTGGCATGGCATGGCCAAACGATGCCTTTACCCTAGGGCAAGTTTTCCAAGGTGTGCGTTTACACCTGCATACACGCAAGGTATAAACGTACACCTTGCTTACTTCACATGTTTTCATATGGTAAAAATGGTAAAAACACTTCAAGACATTTTCTCTCAATCATTCAGCGCTAAAGCCTACTCACAATGTGATTGTAAAACATCACCTTGTGTAGTTCAGACTACCCTGACATTTGTAGCATTACGGGTTGCCATGGAAAGCACTGAAGCTATTGCACTGAATTATTGCAAAGTCCAGTCTGGGGAGAGAGAATTGAACTGAGCTAAATACAGTGGCACTGAGTGTTCGAATAGATAAAATCAGCTGCATTATTTAGGCGTGTTCATTTCTTTTTACTGTTTTTTTTTTTCGGAGAAGCGATCCATGTGAGGAAATAATGCTGAAAGAAGATGGGGTCATTGTAGAGAAGGTCATTATGCTTTATTAAATGTGCTCTTCTGAATGCTGGCCTCTTCTAGACATATATTGATTTACCTATGAAATAAAGAATACTGAAATGAGAGAGCCGGGCCCAAATTAAGGCCTCTCAGATTGAAGCTCTTTACTATTCAATTTGAGAATCTAAGAAAAGCTAATGTATTTGTCAGTAGTGACATAGCCCTCATTTTTTTGGGCGCACTACTGAAATTGTTAAGTCAAAATTGAAGGCGCATGAAGATGATAAAGGATAATTATGAATGAGTTATTTTTCTATTGGGGCATGTCAATTTAATAGGCTGTCCATCACTGTGCAGGGCAAGGCCAGACACTGCCTAGCCTTGCTAACATGTTTGAAAAGACAAGTGAATAAACGTTATCCTCCCTCAGTCTCCCTCGTCTCTCTCTCTCTCTCTCTCTCTTTCACTCTCTGGCATTCTCTCTCCTTCTCTCTCTTTTATCACTCTCCCATTGTTTCTCTCTCCCTCTCCTTCAATCTGTCTCTTTCTCATTCCGTCTCTCCAACCCTCGCTTTTCCTCTCATCATCTCTCTTTTGCTTTCTCACTCTCTCTCTCTATCTCTTCTTTTGTCTTTATGTTTGTCTCTGTCACTCTTTCTCACTCTCAGCCACTGCCAGAGACAGAGTATAATGGTAATCCGGAGAGTGTGGGATATAGAGTGCGGTTGTGGAGGCCGGATCAGCAGGCGGATTTCAGCATGCGGGTGGTGAATGACAGGCTGGAGCGAGAGATCACACTGGAGGGGTTGGAGGAGTGGACTGAGTACCTGCTGCAGATCCAGGCCTTCAACTCCATCGGCCCTGGGCCCTGGAGCGAGCCTGTGAGGGGGCGCACGCGCGAGTCAGGTGAGGACGCACACAGCCACCTTGCATCACCAACAAAGAACAAACAAACAAAACAACATTGTTTGAACTATTGTATCTGGAGCAGATGCCTTTTGAAATAATGCCCCCATTCCCAGTGCTGCTGAGAGCTCACATCTGGAAATTTCCATTCACTTGTTAATCACGTTCTGGAATGTAAACAGGTGGTTCTCCGATTCAATTTCATTCTCTTTATGTGATCATCACAGTTGCCTCCTCCCCGCTCTCAGCACAGCACCACATTTTTCGGCTAATTCTCACTGCTGTTCTGCCTACATGCCGCCGATAAGCTAAGCACTGATTGCCTTGCCTTGCGGCGCGCGGGTTTTGCCTCTTATCTTTTATCCTCCTCCCTGCGAGACACTCACAAGTGATCCCCGTGGCCTCCCAGCAGCCACAAAGCTGAGCAGAACCGCTGAGAATCAGCCTTTTAATAAAACTGTTTGGAAGACTGTGTCTGGCCAACTGTAATCAGAAAATGAGGTGCATCTGGAGGGACTGATCTTTAATAGAAGTGCCATGAACTAATGGTGCAGAGGGGCCAAGGGCGAGGTGAGCTTGCTGCCTGATGAAGCCTGGCCACCAATATATGTTTGTCAGTCTTTTAGAGTTGTTTGCTCTCACACACCCTGTACCCAACTGTGTGTGTTCAAAGCACACATTAATGCTAATTCTAACACTGTTTACTCTAGTCTCCTGCTACCCTTCCCAATCCTCCTTTGCTGACACTGGGGAAGCATTCAATCCAGCCAAAACAGTTGCACAACATTTGGAGCAGAGTGTCAAGTACAGGCCAACTATATGGAAGCAAACAGTTTGTTTAGTTATTATTTTTTATTGTAAATTTGCCAGCAACCAAACCCGCACAAAATGTTTAATGATTTCTAGTTCTCCATTGTAATATATGAAAAATTCTTAACTGTTTTATAAGCACATCTTTCCCAGTTATGGGTGACATGGAAATGTTTGACATGGAAATTCACGTAAAATAGAACATAGAAATTTAGCATTAGAAAAAACAGCATTTTTAGAAAAACAGCAGATTTATTTTAAGTTCTCTGTAGAAGAGTGTAAACATACTTTTTCAAAAAGAACTTCTCGTTTTCAAATAGCATGTTTGTGTAACACACCTGGGACAAATCCACCTGTTTGTTTTGCTTCCACGCTTTTGCTCTGTAATATAGATGAAGGTGATTGATTTCCATGTCTTTGGCTGTTTCTTTGAACAGTGCCCTCAGGAGCTCCGGAGAACGTGACAGCTGAGGCCATGAGCTCCACACGTATCCTGGTGACCTGGGGACCCGTGCCAGAGCCTGAGCAGAACGGCAACATCTTGGGATATAAGGTAGTTACTTTGCTGCAACTAGTGTTGCGGTCAAGACGTTTATTCAGAAGGATATTCAAAGAGAAAAGGAAAATAGATGGAAAATACAAGCTGTCCACTCTGCTGAATAAATGTTTCTTAACAGAGTAAAGGCTTTGCTTTCATGCGTGATCAAGGCTTCTTAGGCCCTTGGACACACTCCATATGATGAAATGTCATGCAAGACTCGATGCCTCCATGCGTAAGAGGAGAAGACATTGTGCTTTCTTATTCATGGCAGTTCAGCATGTTTCTACTGTTTGTAACCCCTGCAGGTTCCTCTTAAAATGTATTTTTCTATTTGAGCTGATGGAGGTACCTAATTTTGCTGGCTGTGTTGAAAAACACCCTCATATCTTATTGATTTCGGAATGGAATAACACAAAAATACAACAGTCTGTTCACTGTGGATACAGCAACTTACTTCGTATGTAAATTTTCACTGTGGGGGACATAAATACCCTTGTAATGCTCTTTTAAGCCTTATTAAGCTGGTAATTAACTGGCAGCTCATTACTAAATTATTAAGTAGCTTTGTTTGGGGGGTTTTACTGCTTTTTCACATCCTTAGATAATTTTAAGACAGTCGACAAGTGCTTTGCCAGCCCGGCCTGATGGGTTGAATGTACATTTTGCATAATACACAAACAAAAGTGATCTGGACAAAGCTTAATTTGTTATCACTTCAATACATAAAACTTTAAAATACCCTCAGTAAGGCCTTTTCTTAGTCTTGCAATGTTAAAGATGTACAAGTCTCTGTCTCCATTCACTTCAGAGAAGATTTTAGTGAAACATTTTTGCTAATGAAACAGAAACAGAAATAACCTTTATGAAACTGCACATCAAGGTTTAATTTGATTCTAAAATTATCTACCTGCTCTCAAACTTCCTATTTGGAATTAATACCAAATGTGCCATTATCTTTTTTTTTCTTCGTTCTTGGTAATGAACTAGGTGGTAAATGCATTAATTGAAACAGTAGTGCTTATAGAAGATCAAATATTTGTGATAGGATGAGGAGCTGTGAACCCTTATGTTCAGAGCAGCTCCTCAAGTCTAAAGTCAACAGTAATTAAGACAAGCAGTGTGCTTTATCGGAAACCCACACGGCTGAGAGGAGAGGAAACCGGAGATGTAAACCTCTGCCGTACTACTGAGCTGAGAAAGGATTAATGAATTCTAAATATGATTGCAAAATCTAGTCTAAAACACAGCTTTAAAGTTTCACAACAAGTGCTCTGATAAATCAGTGACCTCAGGGCTGGTCTCCACAACAGGGCAAGCTACTTATATTATTTTATTTTATTTTACTTATTGTGTGCAACTGAAATGTGTGGTAAATTCCTATTTATACATAGCATTGTGCCAACTGTTTAAAGCCATTTATGTGAGCATTAAGGATCTTTCTGCAAGGAAGTACACACATTAGCATCCGAATGAATGCAAACAAAGAGGAAATTAAATATTGTATACATTTGCTTTGTTTGTTAAACATATTGTGAGCTGGTTAGAAGAACACGGGTTCAGTTCCAAATTTCACCTCAATGCTTCAGGTCTTTGCTTGGATTTCTGAAACTCTATCAGCAGCTCACCTGATTTAATCAAATGAAATAACGATTAAGCTGAGCCAAGTATTTAATGACAACTCCTCTTCCATGAAGGGCGGTCTGAGAATGATTAAGGGAACACATAAATTCACTACTGTTCACAGTCTGTCTAAGACTTACACAGTACTATATTTACTCAAATGTAGATTTTGTAACACAAAACTCCAGGTCATATATATATATATAACAAATTAAATTATATGTTGTGTTATTAAAGGCAAAGAGTTGATAAAGGTGCAAGACAAAACAGACTTTAAGAAGTATATTACACTAGCATGTCTTCTCCCCTTCTCTGTCTCTGCCTCATACTCCCTGAGTATTTCTGATTTACGTACAAGGAAAGTGATTAGGTAGATTTTTAAAAGACCTTTGGAATAAAGTACTGTGAGTGGATACTTAGACATAGGCTGTTGGAACTATTTTTTGTTAGCTGTCTGAAATGCTAAAGAACCTTTGACAGCCAGCATTTGAGTTTAGTGCTATATCAGTAATGCTGACTTGCACCCCAGATGTATTTATTAGCCTCTGGATCAGTGTCAGGATTTGCTTAGCAACATAGGGATTCCCACTGACTGTGTGATGAGGCTGCATAATGCCTTCTGGGTAATATAGTGGGAAGGCATTGATGGGCAAAAACACAACACTTTGAGCTGATTGGCAAAAACACAGAGGTTTGAGCAAAGCATAATTAGTCTCATATTAAATGCTAGTTTAAAACCACAATGGCACTTTGAGTTAGCTATTACCTAATAAGCCATGTTAAAGCAGGAGTTTTGTGAGTTTTAGTAAAATGTGAAGTTAACTGTATTGCTCCTTGTTCTTGCAGGTGCTTTACAAAGAGAAGGGATCTGGTGCAGAGCCTCAGGTGCAAGTTGTGAAGGGGAACCTGACGCAATCAGCACTGCTGAGAAACCTGCTTAAATACGTACAATACGAGATCCAGGTGCTGGCCTTCACACGTATAGGAGACGGCCAGCTCAGCAGCCCACCTGTTCTGGAGAGGACCAAGGATGATGGTGAGCGGCATTCCCTCAAATACTGCATTATGAGGATAATTTAGAGAAGAGTTACAATCCCCAGCAGTTTCCTGCTTAAACTGCTTTAGTAGGTGCATCAGAACAGGTGCTGTTTTGAACTGTGCAGGTCTCCCACCTCCAAGGACTCGGACAAACCTGACCCAGTGCTTGAAGCTGTTTTTGTGAGACTGTGGAGATTAAAAACAGTTTTGATTACTAGAGAGGAGCTCAGCATTATGACTCATCTGCTAAAATTTTACCAAGCGCTCCGCTGTTTTATGAGGTGTCATGAGTAATGGGCGTCTTATCTAAAAGTACATGAACTAGACAGATTGATGCAGCTATATCTTTATCAGAATGAAAGAAATAAAAATAAAAAACACTGCTCCGAAAGCACTTGCTTTACTGAGGGCTATAGTTCGCTATGCACCCCATGCTTTTTACATGCGGTGTGGGCTCCCACCGCAGCCGCAAATTGTTTCTGTCTTCCATGACATGGCGCTTTGCATTTTCAGGATTTACGGTATATGTTTTCATTCACTGCTTTTCGCTGCTATCCGAAGTTCAGAATGGCTTTCTGAGATGGCCGTTTAGGACCAAATTTGGTTATGCCGTCATACAAAGCAATCTGGTAAATAAAAAATCAATGATGCATCAACCACTGTCGATTTTAGCAGGGATAGCCTCTGAATGTTTGTTATGGACTGCAATATGAAGCAAACTCTGGAGTGCCGGCATAAATCTGGGAAGTGAAAGCTTTCAAGGGACGTCTGCTGTTTTGCCATCTATTAGAAATAATGGTCATTCACCCTGACAGGATTTCACAAACAGATCACTACAGAAGCTAATATACAGTGCATGCAGGCCTACACATGCACTAGGGACTCTAGGAGTGGTGTAAAGGAGGCGTACTTTTCCGATGTGTCATGAAGAAAATCATGCTTAAGGTTGTCCTCCTTCACCAAGGAAATAGCAGATCCACTGAGAGGTTTGTTAGACTGCTCATCACAAAAAGCAATTAAAGTTTGTAAACTGTTTATCTAATTTGTCTCTCATTAAAAGTTGACCAAATTCATTAAGCCACACTTAATTTCCAATCAAGCACTTATACTTATTACACTTGGAAATCTGTGTGATCTGCTAGCGTTCCTTTATGTGTGAGGGTATAAATTGTTCTTTGATTGCAGGATAACAGTGTGTTACAGTCTTACTACAAAGGAGCAGCCACACCATTAGGGAAAATCTGTCTTGCAAAGTCATTTATTTATTTTTATCATCCTAGTTTTTGTGCACCTTTGTAACTTTGGGCATTGATATTGTCATATAGTTGTAAAGTGCCCTTGTAAAGTAAATGCACTGTATAAAGTTGCTGAGGAAGAAATGAATTAACAATATCAGTAGTGAACTGTGATTATTAGATCTTGGCCTTGACCTTTCATATCTGCTGGTGCTCCTCTTCTAGTGGCATGTTAGAGCTGATCTAATGGCTTTGCATATGAATATTTTGACCTTTCTAGATTAAACACAGATATCTGAAGCTGAAACTGTCGTGAAGATGTTCCATATTTGATTTGAAGTTTGTAACAGATATATTAACATGGATTTTACCTTGCATGTACCATTTCTAGAGTGTCTGCTACAGTAAACAGTCCTGTCACAGCTCACCACTGTTTACCCTCAGGCAGAAGCCCCCTAGTTAGTCTCGGCTCATATTCACAGTCAGACTTCCAGAGGGTATAGAGTGATTTGTCCCACTCACTGGAAATCAAAATGTTATCGCTTGGTTCCACTATTGCTACCTAATTGTGTTGGTGGTTTTTCTGACACATTGAGATTGCAATCCTGAACGCCTAACGACTGGAAGAGCTCACTTAGCTTTATCTAAATAGATTTTAAAAAAATCAGATCATTTTCTCTAAAGTGTTTAATGAAATCCTATTCCAGCCAAAATATAATAAAGACATAAGGCTAGCACTGCAGTACTTTCTGAAGTCATAAACTGCTTCCAATTGAAAAAAATAATATTGACTTTTTTTTTTCATTTTCAAAAATCCTTAGGATTTTTCTCTCTAAAGACGTAGAAGGCCCTGAGCATAAGTCTGAAGTCAGCTGCATATTCATTATACCATCCACATACAATACATTTGAGTCATAATATTACACTAGTAATCTCTTGCCTTTACTTAAGACCAAGGCTGTGGTCTCTTCTAGCACCTGACCCATAAGACAGGCCCAGAGAGAAAGCAGAATGCTTCTGCTCACAATAGGCTTTTAGACAAGCTGGAGCTGTGATATGTATACGCAGGGTTGGCTTTTAATCCGGCCAGCCACCGAGTCACGTTAATGGAGTCGGTATGCTGGCGGCCATGTGGAACCATGCAGCTCTCTAAGTAAGAGATAACAGGTCTCTTTTAAGCCCCAATGCAAACGGAGCCCCCTCCGGACAGCTGTGTCTCTTTTATGATGGAAACGGCGGGGCCCGAGAAGTGAGGCTCTGCCATCCATGCTCGTTCGACCTTAGCACCAATTATCTCTGTGTTTGCCTTTTAAATTCCTCTCCAGAACAGGGCTCATTAAGGCCCCTGTACCATGTGAAACGCAGTCACAGGCACTTGCTGGCCTGCATATGGAGGGGTTGGAGATTTTAAATACCTGACTTATCACTGTGAGCACAGTTGTGAAGACTAAGGGCGAAGCGAAATGACTTTCTTCGATCTGGGCTACTATCTTAAACATCCTGTTATTGAGTTTCTTAAGGCTGTCTCAGCAAAACCTGACAGCTTACTGGACACTCATACGTTCTCAATCTGTTGATCAGATTAGGCGCGGGGGGTCATTAACAGGTTCACAGCGTCTAAAGAAGAGCCAAAAAGTGATTTTATTAGCGGCGCCCTTAATGAAATAATCACATAGCTGATTTTCTAATTACAGATTAATTCAAGTTAAATGTACTTTCTGTGATTTTGTGCATAATAAGCAGCAAGAGATGCACTCGGCTAAGTGTAATCTCTCAAAGCTCCTCCAGTGCACTGCAATGCTGGTAGCAGAATGATAAATGCATGTAATACAGAGTGGCTAGACAAAGAGGCATCTTGGGAAAAGCTCCACTTTACCATTTTAACTTCTCATCGTCACATGTGTGGACACATGTCCCTATATCCCCTCATACCATGGGTGTGAAAAAGCAATACAAATCAAATCCATGTCATATGTGATAGATTTATAAGTGCAATAACAGACAGAAAATAAAATACAGACTCTGCCTAACCAACATCACTGGCAGGGGAGGAAATAACTCATTTTCCAGGCGCAGCCCCACTTTTGATTGGATTTGATGTACCATTGGCTTTGAGCTGGAGAATGGCATGATCCCAGCGGCAACAGCAGTACCTGTTTATGCAGGAAGTCATAAGTACCTAGGTGTGTGTGTGTGTGTGTGTTTGTGTTTGTGTGTGTGGGTGGATGTGTGGGTGTTCCACCACATAACTGGATTCTCTTCGTGTTTGTGTCCTGCTTGTGGATATAAAGGCCTGTCAGGGAGTACTTGGGAACCAGAAGAGTGTATGTGTGTGTTTAGAGAAGAGACAGGCCAGTAGGAAAAAAAAAATAATTCCCCTTAATCATCAGCCTTCAAACACAGCCCCTTTTTCTAGCAGTCTATGTCTTTTAATGGGTGCATATTGTGGTGAAACATTATATTTCTTTTAAATAAAAGAACATATTGTAGTATGCAAGCATTAAGATTTTAATACATACATGTTTAGTACCGTTTACACAGTCCATATATGGCAAGTATGCTGCAAAAACAATAAATGTATTGTTTTTATTATCACAGAACTGAAGACAAAGATCTGTCTATTCAGTACAGCAGTTTAGCACCTCTACTACACAGTGTAGCTCTAAGAAGTGTTTCAGCCCAATCTACAAGGCAAGCAATCTTAAGGCACAGTACTTTATAGAGATAATGAGGGGTTGGCCATGTAAATTGTAATTCAGCCCTTTTTGGTACATAAAACCACACAGATGTCATAAGTGGATCTCAGGGGGAAAGTAAAATAGAGGAAAAATGTAAGATATGGCCCTTTAATCTACGTCTTATTAGCTCATTTATGCTCCTCAGACACCTCGCTTCCCAGAACCTGCATGCAATTGTTCAGCTTCAGTATTCTACCAGAGCAGTCCTAGCATTAGCTTCTGAATATCAAGCAGAGTCGGGAAATGATGCCACATCCATCTCTCTGTCGGCTTCACTTTCTTTTGGGTTTTCATAATGTAAGAGAAACCACCCTTTTGCTGATCTGGCGGAGCCCTCAGAGTTTGTCTGACTTTTTCAGGCAAGCATACTTTAACTCTCTCTGCATACCAACACACACACACAATGATAAAAAGCTTTCAAAAAGACAAAGAGCAGAATACTCATTTACCTTCTTAGAAGTTGGAGGTGGATTTAAAAGCTGTCAAAGCAGGCTATTAGCTTTTGTGTTGTTTTGACACTTCAAGACCTTTTTAATTCGTGTTTTTAGGTGTTATTTGTTTAGCTTGCCTCTTCTAAGCAGGATTAACTGGGGTTGGCCGAGTGTTGGATTTTTTTTTTTTTTTTGCCCATTATAGTGAAGTCTCAGACGACTGTCCCAGGCAATATAGTCTCAACTTGTGTTCCTTAAGTCCCTGTGCTCTGTTCTGGCAGGGGATCAAAGGCCACTGAAAGTCTTACCCTAATTAGTATGATCGTTACAGTCATATGCTCCTGACATCTAATCTCTTTTCCTCTCTTTAGTTCCAGGACCGCCCATGAGGCTTGTGTTCCCAGAGGTCCGCCTGACAGAAGTCAAAGTGGTCTGGCAGCCCCCGGTGGACCCAAACGGCATCATCATGGGTAAGAGAACAATGACTTGCCTTTTCTAAGCAGGATTATCAGGGGTTTGCCGAGTGTTGGATTTTACTGATGTGGGTATTAAAGGAATAGTTTTAATATTCACCTCACTCTAGGTGTTTCTGATCAGCTTAGAAGTGTTTGGTGTCCAGTGTTTGAATCTTTAGTTTTGCACTGAAGCTACATAGCTAATGTATCTAACAAGTATGAGTTCATATCCTAAACTTCAGCATCATACAAACTGCATACCTAAATCAACATGCAGATGCTTTTCACATTTTTAGGAGAATCATTTGAGAAAATGTAAACCTGTAGAACATATTGTCTCTAAAAGAAACATCATCATTATTTGTGTAATAATTATTTAAAATCAGCACACAGTATGTGACAAACATGCTTATTAGGCAGATTTAACTAACAGCTTCTTTACAAATGCTGAGGTTCTGGCTAAATTGTGACTAGACTAATTTAATGTGATGAGTCAGTTATATTTCTTGGTGTTTCTAAGTTCTTTTGATGTTAATATGTTAATGTATAGAGCGATGTATTCAATCCCTAACCACAATATTCCAATACACTCAACCCATAATTATGTCTATATGCATGTTGTTAAACAACTTATGAATTACTTTAGAGTTAGAAGGCAGGATGAGTGTGGCACATGATGCGCAACCTTGAGTTGGTTTACTGACATCCAAATAAATTGCACACATATATCACACTAATGCATAGCATAAATAAACAGCACTCAGCCTGTAAAGGCATTTAGAAGGCAAAATGAATAGAATGGGTTGTCAACAGTGCATTATCACTTCTGCATGATGTACATGGCCACTAAACAGAATCACTAAATATATTAACGACATTTAAAGTAAGGAAAAAATTGTGTGAATTTGCTCTGAGAGAAATTAGAATTTTCTCCACTGAGGCTTTACATCAGATTTCAGCAACCAGAGCCATTGTCTGCGTTACTGCGTGTTTATGTTCCACCATCCATCTTTGGCACATTCCATAATTACAGCCCTTCTATACTTCCATCTTACATGAATGAAGTCCTTCTAGGTTTTTCATATCTGGGCAGGTTCCATCTGGACTAAAATGTTTGCTCCCTCTGTGACACGCAGCCAAGCCACACTCCACCTGACACCGCAGCAACCATGTCTGTACGGCTGAGGAGAGTGAGAGGAAGCAAGTGAAAGGAGGACAAATGCTGTGCTATAATGAGATTAGTCTGAGTAACACCTTCTAGTGAATGAAGCTCAGAATATTCAGCTGCCAAGCCACACTGCTGCTGCAGATCACACCAGGCAAAAAATACACCAAACCTGACTGAGAGGGAATGATGCGGCCTTAATATAGAAGCCGAGCTTCTGTGCCATTTTGTTTCTATCCGGATTGGAGTTACATCGTGGAACAAATGTTTTGAACATTTCACGAAATCGCAGAGCCCAAAAAGCAGGACTTTGTTGGCATGGAAAAATGTGATTGGCTGAATCCAAACGCAGGATTTTTTTTTCCTCTTTCTTTTTTTTGCAGAAACACTGCACAGTGTGGCCGTTTAGCTCCAAACCTTGTAAGCTTGTTTTATTCATAGCTGGCCCCATATGTAATCCGGTTTTTGAAAGCCGTCAAAAGACGTGCTCTTTTCCCGCCTCTCTGTAGAAATCCGCAAGCCAGCTGCTGGAGTCAGCGGACAGCGCTGGGAGTTTGCTTTCAGATTCGCGGCAGCTAGAATAATCCTGCTTAAATCTGCCCCAAGCCTGCCCCGCTCTCAGTCGGCGCTGTGCACAATGCAGGGCCTGAGAATGCTCAGCTGTGGTTTCCATGCAGGATCACATCAGGGCTTCCACGAGATCACACTGAGCTTCTGAGCTGCACAGATGTGGAATCGGGCACGGCCTCAGCCGTGAACCCCAGTTAACTACCTTCTCTTGCTTTCTCTTTTGTTTGTGCTTTTATTTCTGTGTCTCGTTACCTCTTTGAGACACAGAAATAAAAGCACAGTACCCAGACGTCTTTGGAGAGATCTCATAACGGCAGATGGGGGATGACATTTCTTGGTCGGCCTCTAATTTGCCATGGCTGAGACAGTAAGCATGGGTTGACCTTCCGTTGCGTAGATGAAGTTGTGAAATAGCTTTCATGAAAACTTCAGAGATTTAGAACATAAACACTGTAACCTTTGCTGCAGTTCCCTGACCATGGGACAACAATGTAGCTGGTCACTGCTGGACCAGTAATCACTGGTCAATGAATGAAGAAAATGGAGCTGTTGGGGACCAAGGGTGGCGACCCAAACAATCACACGGGCCGTTTCCCCCATAGCACAGACCCTGTCCAACTCGCAAAGCCCTAGCGAACATGGCAAGGGTCAGACCCAGACTGCATGAGCTCAGGCTAGCAGAGCTCAGCCTGTTTCCTAGCCCTTCCTGTCCACAGTGCTTCGCATATCTCTGAGAAAAACAGACTCTGACATAAAAGCAGTGATGGGGTGTGTGTGTGCACGCATGCATGTCTATAGTAAGTGTGGGTGGATGTTATTTTTCACAGCCCCTCGTGGCTGGAGTGGACATTAGGAAGAAATACCATTTGGAGAGTGGTGCATGTTCCGCAGTGTGGGATGGCCTACTTTATTACCGTACAGCCGAAAGGGCCGGCACATAGAGCAAACGTGGCAAGATAGATGGAATAATGTTCCATCTACACTTCGGCCAGACTCAGCCCACGCGGCCGATGCGCAGCATTTCCTGGTAATGTCAGTGTTTGTGAAGCTCCTCCTGACGCTCCGCAGATGGGAGAGTGCACTGATGAAGCTCTCCATGCCTCCCTTCTGTACCTTCCCTGCAGAAACGATGATCAAGCTCTACATTTTGCAATCTGCCGTGCCAGAAACACTCTCCCTTGTAGATATTAATAAAAGCTCTCTCAGGTCCTCCATGGTCTATACGCTTTGAAAAACTTCTTCTTACATTTTGCTTAGTTATTTTTCACTTGTAGCTCTTTGAAACAAGCAGAGAATTTCTCTCTAAAGGGCAGATTCCAAACTTGTAATACATTTTAGTACAAGTAGAGAGTTCTAAGCCTTTGATAACGCTAGTATTTGAATTTAAAAGCGATTGCTCTTGGTACATTCTTGTAGAACATCCTTAACATTTTTGTCATGTTTATGTTATTTCCTTATATTAACACAAACAGAAAAAGTTGGCAGTACAGCAAACTGATGATACAGCAGGTTGATCAACTGTAAATGGAATTTATTATGCATCTGCTGTAATTAAAACTGTTGCGAGGATCACAGTACCAAGTAATGCAATGTGATTAGTTTTTCCTGTAATGGAGTAGTTTAACTTGTACTCACATTCCAGTTACTTAAGATGAAATTTCCTTACATATTACTTGGGTCACTCGCATGTATTTACGAGAACAAAATTAATTGTGAATGATGCATTTAAATATACATTATGTATATTTATAATACAAATTAAATATGTTTACAGCAAACTGTGTTATTTGGATTCCAAATATGATTAAATTAGTGCTAGTGTACGGGACAAATGTTACCATACTCTGCTGAATCATTTAATCCTGGAAACATGAAATTCCTGTTTTTAATTCCCGGAACAGGCTGTGCTCAAATTCCATTCTATAAAAGCTCTGTACAGTTTCCTTTTAAAGCAACTGTTTAAAACTGATACTACCAACTAGGGTTATCACAGTACCAAAATTTCAGTATTCGGTACCGATACCAGTGAAAATCCACGGTTCTCTGTACCAATTTCGGTACCAAAGCAAAACACAAAAAACATGAATTGAACAAAATCACTCACTCACTGTAACTTGATGTTAGACAACATATGAAGTCATGTGTA
>JBBPDH010000136.1:8825434-8839919 GCA_037974565.1 Clupeocharax schoutedeni
ATACAGATACACACCCAGGTATCGGATCAGTACTCGGTATCGGCCGATACCCTGAGCCTAAGTATCGGAATCGGTATTGGGAGGGGAAAAATGGTATCGGAACATCTCTAGTATTACATATGAATTTTAAGAAACGATCCAAGTCCATCCTGCAGAGACTGCAACAGCTTAGTCACCATCCTAAACAGCCACGCTGGTTTGTGTTGTTGTGAGTGACAGGATAAATGGACTTCTTTCCCTTCCTGTCCATTGAGTAAAAGTAACCGTTGAAAGTCTGTGTCTTTGCAGCTGGTAGCTACTGAAGGGCAGAACAACATAGTGAGTGTCTTAAACGCACTATTACAAATGTTGGAAAAAACATTTTTTGTAATTATCATTGTCATTTTTATCACCCAGGCCTACATAGATCCATCACTAGTTACTGTATTGCAAGCAGACAATTTCAGTGAGAGGATGGACCAGTGAAGATAATTGCCTGTTAAATGCAGGCGTTACAGCTATTATCTGTTTAATTATCTGGCTCTCATTGATGAACAGCCCTCTTTAACAGGACGTGCTGAGCGACTTGTCACAGCTCGCTTGGTATTCGTCCCGTGATTTTGCATATCTCAGCGACATGGAGTACTGATAACACTTTTTTATGGAGTTCACCGAAGACTCCGACAGGGCCAGCATAATTAATACTCGGGCATGCCTCTAGTCAGCACACCCCAAAGGGATGTTAATTAGCAGCAAAACCTTCCTTCCCTGACCTACAAGGGCCAGATAATTTCTCTAGCTGGCTGCGTTATCAACGAATGTGGAGGCCTTGTTCAGTTGATTACTTTCAGTGCAGGTCTTTGTTAACGATCCCTCAACCGGGTGGCCCTGAAATGAAATCCTCATCTTTCATTTCTGCCGTCTGCTTGTCGTAGAGGCTGGCGCAAACCCTCCCCTCTGTCAGTCGTCTTTTTTTCCCCCTCTCGGCCTGGGTCTTTAATAGGGAGCACAAGGCTAGCCAGGAGATTGTGACCTTTAATTTAATCTGTGCTGTTGCAGCCACCCAAAGAGGAGAGTGTGAACGGGGTGCTGGTGGGCTACCGGCTGTATTACCGCGAGCTCCAGTATGACAGCCCTCCACAGGAGTCCAAGAAGGCCATCAACGGCTCTTCAGCACGTGGAGATCTGACAGGTAGGCGGAGGGTGAATAAGTGGCGATCCACGAACATGCACTGTGCTTTCAAGCAGAAAAATCCAGACTCAGCTTGAGAGTATTATTTTTTTTTGTCTATGGAAAAAATCTTATTATCAGCTCGGTTGCTTAATGAACAGATAGAATACAAATGAAAACAGTTGTTTTATAGCACATGTTTTTATGCCATGAAACACAGCAGCTACATTTTGGAGGAGAGACAGACAGAGAGCAAAAGAGCATGTTGTTGAAACAGTGACTGTACAGGACAGAACAAAAAAAAATTCTGCACTCTCTTAAAGTAACAAAACTTTGATATAACTTAAATAATAAGTGTTTCAAACTATATAATTTGTCATAATTAGAGCTGGGCCAATAATGGCGTTAACGCACGAGATTCTTATCGCGCAATAAAAAAAATATCGCCGTTAATACGGCGTTAATACGGCGTTAATAATCGCCGTTCCTCCCTTTTTCCCTTGTTGCTTCCTTCTTTCTACCCTCTGTATTCTCCTCCTCCTCCTTCAAGTTACAACCTATTGTCCGCTAAGTGCCACCAACTGTCAGCATTGCTTGGGTGCTCATGCAAATCCATAAGTGAATTACTGCAGATTTGCCCTATTTGTTCAATCTTAACAGATCGTGTTCAGAAGTCAGCAGGTGCTCCATAAACCTGATAAGGTGCTCAGAAGCATTCCATTACACGCTACTTTTGAAGTGCTAATGCAATCAGATATTGTTGTATTGGCACATATGGCAGACACACAAGACAGGAAGGGGGAAAAAATACAAATCCATCAGGAGATGTCATGTCTTACATGAAATGTGGCCCTTTATCTCGACATTCTACAGAAAAATTGAAATATGTTGAGATAGCATGTTTCAGAAGCCTGATTAGTACCAGTAGGCGAGCTATGTTATATAGGACTCTATATTGCCTGATAAATCATTAATTGTTCAGGCTCTTTGGTGTTGCTCCTGGGGCTTCATTCCAGTCCGTGTGGATGGAGAGATGAGCATTGTGAGATTTCATTAATCTTGTGAAGAAATATGTGGTGATGAGCAACTTCTGAAAACCAAAAATTTGTAGCCATGATGAAATAGCTCTTTGATTTGTGTATTTCCATCTTGCCTCATCCTTTAGTAATGCAGTCCTCATCTCTCTTTCTCTCTCTCTCTCTCTCTCTCTCTCTCTCTCTCTCTTCCTCCTCCCCATACCCCCATCCTACCAGCCAAAAGCACTGTGAAGACTGTGAGCAACCCTTCGCTTACGGAATTCGAACTCACGCGTAAGTTTTATTCCATCGTCTGTCTGAATTAGACAGCATGGCTTTGAAGTCTAAATAAAAAATTCACACTCCCTGTAGCTAAGAGCATAATGCCTGATGCTGTCCATGTTCATAGGACAAGGTGCTTCCTCTAATCTGTATGTTCTGACAAGAAACAGTCTGCATTTTAGTTTTGGAGAGACGAAATCCTTTTCCATACACCAAAGAAACTTAAACCAGTTTCACTGTGCTCCGGAGGGTCAGCTCATCAATACAATACACAGCACGTTGACTCTTAGTATTCTAGTAACAACGCTGCAACACACAGCCTCCTCCTCTAGAACATGCATAATATAATAAATCCGTGCACCTACTCACAGAGATGAACCTTATCTGAGCATCAGTTTTTTATATTATGTCAAAGGAGAAATGCCTTTTATCTCTTATCTTGAAGCTCACATCCATTTCTTTAAGTACAGTTGAACATCTTTCACTCCTCTCACAATTGTGTTTTCACAGAGCTGCAGAAGTACAAGCGCTATGAAATTGTGATGACAGCTTACAACATCATTGGCGAGAGCCCTGCCAGCGCTCCAGTGGAGGTGTTTGTAGGAGAAGCAGGTAAAGCTAAGAATAAACAAACTGTTCTGTTTGTAACTGTGAATACAAGCCAAACCTTCGATAGGCTACATAATGAACCCATTTAGGGTGAAACATCTCTGACCCAATGCAGGGATTTGGACCATACTCACCCAGCCTGGACATATAAAGGAAACAAGAGAATGTAAGGGTGGGCCGGGTAATCACTCATTCTTTTGACAGTCAGCTGTCAGTGAGCATTTAGTCATAGCAATCCAATCGCCATCAGATCCGTGAACTCTCCCAGCAGTGCAGTGTCCTCTATAAAAACACTGTAGGAAACTGAATGGGCAGAAACTCAACAGCCCACTGGTTTGGCCTGTGCTATAGGTTTGTGCAGTGAGTTAAAAGGGTGCTGGTGATTGTACAGTTTATACTTTTTTCTGACATTGCATCACCTTCCTACAGGCTTGACCCTGCTGATATAGAGATTTCGCTATGCAGGAAAAGTGAGTGTGTGATAATACTGGCTGTGTGGTTGACAGTTCCGGAGTGTCGTATCTAAACTCGCTTGTACACACGCACAAATAGACAGACCCAGACAGAATCTACCCTTTATTTTCAAAAGATTCTTCCATGTACAGACTAATGACCTCTGTACTGACCCCTTTTGCATCTAAGTATAGAATTGTATCCCTGACCAATGCCTCTGCTTTCTAGCTCAGAGTAATGAAGTGCTGGATTTTAGAGTGCTCTTCAAATTCAGCACGATTCGCCTTGTTACTAAAAACAGTCAACGTTCAGCACAATTACTGGCTGAGTAATATCCCATTGCCCTGGCAAACAGCCGAACCTGAGCAGGCTTCAGCATCTAATGAGCTGCCAAACGGCAAGACAGGACGTGACGATGACGTTCAAGCTCCACCGTTGGAGACTCACCACCAGACTGGGCTCTAATTGCCATGCAGCCTTGTGTGATACCACACACAAACTGTGCAGCTCGCCGCAGACTCAGGCTGACAAAGACCTCTCTGTAAATCTATTGTGTCCCCTATATGATCAATTGAATTCCTCCGATAATAGCCTTTAGTGGAAGAGGAAAAAACAGTTCCCTACAAATACATTACACCATGGTTCTCAGATTCTCTTAAAATATTGAACTGCACCACAGTGTTTCAAATGCAAGATGTCATTATGCTGTTCGATTTTGTCCCAGCAATGTTGGGCCAGAAGACAAAAATAGATAAAAGTACAGGCAAACTACAGGCTAAATGATTACTGTACATTTGTAACTCTTGTTTCGGGTCACTTTTTATAGATGACAGAATATTATATAGAGTGAATATAGAGTGAAAAAAGTTTTTTTAAATAAGCTAGTAACTAATGTAAGCATTTCATTTAGGATTCAAGTTGGAGGTCTGAGGTAAGCAATTCATTTAGGCATGCAGTTTCCATTGTGCCAAGCTTCCATAAGTCGTAACTCCAGTGGAAAAAAATCATCAAAATGAAGTTCAGAGACCACGCACATCTAGCTTTTCAAGTACATGTGAATTATGGGGTAATTAGTACACAATACATTTTATTATATATTTTTTTTACCAAACTATTCCTTTAAGGGCAATGATTGTGAATGGTGGGGGCATGTCTCCCCTCTGCGCCTCTTTGGGGTGCTTTTGGCCGTTTCTCGTAAGAGGCTTAATGAAGCAGTAAATATGAATCTGTCATAAAGAACTCAAGCAGCTGGCGGAGCTGCACAGGGTTATCAGCATCAGGTTATTAACAGCATCATTAGAGGGGGGCCAGGCGGAGAGATTACTCGCAGCAGCAGGAGGGGGTGCGGCAAACAAACAAATGAATTTCCCGCTGATTAACGTCAGGTTTCGTGCCATTCGAGGACGAGCAGGGAGGCAGGAGGGAGTCGGGGCGTGCAGGGAAGGGGGACTAGGGGCTTGGCGTGTGTGTTTATGTGCATGTGTGTTTGTGTGTGTGAAGGGTGCTATGCCCTTTAAAGCGTAGTTTATTGAAAAATCTAATTTATACAGTTTTTAGTTCAGATTTATTCAATTAGCCAAGACATGTTTGGCATCGAAAGCTGGCTTCTTTTATTTTGCTCTAGAACTATAGGACTAGCACCGTAACAAGAAATGCAAGCTTATGCAAGTTTGCACTCTACAGCCTATATGCCTAAATCATCTCATACTTACCTCAAACTGCGCAGAGGTTTTACAGAGGCTTTCTTTTATGGCTTCTGACACTTTATAATGGAAAAACTAAATCATAAAAGCAATCATGACAAGTTTATCTGGTATTACATAACGTTCAGTTTGCACAGCACTAATTGCTGGGATATATGCCTCCATTACAAATTGGCAACATCAACCACAGTGCGGGACTTAAGAAACAAACTTAGGAAAGAAACACCAAACATGTCTAGACTGATCAACTGTGAGGGGAAATTTGTGTAAAACTGATTCTTCCCCAAATGATTCCTTTAATCTGCTGCCTGCCATGCCTCTCTGGAGCTAAGGTGGAGACGATAGCACCAGCCTATTAGCTGTGTTTTAACAACTCACTTGATGGAGTTGGCTCCCTCCTGAACTCCACCGCCACTGCTTTTCGTTCCCGCTCATAAATTATTCCACCAGCAAGGCCACACATGAGCAGGGTTTTCGTACACGTAATTGAACCAAACATGCTGTCATGCTTCACGAGTCGTCTCTGGTTTTATGAGCATCCCTGATTAAATATTTTTGTACTTCGAAACATTCAGCATTTAATGTGGCTCACAGCTCTGTTTGCTACTGTGATCTGTGATGCTGAGCTCTTTAGTCTCATATCCCCCAGTCCCTGATAAGAAGAAACAGAGACATTAGTCATACTGGGCTGCAGTTGGAGTTGGCATGGTGTTCGGTCTCTGTATCCCTGTGTTCTGGGAAAGTAAATGTGTCAGTATCTTTAGGAGCTGGGGGATTAAGTTGACGCCGTTTTGTTGGCAGCAATATTTGCTGGCAGTGTGGTTCTAGTCCCCTTTTAATTCCTAATCTCATATAGGATTCTGTCTCTTGGGGAACTGTGTCGCTTCTAGTATGAACAGTATAGGGTTCCTTCTAACAATGCTGTGCTGTATCTTTTATAGTACTACAACCATTTTAGTGTTCTCCCTGCTCCCGGTCTTCAGTCTTTACAGGTTTGGAGCAAAAGTGTGGCCACCTTGAGGGCCAGGTGTAGAACCACTGTATAAACAACTGAGCATGTTGTTCTTACAGTAGTGTCTGTAAATGTGGTTCTCAAACTGGTCTCAGGGATCCCTGGCAGTCCGCAGGTTTCTTCTATTCTTGTGTTTTGCAAGGTCAGAGTAAAAATGTTTGATCTGAGTCTTGGGTACTTAGTACTCATACTTAGAACTCTTTCTGATACTACTGCATACCTCTTAGTATCATTTTCCTTGTAATGCTGCATTGCTTATATTGTAGTGTTTCTGAAAGCACTCATATAGCGTTTCTTTTATACTGTGTCCTTCATAGCAATGGTTCTCAAACCAGGCCAGTTTTTTCAGTTTTTCTGTTTGTCCTTTGTAGTACTGTATTACTCACATTTCTGCACTCTCTCAGCTCCCTCAGTGGCACCTCAGAATATCCAGGTCAACACTGTGTCATCCACCCAGTTGGAGGTGCAATGGGAGCCACCCCCTGTGGAGACACAGAACGGCATCATCCAAGGCTATAAGGTCCTGACCTCTCCTCCTTCTTTTATACTAAAGCTCTCCTTATCTCTTACACTTTCTTACTTCCATGCTCGTCTCCTCCTCCCTGGGGATGCACAGCCAGAATAAATCTTTTCAGTCTTCACTATTAGTATGTACTATAATAGGTAATGATGTTAGACAGTATGTTTAAAAGATCAGGACATCCAGGTCATGAAATAATTATCACGGGTCGGGGTTAAGTGAATGCTTGTTGAAATATGCATGACACGGATGCATAAGTTGCAGGGGAAAGCTTGCATTAATGTGGTCAGATTGTTTTTCCAGTTTCTCACCTGATACAGTGAGTGTGTGCCTTCAGTCACCCACTCCATTTAACCATGCATAGGAATGCATATGGTTAGAATACAGACAAAACATTTTCAGATGCTTGCCTCTCGCACATTTTTATTTATTACTTTTTTCTCATTTTCTCCCATTACTCTGCATTTAGATTTACTATTGGGAGATGGACAACCAGAACGAGACAGAGAAGGTAAAAATCCTTTTTCTCCCCGAAACAAGCATGAGACTGAAGAACCTGACCAGCTACACGTACTACATGGTCAAGCTGTCAGCTTTTAACGCAGCAGGGGACGGTCCTCTCAGCGAGCCCAGGAGGGGACGAACTCTTCAGGCAGGTCAGGCTTCGCTCCAGTTTGGTTTGGTTATTTCAACAGTGACTCGAAAGCATGTTTTTTTTTTTTACTAAAATCTGACACATCTGATATTTTGATGGTTGCGTAATCTTTTTAGATGAACCTTCAGCAAATTTCACCTGTGTTTTCTAAAAACTTGGCCAGTTAGAGCTGAATTTTTTAATCACGTTTCACTAAGGTCGTGTATAATCACTGTCATCATCATCCTCATCTAATGTCAGCAGCTTGTCAAGAGCAGTTCATTGGAAAGAAAAAAGAAAAAGAAAAATTCAGTCCTTCCAGGCCGCTACTGACAGATATGGGTCACTTATAAACACAAATCTGCACTGTCGAGGCAGAAAGAAAGGTCGGAATTGAGCAGCAAACTTGTAATGTGAAAATAATCTAATTGCTGTACAGTTCAGTTGAGCCTTTACCTCGAATGGCTTAAACCATAAATCTGACCCCAGAACAGGCACCAGAGGCAACACCTGTACGTTCCTATGACCTTTCTTATGCATGAAAACCAGGTCTGCTCCTGATTGTTTTTTAACTACTGGCATGTGTTATTCTCACATTAAATCCCTATTGCAAGACTATCACTCGTATTAGCAATTCGTGTTGCACATTAAATCATGCACTTTAAAAAACTGTCAGTCTGAATCACTTGTTAGCAGGGGAATCATTTGACCTGAGGCTCTAGCTCATTGCATTGGCAGGAAGGTGTTCTCTACCTGTGAGTCATCTGTAAAAACAATTCAAAAATTATTCAAATGGTCTTTGATGTGACCTCATTTGAGCAAACACAGCCCCTCATTCTCTCTTTGACATTTCCCAAAGCAACAAGCAGCACATGCAGAAGAAAGGAGATTTGCATAGAGGCAGCAAACAATGTAAAGTAATTGTACAGAGGGCAAACGTATGGTCGCTCATGTTGTTGTTTCAACACAATGTATCTATTTAGTGCCCCGCATTCCTGAGGCAATACACAACAATTGTAGTTACATCTCACAGAGTCATCCAAAAGGCTTCCACCACTTTTGTGCAGGTGCAATCACACTATGCACAAAAGAATTGGGGAGAGCAATGATTAATAAAATGATTAATCAGAAATGTCCTTACCATTTAGGCTAAATAGCACAACAAAACATGTCAAAAATGTCTATGGTATTCTTAATGTATTATCGTTTCCCTTTCTTTTCCCCAGCCCCCAGTGTTCCTAGCTATATCAGTTTCTCCGAAGTCACCAGCACCACCCTCAACGTCTCATGGGGATTCCCTGTATCCCCAAATGGAGTAGTGGAGGGCTATAGGGTGGTGTATGAGCCCACTGCACCCATTCATGGTATGCTCTACACACCACTCCATGTAAACTGTAGTTATAGATTTTAAGTGCTTTTGTTAAAAGATCCTTTTGCTGCTTTTTGCGTTTTGGTGTACATTTGTCGTGCAGCAGGTCTGACTCAAACTTAAATCCCGGCAGTTGTGTACATCTCTGTATTGCCAATCAAGTACCAAGAAACCCTCAGGGGCTTCTCAGTGGTTCTTAAACAAGTTGCTAGTTGTGAGTCAATAATAATTTATGTGAGAAAACTCATTTCTCAGCCACTGTTCCAGTGCTACCATGTGATGTTTTCTTTCACTCTGCCCCGGAGCTGAAAATTACTGGAGTTAATCGCTTTCTCTGTGTCAACATTCACAGCATTACTTTAATTTCATCAATAAATAATCAGCTTTGTTAAGCTTGATTCTGACTACCACCCAGAGAGATACATCTTGTGTTTTGTGTGTAAATATATTTAAGCATGTGATTTGAGGATTCATGTGTCTGTCTGTGTGCAGGAGTAAGTAAGGTGGTGACAGTGGACATTCAGGGCAGCTGGCAGCGTTGGTTGAAGGTGCGTGACCTTACGAAAGAAGTAACTTACTGCTTCCGTGTGCAAGCCAAGACGATAAGCTACGGCCCTGAGGCTGAGGCCAACATCACAGCAGGACCTGTGCAAGGTGGGTTAGCCTTGTGCAAAACAAACAAACAAATCATCTGATGCCTTGGCATGGCTGCCGCCTAACATGCCACAAATACAGTAGCATGGAAGTGTCAGGGCCAGAAAAAATGTACCAAAAACACTTTACCAAGCATGAATCAATGGGTGGCAGAACTATGGATCACTGATGGTGCATTTCATGCTCTGGTTGCCTTTATGTACACACCAGTGCCGTGCAGTTGTTAAATCCTGTATGCTATGACAGTTCGAAACATTTTATTTGCAAAACAGTGGTTTGGTTTCAGGGCAAGTTTGTTCAAATTTAGCTTTGTATCATCCTGTTAAAGCAAAGGAAGAGGTTCCATGGACCTGGCAGTGCAGCATGTATTTGCATTTTGCCTTAGCATTCTCATACTTAACTGAGACGTTTGTGAGCCCCCTCTTCAGTTGTTACCAAAAATTCAGTAGTTAATAGGTCTGGTGTCTTACGTTTTTAAGACTTAAGACGGCCAACGGCAAACGTCTGTGGCCAACGCTCACGCACAGTTATCATGGTGTGTACAACACAGTTGGCTGTGGTTGGCCCTCATCACCATTAGACTACCGACTGCGGTTTAGCCCTGAGAAAGTAAGAATGTGAAAAAATAACAAAAGCAAGATAGAGAGCAATAATGTATTGAATAAACACAGGTGCAAGAGAGCTCTGGAGGTTCTCTGATAACAGTTATATAATGTTGAGCCTACAATGTCTACTCCTTTCATGGGCTTTTTACTGTATGTACTATAATTATAAACAGGAACCACATCCACATTTTATTTCACTGTTCAGTATACCAACATTCACACAGCCCACCAAGCACCAAACTGTACAGTGATGTAGTTTCACTTTTACATGCTAGTTTTAGCTTAAATACACATTTTGCATAGTCGTTGTAGCTAATAACACAATCAGAAATGGCATTTTTCTCTTTATACATAAGTTCTGCAGTCTACTGCAAATGCTATAGAGGGGTGTTCCCTTTACACAGCTGGTGTCATAGTCTGCTGTAGTCTTTGTTGTGTGTTGTAGTGCAAATTGGCAACAGTGAACTGACAGAAGGTGATCAGTCAGACATAGTTGGTGCTAGATCTTCAACATTAGTTTGGTGATATTGTGTGTGATTGTTTTCTTCACCACCTTCTAGGACTCTAGGGACTATAGCTTGATACCCCCACCTTCTTTTTTATACAGGATCTCCAGGATCGCCTCTCGAAACATCAATCACAAAATCTGGCTCCACCCTTGACATTCACTGGAAACCAGGGGACAAGGGAGCAGGTCGCGTGACTGGCTATGTTATTGAGGCTCGTCCATCAGGTATAGAACCGTTATGTAAATATACGGCAGCAGGCTGTGCGTCTCTGTGAATTCATCTCCATGATTAATCAGGTGCTAAGTTCAGAATGCAGCAATGTGACTTGGATATGAATAACAACTTATAAATTTTGCCTGAGGGATGTGAAGGGAAAAGAGTCACCGCAACCTACTGAGGTCTTATTAGTTCATTACAAAACAAGTTCTTCAGCAGTTCCCAGCCTACTTTTGGGTTGCGTACATGGCTGTACAATTCTACAGAAATGCATGTCACTAATAAAGAACTGCTAGTGATTGCCTGCTGCTCTCTTACAGCATCACTGAGCAATGAGCTGAAAGTGAGTTTCCCAGAGATTGTGCAGATTGTGTTAGAACGCGCAATCACATTTCTCTTTTCTCTGAAAACTTGTCCCTGTGCAGATGAGGGATTGTGGGACACTTTTGTGAGGCACCTGCCCGCCTCTAGCACCTCCCACACTGTCAGCCTGGACCGCCTGCGCCAGGGAGTCAGCTACCAGTTCAGAGTGTTGGCCGTCAACGAGTTTGGCTATGGCGAACCAAGTGTGCCCTCTGCTGCCATGTCAGGTAACTACACTCACAATCACTCACTCTTCCCTGGAGGGAGCTGAATGTGTAACTCTGTGAGAGGATTTTGAAAACAGACACGTGTAAATTAAAAGTATATCATGTACTTCATATGGGTAAAAGTATATATGTACTTCATATATCATATGGGACATAGGAGCAAAATGCATGGCCATTAGTTTAAGTTAATCTTTAGACATATTTAATGCTCCAGGTGTTTGTTGTGATCAGGACTTGGCTAAGCAGTTCCTTATCAGTGCTGATAAAGCCTAATCTGTATGGCTGTAGGTTAAAAGATTAGCTAACCAAGAATGCAACCTATTGTGCGACAGCATGAAGTCATATTTGAAATCCAAGCGATTAAAGAATCTGCCCAAACAAAGAGTACAGGTTCAAACAAGTCTCCTACTAAATCCATGTCAAAGTAGGTATGATGAAAGAGCACATCTGAGAATTTGTAACTAACAACATGGACAGAATTTATAAAAATGGCATAGATATGAGTATGAGATTACCTATGCACCTGAAGCTAAACTGTCCGCATTAGCACACTCCTCACATTACCACTATTTCTCCATTAATATTATTGTGACTTATTAGTATTAGCTAATTATTATGCTGTGGTAGGCTGCATAGACTTTGAGTGTCCTGATTATGAATAGTGGTAAACTATTTGTATTATCATTTATATTTTTAAGCTCAGGTCACATATTTAATCTGACTGTAAATTTGTGGCTGTGTAGCGCATAACCCTCTCCTCTCTCTCAAAGTTCTCGTGGTGATAAATAGTAAAATTAAATACTTGTATGTATGATTCAACTTGATCCAAATATTCTAACATCCCTGTAAATATTCATATGCATTTCTCACTTTTGATTATATTTCTCAAAACCTGAGAATGTCCCTCACCCTCACTCACTGTTTAAAAGCTTCGGCTGCTACTGCAATCTGTAAATCCATTTCAGTGTTGCTCTGTTATATTATATTGTTGATCTCCTCAACATGTTAATATCCGTTCCAATTATTATACTTTCTTTGTGTGTGATTAAGTAGAAAGATTGATGCTTTGATGAAACTGTAAGTGTGCTATTACATCTTATTTTTGGGAGCAAGGGGTGCAGAACATAAAAAGTTTGAGAACCACTGCTATAGTACATACTTGTGCCATCTTTTCTCCAGGTAAGCACACCCAGCCACCAAATAATGTAAGTGGGGAAAAAACGGTAAATCATTAGACCAGGTCATCCCCTGTAGTCCAGTTCTTATGTTCGCATGCCGATTGTAGGTTCTTTCGGTGACTGAGAAGTGTCGGCATGGGTACTCAGACCAGTCTGCAGCTATGCAGCCCCATACACAGCCACCCATCGTGCACTGATGCACTGTGTGTCCTGACACCTTTATTTCATAGTGAGAATGAACTTTTTTAGCAATTTGTGCTACAATAGCTTGTCTGTGGGATCAGACCACATGTGCTAGCCTTTACTCCCCATACACATTCTCCGCATGTCTTGGGTCCCCTGAACACAGGACCAGTTCAGCAGTTGAACTTCCTTGAAACAGTTTTGGTAGGTACTGACCACTGCATACCAGGATGCTGTTTTGTAGATGCTCTGACTCAATCGTCTACCCATTGTCTGTTGTCAAAGTCATTCAGATTCTCACGCTTGCCCATTTTTCCTGCTTCCAGTCTATCACCTTCAAAAATGGACTATTCATTTGCTGCCTGGACTTTAATGCTGTGCCTGATAAGTGGATAATTGAACATATTGTATAGTAATATTTGAGAGCCAGTTCTTTAGAGCACTGGTTCAAAGTTATTACTATTTATGTGTGTATATTTATTTTCTATGCCCAGTTTTCTCTAGCCAATTTTCACCATGCTGTAAGAGGCGCTATCCCACAATAGCTTCCAGTCTGGGATGGTGCCAGTCACTTTTCAAGCTGCCACCCACACAGTGTCATAGGTCTCCTCTATCCATGTGTGGAGGAGAGTGCTAACTGCTCAGTCAGGTTTGTATGATTGGCTTGGCCTTGACTGGCTAACTATGCCAATCTTATCACCCAGTGACAGCAAAGTGAGTTCTGTTGCAAATGGCAGCGATTAATGGAAGTGGCATTGCTATGAACTTTACTCACTTTCCAGTGCTATAGGCCAGCCCTGCACTTAATTATGTCCATCTACATCATGGCTGCACAACTCCTGGAAGGCTGGTGTTCATCACAGTGTGGCAGTTCCCCTTCACAAACACTACTAAACCTGCCAGCTAACAGATGAGTTTCATCAGGTGTGTTTGACCACAGAAATGACTAAAACTGGACTAGAGTTAAGCCCCTTTCATCTACCATAAATCCCTAATCAAACCAGCATTATAAAAGTAATAAAGGTGTTTTAAAATCAAGCCTTCGTATTGAACCCCTAAGGTACTACTAAAGCAGTAACAGTTTGTGCCACACTCTCCGATGACATTAAAAGGCACTTGTCAGCATATCGGTAGCCTTATGTTTGGCAAGAACAGAGTCATTTTCAAATGGCTATTTGCTTTTTCTTGGCTGCATTTGCAAAAACCTCCTGGGGAGATATTGTCTTCTTGTTAAATTTGCAGGAAAAAAAGTGCATTGCAAAAATGAATGTGACTTATGTTAATCACTTTTTTGCAACAATTTGGTTGCCAAGTAAACCATTGGCTTACATTTGTATGTGCATTTTTAATTTTCTAAGTGTTATGGAAGAAATACTGTTGCAAATGAACTTATTTCTACAAATAAATATAGTATTAGCATGTATTTATTACAATGAATGAATTTAATACAAAACCCTACAAACTCAGGGTGCTAAAAATGATCTCAAATGATCTCTAGATATATTTATGTTTATATTTCTAGATTGTATGGTTGTACATTTTATACTGTACTGTTGATATAGTATTTTATTATATTCTATTGTTTTCTTGATTTTTGCTGCTCTAAACTTTGTACTGTCCACTTTCTGCCATAACAAAGCAAATTTCCCACTGGTGGGTCTAATAAAGCTTTATCTTATCTCAACTAAGCTGATCTGAATCAATAATATACTGCTCAAAAAAATAAAGGGAACACTTAAACGACACAATGTAACTTCAAGTCAATCACACGTCTGTGAAATCAAACTGTCCACTTAGGAGGC
>JBBPDH010000136.1:8889856-8904306 GCA_037974565.1 Clupeocharax schoutedeni
TTTTGGAAAAAAAAGGAGAAAGCGACGCGCCTCGCGTTTTCCACGCGTTTTTAGGCGCGATATGTGAACGGCCCCTAAACGTTCATTTAAACTGTACCCTTACCTCCTGTATGGATTTCTCAAGCAGATACAGTGTAACATACAGTGCTGTTTCTAATTCTTTCGTTTTCTCTGGATGTTCATCAGCTCTCACAAGCCCCCTTCAGATCCTGGCAGCCCAAGCCTCTACCTCTCCTCCAGTCCTGGTCACCAGGCCCCCCAGTGTGGAGATGGAGGAACATGGCTCTCGAGAGCCAGAGGCCAAACGGCCTAAGATAGAAGAGGACAACGTGGCTTCGGTCCCTCAAGCAGTCATTGTTGCAATGAACCAGGAGGCCAGCGACTGAGTGAGTGGAGCAGCAAACGAAAGAGAAGAACCTTAAAAGTGAACCCCCGCAATAGTGTTAGCCCAAAGTGCCAAGGTTATTGAGGGGAAAAGGTTATTGTTTTGTCTTTTTTTTTTTTCTTTCTTTTCTTTTACAAAGAACTTTTTTGAGAGAACAAGTCCATCAAGGGTAATGTAATTGTATCTCTCACAAGAGGAGGATCAACAGTGTGTTCTAAGGGCAGATATGAGCTCAAATGCATTATCCTATAAGCCTTTAAAGCAAATGCTGACACGGTTTTCATTTTGTGTGTTCCTTTAAAGAGGATTGGAGCGGTCCCTCAGAGACAGAAGAGCGTACATGTGCATGTATTGCCGTGTAGTTCCTCAAAAGGTACAGTTGAACTAGTACATTGAGTCAGGACGGGACCAATAACTAAGCAGCTATTTCTATTTGGGAGCACTGCTCTCACTGAATTGAAGCATTATATATTAAGCTCATTGGAAACTGGGAGTCACTCCAGGTTTCTGAGTCACATAGTGAGAATTTATTTGTCATACTCTATCAGTTTAACACCATCACTTCTGAAATCGGATTGTTATAACCAAAACCACATAAAATTCAACAAAAAAAACCATAGTAAATAGATTCAAATTCCCCATTTGTTTCTAGCTGGAGCTCTTTAACATGGTATATAAAGTATTTTTCTATGGAAGGCTATTAATTTGCTTACTTAGATGTTATAATGAGGAATGTGTAGCACATGTCAGTTTCTGCATTGGTCTGTGTATAGCGCAATATTAAAACAAACTCAATGAATGTATGTATCTTTTGTTCATTTGTTATAATTCATGGCTCCCTTTTTGGCCTAAACTCTTGTTAGGAAAATAGCAGTTGATGTTAACTCTCAATGTTCTGTTCATAAAAGGAAAGACCATGATTTTGAAGTGGAATTCTGTATTTAATGCGGTAATCAAATTTTCATGCATTCTGCAGACCCTAAATGATTTTACGATTATTCATTAATTAAGCCACATGCAAATTGTATATGCTGGAATATTTAACTATTAAGAGGGGCTACTGACAACCAAATATGTTTATTTCTGTTTCTAAGACCCAGGAATGTAACCTTTTAATATTCATTGCCAGAGAGGCTAGTTTTCCACTGTCTGCCTCCCTAAGACCGTGTGACGATGGTGAGGCGTACTAAATGAATGTTAAACATTTTTCTAAAAGTTCTCAAAACTTTGCAGTTGTTGTTTTCCACAAAAGCTTATTTTGATAGCATTCACAAAGTGTTAATCAAACTTTATATTTTTACTAACGCAACAGAGTAAATATATGAGTGTTTGAATCCTTGAAGTTAGGTTTCAAGACAATCACTAACAGGGTGGTTTTGTTTGCCACTTTGATGCGAAGAAGCACCTCAGACTGCTTGCAATATTAACAGTAATCGAACAATGCAAAAGACCAAATGCATATCCTCTTCATTAGTGCCTTGGAGGCATGTAGTAAAGCTCCACACTGTACTACTTGCTACTTGGAAGTTGGAACACTGAAGTTTATTTTCTTCCTCTATAGGCATAGAAAGACAACATAACACTGTGCTTTCTACCAGGTTATGCTAGAAATAGGGTCATACTTCAGTCAGCTCTAGGTCTGTGCATTAAAATGAAGAAGATAATTCAATAAAAAACACCTCACACTACCATAATGTCATAATAAGGCTGTGTCAACCTGTCCTTCAGTCTGAAAAGGGCAAAATTCACCACAATACACTTGCCTTCATTAGGGCTCCCGTGCCCACAACAAGGGGTTGCACACATTGTGAAGGAGGAGTAAGAGGAAATTAGTCAAGGAATCAGATTTTCAAATGTATTATTTCTTTCCTCTTCCTTTTTGCTACTAATGTATTTTGTAAAGTTGCACGCTGTAGGTAAAACGACATCATTAGAGATCAGTCACACACTTGAACCACTGAAACTCCATTTAAAGTGTAGTTCTTAATTTACCTCAGTCAAATTCAGCCGTTTGATTGTAATGGCTAAAGTGAAAAAGCATTAACAGCTGTAATTGAATGTGTGGGATTAGGGAGGGGGAGGGGCTTTTTAGGTTTCTAAACTTGTCAGAAGTCATGAAAGTACAAATGAATAAAACAAGCACTTGGCTAGCGTTAAACCCACTGAATGAACTTTCACTGCCTAAAAATATTTTTGCAAATATTTTTAACAAAGTGTCTCTATCAGCGGTCTGTAAGGTAAATATAAAGTATTTTGTCGACTAATCCGATGTATTCAATTTTGTGTGCTTTTGGTGTTCTTTGCATATTAGCTTATGCAAGTGTTTATACACTAAACATGTGTAATTTAAAATCAAGTCAAATGAACTGATGCACGTTTTCTTTCATCTCTGTTATTGGCTCTTGCTCTGGGTTTGACCTCTACCCATTGTGTACAAAGCAGCCTCTGTTAGTCCTTGCTCAGAAGCATTGACTTTTTAAGCCTTTGTTATAATAATTGTCATGCATTCATTAATAATTCTGTGACACTTTCACACAACCTGATGAAACATGGCAAAAGAGCATAGGACGTTTCCTTTTCTCTGAAATGCATTTAAAGGCCCAAACAGGAGAAGCTGAAACAAGGTCATATCTGTGTTACCATGAGCTCTTAACTAACCTTATAAAGCTGCGTTGTATCGTTTAAGCAGTGGTGTCATAAAGGGCCTTTGTTTTATTGCTGTTCTACATCGGCTGCTGCTACACAAAACATGGGCCTGCAAGTTGCAGCCATTCCTCATTTGGGCTTTAACCCCTGGATTGGCTGAGATCGAAAAGACTCAGATTGGCCGGACTCTGAAAAGCAGTTTTGAAAAGGGCATCGTCTCATTTATTTTATATCTATTTTGGTGTTTTTTTTGTTTTTGTTTTTTGTTTCTTTCTTCATTCATGTAATTTCGTTTGAAAAGTTTAACTCTTGCAATCCTACATGTCTGTATGTATGCCTGGTATGTTGTCTCACTCTGTAGCTCTAGTTCAGATTTGCCTCTCTTGTTGATTACATTAAAACTTTTTTAATGTAAGATGTTTGTTTGTGCACATGTGCAGCTCTGTCTGTCTTCTCACTGCCTTTGAAAAGCTCTAGAAAATCTGAAAATGTGACGACAGCCTATTAAAAGGTTTGAGCTGTCAATTGCACACTGTCCATTCATCATTTCACAGGATCTAGAGAAATTCGAATTGCACTTTATTTAAGCAGTTATTTATTGATTTTTATTTTGCCCAAATCTGTATAAGTCATGTGGTTGACGTAAATTTAAGTGTTCAAATGTAGGGAAACCTTTGATTTGTAGTTAAATAATCAAAAGCAACATCAAGTCTAGTGTCATTTATCCAGGCTAATATCACTTATGAAACTTGTCAGTAAGGACAATACATTTATGAGCTAATAATGATTACACAGGTCAAAATCTGACACTGATCGTTATATCTGTGCCACAGTGTGTGCCTGTCTGTCTGAAACAGTAACTTGCTTGGTGCCTGCGGTTTAGTAAAAACCACATGCAAGTCTATTGCAAGTCTATTGCAAATCTAATATTACTCACAATTCGAAACCAGTTCTGAAATCAACATGAAAATGTGTTGTGGTTTCTGATGATTACAAAAAAAATGTTGACCAGTGTTATGTAGCACTGTAGCTAATTCAGTGAAATGTTTTTTAACACAATGTGTCAGTTTTGTGACTTATTTGTCAGTTCAGGTTTTTATCCGTGCTCCATTTGTGTAATTTTTGATGAATAAGACGACAATATGAGTGACTGCTCTAGGCTGACCACCTTAGGTGTGCATTTATGCAGTAATGTAGAGTTTATGTGTACATGGTGGTACAAGCGCAACAGGGAACAACCAAGTGCCTTCCATGATCAAAACTCTGCATGACTGCTACAGGTTCAGATTGTATTATAATGTAGACATCTCTAACATTTAATAAGCAATTTCAATAAAAATGTCAGATGGGTTCTGATTTCAGAACACTGTTACTCAAGCTCCCTCTAGTGGCACAGGGAGTAATCTACAAAAATGATTTTAATCTCTCTCTCTCTCGCTTTCCACATTCTGTGGTGTTTCTGTGGGAATTCGTGCCCATTCATTCTGTAATCAAGTTCTTGATTCTTACACACCGAACTCATCCAATCATGAATTTATCGAACGTGTCATGGTGGAATAGAAGAGACTGTTCCCCAAACTGTGTCTACAAAATTGGGAACAAGATGGTGTTGTCCAACATATCTTGGTATGCTGAAGAATGACGATTGTCCCCTAGAATTACGGGGTTAGCCCAAGCCCTGTAAAACAGCTGTTTCCCAATACTTCTGTCCATATAGTGTGAGCAGTATAAACTGGGGCTGTGGACATGGTAAGGCGTTACTGTAGTAACAAAGCGACCAATGAACCAATGGTCTCAGTTCACATGACAGGAGCAGCTGTCACGTGGTTTCAGAACTGAGGAAATAAGGCTGTAGAAATTACTTCTGAAAGGAAGGTTATTCCGATGAAACTAATATTTTGATATGAAATATCTCTTTTCAGTATTAAATTTCAGCTATCCTGCCCCAGCATGTACGCTACGGGAACAGAAAGTTTGATAAAACAGGCGAGGTAAGAGGTTCTCTCTAAACTGGTGTGCTTGTTTTGAAAGTGAGGGCTGAGGGCACTGCATGGGTTTTATGTTTATATTCGCCACACAGTTGCTGATTTATATATATATATATAAAAATAAAACGAACTACATACTGTAGCATGCTACTTGTATGGGTTGGACACAAGGACAGTACACACAAGCTTCTATATCTATATTTTTGTATTATTTGCATAGTGATATACTTTTGACTTGTATAGCTTTTATTCTATTGGTTGTGCTGCTGTTGTGCTATCCACTTTGTTTGTATAACAATCTGTGGGCCGAATAAAGGGTTATCTTATAATACAAGCTAACTGAGATGTTCACGAAATAACAGAAATTATCGTTGCAATGTAAGCTTCTGTTTTGATGTTAAAGTGTCTGTGGACAAATAAAGTCAGGTTTATAAATGTAGCACCACCAACCAGGGGGCACTCAGGGAGCAATGTGTGGGGATGGTACCTTGCTCAAGAGTACCTCAGTCGTTCCACTTGCAGTCCTGGGATTCAAACCCACATGCTTCTGATCGCAGGAGCAACTCCCTAACCACTAGGCCGTCAGCTATGCAAATAGAAAATCAAATAGAAAAAAAAAACTAGTTGAAGAAATATGAGAATCCATAGAAGCTCAATGAAAGAACAGCGTAATAGATGTGCAGATATTTGTTCAATTTGTGCAGTTTGTTCCAGCAGTGAGCAGGATCAGGTCTAATCTTGCACAACATTTCAGTGTCAATAGAGAATCAACACTGGACATTCCTTTTAGTTCAGGTTTAGCCATAATCTGAGTCTGGCCCATATTCTCTGCAATATTTTATCTTTGGTTTGTTATTTGCTATTTGTCAACAGTTCATGTGTCTTTCATCAGTTCTGGGGTTGCAGACTCAAGCACATAAAAACAGTAAATAACAGAACAGATGAAATATTCCTGTGTTCTGAAGAACATGTGATGTGGTTTGGTTAAGAATGAGTACAAGTAACAGCCCAGCTATGCCACATTGGTGAGGAAATTTAAGGTTTTGTAAGAATCTCAGAATGAGTGACAGCTTCTTGGGGGGAGAAGAATGGTTTATTTTTTCAGTTTTGAGTGCAGCATCTCTGCTTTGTTACTGTTGTACCCCTGTTCAATCTCCATGGACATTCATGTCTCATGCTTTTCAGAGAAATTCAGGAAGAAGAGCTGCAGAAGTTTTATGGTCGTGTATCTAAACATCTTTTGTCCAGTAAAGACAGTGGAGGAGAGGTGGTTGATTCTCTCCAGAGACTGCATTTGATTCTTTATGCCACAAAATATACAAGGACGTAAGTTTGTTAAATGTGCTTTTGAAATTGTGCTTAATGCATGCCTAAACATTTTGTATATGCATGTCAGCAAGTCTTTGATTTTAGTCCATACCTTGCTGAATGTCTCAAGTGAAGTGAGGAAACTTCACTTTTTTTTTCTCAAATGTATTCTCTATTGGTCTCCATGACTAGGCTCCCACAAGACCTCATCAAGAAGCTCCAGACCCTGCTCCGCTCCCCGTCATGTCCAGAGCAGTTTCAGATTCTGTCCTCTGCCATCCTAAGGGAGAGTCTGCCCCTCAGTTTGAACAGCTTCTCAGCAGACTTCAGCCAGGACAGCAGAGCACTCAGCTATATAGCCAGTGTAGTGCTCTCTCAGGTACTGTCCCAGGGTCCACCTTCACACATTTTCTTGATGTTCATGGGCACACTGTTTAAACTGTGGTTCTCATTACTCAGGCTAGGAGTAAGGAGGATCTATTTCCACTCTGTCAGCATTTGTTGAAAAGTTTGGAGTCAAGGCAGCCTGAGACACAGGTTCCCAAACACACGCTTCCCATTCTCTGCAAACTTTTTAGCTGCTCTCCACAGATTCTCAATGAAGGTGAGTTTGTATTGACAGAAGATCACATTTTTGTAATGAGCTTTAATATCTAGATGCAGTATAAATGAATTTATATGCTTATGCTTTCATTTAGATCAGGTGAATCTAGTCAGTCGTAAAATGGCTGATTGGTTGCGATATGCCAGTGTTCACCAGGGAGCCTCCATGTCCTCTGGGGGTTTTTTCACCAGTCCCAGAACACGTCAGGTAAGGTACAAACCCCTGATATCGAATCAAGCGGATGAGTAAAAGGAATGGTTAACTTAAAAATCTAATTTGTGATAATTACTGACCTCTTGATTTCATTTGGAGTAAGGGAATTTTAATCACTCTATTAAACTGCAGTTAACAACGTAAATGAAATAGACTACATTTAAAAGGATAACGGAAAACAATTCATGTCAGATCTTGAAAAAAATGGTCACAATTCCCAAAATCTGTGCAAACATAACAGTAAGGATTTTCAAGTAAATATACAAACATGAAGCATATGATCATGATTATCTCAACACAAGTGCCTCAGTCAGTTTTTGTAGTCAACCTGTTGGAAGTGGGGAGATGTAAAGACCTGAGAGACTTCTCAAGAACCAAATAATTATGATCAGGCGTCTGATTGGAATTCTCTCTGAAATTGCAAGGGTTGTGGGGTTCTCCTGCCCAGCAGTGGTGGCTACTTACTGACAAATGGGCAACAGTCTGTCGGATGCCTTAGACTCATCAAAAAGATATCCTGTCAATGAAGTCAATTAAATTTTGAATGTTTTTTGTCACACTGCTAACCTTGTTTGGAAATGGTTCAAGGCACAAGACAAAGACTTTAGGGTGTTGCCCTGGCCTTATATCTTAATAACTTATATTTTAACCTGATTGAGCCAATGTGAGGATTGCTAGTACAAGCAGTCTGTTTGGCAGCCCATCCTCATGACTAAAGGATCATGATTAAAGGATCTGTTGCTAATGTCTTAGTGATGGATAGCACAGGCTGTAGGACCAACAGCATATTTTGCAGGTGGTCACAGTATTTTGGCCAACAGTTTGCTTAGTAAACTGCATGATTTACCTTGGATTGTCTTCCTGCTAGCCAGCACTAATGACTGAAGTGGATGGGGCAGTGGCCGGTGATTTCTTCACTGTGCTGTGTGTGGGGCAGAGCTACACTGAAGACCAGTGGATGAACATGTACGCCTTTTCCATGATCCGGAAATGGCTGCTCACATATGACGCCGAAGGAACCTCTAATGAATCAGGTAAAAAGAGCACAAAGTTGTTTGTTTTTGCTGGAAGGTTGATGTATGGTTGCACTGGTTTCAGTCATGACGATGCCTGAAATCTGCTAATAATTCGTTTCCCATTTCATAAATTTGTTTGCAGTTTGTTACATCATCAATTTCATACGTGTTTTGACATCATCCCACATTTCACATTTTCAGTGCCTTTTATGGCATGCAAAATAACTGAGGATTGGGTTTTTACTTTTGATAGCTCAGCTTAAAAGAGCGCAGGTCAGTCAAACAACACACCAAGGTAAGATGCAAGATGCAAGTTTGGTTCAACCAATTAAAAAAAAAAAAAAAAACGCCAGAATTTCTTTCTTTCTACTCTTTGTCTGCCCAACCCTTCCTCTGGAGAGTTTAGTTCCAACCTGAAAACAATACACCTGATCCAGCTGTGTTTAGGAGCCTCTTAGTGGGCAAGGTGACTGAGTTCTGCATCTCCAGGCGCTGGATTGGGCATCCGTATTTTACTCACATTCAGACTTTGTTCATGCTGTGTGATTAACCCATGTTTTTCATCCAATAGACCAATAACCAAGCACCACAATCAATGAATGACTGCACCTTCTCCGGTTCTTATTAAACCCAGTGGCTTGATTGCAGGGCATGTCAAATTGACTTGAATTCTTTACTTCTGTGTCTTGTTAACAAATGTGGGTCTCCTTTGTATGTTGAAATATGCCTTGCTTTGGAGGGTGATTTTTTTTTTTTGTTGTTGATGCAGATGACCGTTCTGAAGTGGACAGCTCTGTGATGTCCATGGTATCAGCTACCTCCTCCTCCAGCCGAATCCTTCCCCCAAAGGAACGGCTCCGAGAGAAAGTCTTTGAGTACTGCCACCGGCTGATCGAGCAGAGTGACCGGAGTGAGTGATTTTTATGATGTTAAGTCATCAAGTGAGAAATGACAGTGAAACACTCACAGTTCCACAATTCCACAGTCACAGAACAACTGCTGTTTAGTGACTGGTTTCTGCAGCTGTGGTGTTAACGGTAGATTTATTTGCCATTGTTATAGCCCGCTTGACAGCCTTCTATACTTAAAAGTCCCTAATGTTTCATTTCAGAGGCCATAAAGAGAACTGATGCAGAACTGCAGAAAGCGGTAAGTCATACCAAAGTACCTTGTATTTGCTTGTGAACAGAAACCTTTTCCACAGTCTCCTTGTGCAGAACAATGATTATGTACTATAGCCAAAATGCATCATGAGGCATAAAGGCAATTCCCTAGCAGTCAAAGGCCAGAAATGGCTAAATGTACCTACAAAGCAGTTGTGCCATGTTTTCAAACAGTAGAATCATTTCTTTTTATTTGCATTAAGTTTGCTTTAATTAAACAAGGGATAAAAACATTGACATCATGTTCTGTGTGGTTGATCTACAGCAAGAGCACAGTGAGGGATCAAACATAAAAAGCCAAATGTTTTCTCTAAACAGAACCAGTATTTTAGGGTTTCAGATCTTTTTTTCCAAACCCAACATAACCTCTTCAATCACTGCCTTGACTCCAACAAAATTTAGAAAATGTGATTTCTATTCCTTTTCCTTTATGCATTTGTTAGGCTATCAGTGTTAACAAACAGACCTGATATTTTGAGCAGCAGACATTCGCCCTACGTTATATGATTATATTTCTGTGTTCACTTTATTAGAGCATTCAGTATTCAACATTATAAAGGTCCTATTTTTGACACCAAATTTGTTCTTTGTGTCCCTGTCTAATGTTCTAGCTTTAAGTTACTTTTGTTATCCCCAGTGCTTTTAAATTGAAGCAGATGCAATGTGTAACAGGTTGGTTGGATGAATGATGTTTTCTGTTGTCTAGTGCCTTGTGGAGTCAGTGGCCATAATGGATATTATCTGTAGTGAGGATGCCTCCTATGTGTATCGTGCCTTCCCCTGCATTAAAGCACTGTATGGCAGGCTGAGCGCAGACTTGACTTTTTCCCGAGCTCTGCTGCCCATAGCTCAGTTTTACCTCAACCACAGTGAGTGTCCTGTATCCTGAAGCAGTGCCTTTTCTGAAAATAAGTAAAGATGCACAAAAATATTTACACAACCTGTTTATGGATTTATGTAATAGTTAAAATTTGTCTGTGTGTGTTCTGTGTTTAGGTGAGACTGCTGCTGTGGATTCAGAAGCCATTTTCTGCCAGCTCTTTGCCCGTTTCCCAGCAGAGCTTTTCAATGAGCCAGTACTGGCTTTTGAGTTTGTCCATTTCTGTCTCCATAATGTGAGCTTCCTACAGGAGAAAGTGCCTGTGTACAGACACAGCTTCCCCAACCTGCTCAAAGTAAATGCACCCCTATAAAAACGATTGTTCCTGCCTTTTGACGGTGCTTAGAGTGTTGTGCAATACTTGCCTGCCATTCTGTCCTCCAGTTCTTAGCATGGAACAGCCCAGGTCTGATCTCTGAGTATATGGAGTTGCTACCCTCTCTGCTGTCTCCTGAGACAGCAATCGAGCTGTTCCACACTCTGCTGGATCTGCCCTGCCTGGCTGCTGCCCTGGACCTCCAGCACAGGTTGTTCTCTACATTTAAGATGTTCTAAAATATTGATATTTTACAATGTACTTTACAATACTTGACGATGCAAAAGTGTTTTTTTTTTCCCCAAAATCTTAAATCTGAACTCAAACAGAATGCCTATTATTTTCATCTAAACATAAGTGAAATTTGGTTGCAAATCAGATCAGCATGTTACCCAGCTCAAGATCGTGCCGCATGGGACCAGCAGGGCTCTAAGATCACTGCTTCTCTGGATGCTTTCCGTCAACCGTCTTACAGAGGGCTTTTCCTCTACATCCTTAGACCTGAGGCAGGAACTGGGGATACTATTGACAGGTAAAGCCTGCTAATCTCGGACATAAAAATCATTAATTACAGGGCTGTGCAACTGCTAAATAATGCATCTGAGTGCAGGTGCTGATTCATCTGCATTTGTGCTGTACTAGTAAAATTGTCAATGAAATTCCCAAAAAGGACTTTGATAAGGTTTAATAAAAGGAAGCTCACCACAAGACACAATGAAAATATAAAAGAATGATTTAATATTATCTTGCAGCAATGGAACAAGTCTGAGAAAAGAGTTGATCTGAAAAACTAAGCATGTGCTTTCCAGTTTATACAGCAGTAAGCAATGCATGTGCGTAACATAGTTGTCAGGTTAGTCAAAACAAAAGTGTGTATCTTCTCTGTTCCCGAACACTTCCAGCTGGATCGCTCCGTCCTTCTATCAGAGATACAGAGAAGACAGCACTCACAGACATAGATATAAAAAAAACACAGCAAAGATTAACTCATGATACAGGATTATAAACTCAAAGGTTTCCTAATGATTACATGTGTGCTTGAACTCACTAATATATATGAACTTTAATAACAATAATGATTTAATATGAAAGCAACTTTAATAAGGATAACATTTCTCCAACAAAAATCAATGTAGATGTGTATATATACATATTAGTACTGGTAAAAATCTACAGAGCCATACCAATTATCTTAAGCATGAAATTCTGGTTTTAATGCAAGGTCAAAAATTAATCATCCTTACTTTGCAAGATTTCTCTCAGCCTTATGATAAAGAAGGTAAGAGAGGAGCTAGGAGTCACAAAGAAATGCCTTTTAAGAAACGATATGCTAGCCTTAGTGTCTCATAAACATCAGTGAGGCTTGGGCACCCATGCCTTGTTGCCAGTTCACTGGTTGTCCTTCCATGAACTACTACTGGTAAGTAGTTACCAAAGCATACCAGGAGCAGCACACAAGACCTGCTATTTTAGAGTCGCTCTGACCCTGTTTACAATTACAGTGCAGTAATTGTCACTCAGATCCTTGCATATGCCTTTTTTCCGGTTTCTGGCACATCAGTTCAACTTTTTGCTTAATATATCCCACACCTTGACAGGTGCCACTGTAACAAGATGAATGTTCCTCGCTTCACCTGTCTGTGGTTTTAATGTGGCTTATTATTGTCTATTCTGTGTTTTTATAAATAAGCTTATTGAATCATGGTGACATGATGCATTGAATGTTTTTGTTAAGAACCATAATCTTGTTCAACTGAAAAATGTATACCTGAAATTACTTCCTAATATGCTCTTTTAATAGCTGTACTCATATGAGCAAACGGTGTTGAAGTTGCATAGGACCTGTGAAATATTTTACTTCGTTGTGGGATGGCCTGCTGTGCTGCTTGCTACGTGATTTGTGCTGACCTCTATGTGCTCTCTGCTGCTCTATAGGTTGAGTACACTTCATGAAGCTCTGGAGGGCATGGTGGAGAGTCCTCGTGTGGTGCGCTGTGCCCAGATTGTCCCTGTACTCCTGCACATCTACTTCACCACAGTTACTCAGGTAACGACTACCACACAGGCCACAAGGTTCAATACTACAAAAGTTTCCTATGCCCTATTAAAGAATGGGGAAGAATGCTGCACTGTCAGGTTGCCATGAAGTCATGAAAGAATAATATGCCATGACTTAGCTTTCTATTGAACACTTAAAAAAAAAAAAAAAACTTGCTTTAAACAAGGGTACAATGTCCAGTGGATATTGCAAACCCCTACAGTAGTGACCCTGACTAAGTCAGCACAGCATGTTTAACTTGCAAAAAACAAATTACAGTTACTGAATGCAAAGTGTGTGTCAAGATGCAAGTTAATTTAAAAGTAACTGTTTTGTATTAACTTGGGTTTAAAAAACTAGTCCCAATAGATAGTTTTTGCACTCCATCACTTTTTATGTTACAAACTTGAGTATTATGAGTACTCGGATAGATGTGAGTATAGTTTTATAGAGTATAGGTCCATAATGGCAAAGTGAAAACTATAAATCTATAAAAATGTAAACATTTAAATTTTGGCTATGACACTCAAAATTGAGCTCAGGTGCATCCGGTTTCCACTAATCATCCTTCTTACTTCTTGATTGGAGTCCATCTTGATTGGAGTCCACCTGTGGTAAATTTAGTTGGTTGAACATACTTTGAAATGGCACACATTTGTCTGTATAAGGTCTTCAAGCAATCAAGTCCAGGCACTGTAGTCTCCATTTTTTGGAAATGGAAGCGGTTTGGAGCCACCAGGACCCTCCCTATATCTGGCTCCTCAGCCAAACTGAGTGATCAGGGAAGAAGGGCCTTGGTTAGAGAGGTGACCTAGAACCCAATGCTCACTAATGCAGAGCATCCCGAATGTCAACCATAGCTAATGCACTCCATCAATCAGGCCTTCATAGTAGAGTGGCCAGATGGAAGCCTCACTAAAAGGCACTCCTCACTAAAAGGCACTTGGCAGCCTTCACAGACTTTTCCAGAATGTACATTAAGGATTCACAGACTGTAAGAAGCAAAATCCTCTGGTCTGATGATACCAAAATAGAGCGTTTTGGCCTGAATTCCAAGCATCATGTCTGGAACTGAGGAACTGGGCGACTTGTCTGCATAGAGGGTAAAATGACCGCTGCCAAATATAGAAAGATGTTCAAGAAAACCTGCTCCAGATGGCTTGAACTCTGACTAGGTCAGCAACTCACCTTCCAACATGACAATGACTCAAAGCACAGAGTCAAGATAACAATAGTGTCCTTGCGTGGCCCAGCCAGAGTCCAAACTTGAATCCAATAGAACATCTCTGGAAAAACTTAAAAATGTCTGTCAACCGGCACTGCCCATGCCAAAATATTAAGCCATGGGTGTAAACATTTATGAAACTCTGGATGAACAAGCTTTTGGCGATTAAAGATGATTTGGCGTCTTTCTATAAAGTTGCCTTGTCATTATAGGGTACTGTGTGTAGATCTTTGAGGAAAAATGATACACATCTATTTTAGAATAATTAGTCTGTAATGTAACAATGTGAAGGAAGTAAAGGAGTGTGAATACTTTCTGGTGGCACTATTGATACCTATTGATATGCAGAGTAGGAGTGGGTATTATGAAAAAATCTCACTTTTGCATTATGAGGTTTGAAACAGACACAGGGCCACATTTAAAATATTTTCATGAACTTTTTCCTGTATTACACAATGTTAAACACTAATTGCGCACTTTGTAATCAATCAAATTTATTTATAAAGCACATTTAAAACAACTTCCATTGACCAAAGTGCTGTACATGTATAAGACAAATAATAAAATAAAATAATATAAAATAATAAAATGACAATAATAGTAATAAATAAGATAAAACCAGCTTAGTAAATCAAGAGGAATAAAAAGCGCATGAAAACAGATGTGTT
>JBBPDH010000136.1:8921998-8937052 GCA_037974565.1 Clupeocharax schoutedeni
CCACAACTACCATGAAGTGCTATGAATAAACCATAGTAAAACTATGGGTAGTACCAAAGTACCATGGGGTACCATAGTTACTGCATAAAAATCATAGGAAACCATAGTGCATTTTTGTAAGGGGAAGGAAACAGGACAATCAATAGTCAATACAGCAGTGTAACAGTAATGTAAATGGGACTGAGTAAGTATTCTTGTAGCCCATTCAATCATACACAGGCTATTTACAGGGGCATAATACAGTTCGCTTTTGCCTTAAAGAGTAACAGAATATTCCCTGCATAAACGGGATTTCAGAATGTTTAGAGAATGGTCCTCTCAACAACATGCACATGACAGAAGTCAGCTGCATAGATGACATATGCATGTGAGCTACCTGAAAAATCACCTTTCTTTCTCTGATTTAGTCAGAAATAGAATTCCTGGAGTCTTCACATGTTTCACTGAGTGACTTTTTCTATGAGGTATTTGTTGGGGAGGGGGTTTTCCCTCTTTCTGGAAACAAGCAATAAACCTGTCGTCGGTCTGTTATAATTAAAGAATAAGTGGTCAGGATGTGTGGACATGGCTCGGTGTGTTTGTACAATCGCTTACAGACATATTAATCACAGAAAAGACAAAAACTAGTCCAGAGTGAGTAAAAGTGATGCAAACTTCACTCTATACTTTACAGACCTTTACACAGTTACACGCTGTTTTGACTGAAAGGCGTAGAAAAGAAGCAGAAGAAAATGAGTTACCTTCCATATTTGGTCTTTTTAAAATCCATGCCGTGTGTGTTTGATCATATTAGCTCTCTGTCGAGTGTGTTGCGGCTGGAAAAAGGAGTCTAAGCACCGGATATTCACCCCGTCCGTACTGGGAGTATTTCTTTGGTCTCAAAATGCTCAGAAGCCTCTGAAAATGGCTGTAAATAAACTCCAGCGCCCTGCAGCAATATCACCCACTCCATTTCGAGAGAGACCCCTCTTCATAGATAAGACTGTCTCCTCCCCTCCCCTCCTGATCAGCCCCAGGTCAAACACAGAAGTCCGGCCAGCAAACATGATCCCCATCACCAGCAGACACGCGGGAGACCCGGGAGAACTCACAGCAAACTGCACCGAGCAGTCCCAGAGCGTCTTGTCCACGTGATTTGATTGGTTTTACCTATACCACGGTTGTTTATTTACTTCCTCACCTTTATCTGTTTTTTTATTGCACGTTGTCATATCACACTTTGCTTATGGTTTTAACGTGCAGGGGTCCGTATGGTGGTCTTATCGGTACAGTGCAAACACTGGACGTGAACAGTGGTTGTATTGGCTGATTGGGGTTGGTCCCATGTGTTTAGAGGTTGAAACATTTTTGGCTTTTTGGGAAGTTTTTTCATCTACACGTGATTCCAAAGATCATTTTAAAATCTAGATTAAAGTAACAGTGTGTGTAGACAGTTCACCTAGTGAAAGTACATCCGTGGCGCCCCCTGTTGATCAAAAAGAAACATAGACCTAAAAGTAATATTTTCATTATATTATAGCGGGGGACACCAACGTGCTGCCCCCAAGGATCACATGAGTAGCTGGCGAACCCATTCCAAAATAGCACCTCCCTTACGAAAATTAACCATGGTTTTCATGTTTTTTTTGGGCAACTATGAAGTGGTATATGTAAACTATGGTAGAACCACAACTACCATGAAGTGCTATGGATAAACCATAGTAAAACTATGGGTAGTATCAAAAAACCATGGGGTACCATAGTAAAACTATAGTTACTGCATAAAAACCATAAGAAACCATAGTGAATTTTCGTGAGGGCAGTGAGCAGCGTCTAATGTTTAATTTTCTCCTGTTGCTATTCTTCCTTAATCACATTTGAGTTTATGTAGATTTGAAAATGACTATATCTGAAAAATCACCCATATTATAGCATATTACAGGCAGTGATATAAAATTATACCTTGAAGTCTTATCACGAACACTGGCACCAAGACATTAACAGCAGATCCTGTAACTCTTGTAAGTAAGTAAGTAAGTAAGTCTTTCATGTTGGGTATTAACTCCCACCCCATGCAGGAGCAGCACTGAGCAGCACCCACGATGTGGGAAGGACAGATTCAGCACATCTTTCTTTCCAGCCGCGGTCAGACTCTACAACAAACACCTTGCAGTTGACCCCACACACACACACACACACACAAACAAACAAACAAAGTTGTGTCCAAACTTTTGACTGGTACTGTGTACCCAATGTGTACATACATACATAACCTGATCTAAGTTTACATATACACAGTTTTTATTCTATTGTTTTTGCCTTTGCGCACTGTCCACTTTGTGCTGTGACAATGCATTTCCCACTTGTGGGAATAAAGGTTTATCCTATCTTATCTGAAGTTGAAGCCTCCATGAGCTTGATTAGTATGTTCAGTAAATCCCACAGATTAAGTATTTGGAGGCCAAATCAATCTTGAGCTTGTTATTTTGTTTCTCAACCCTTTCCTACCCAGTTGTGGCACTGCTGAAAGAGGTCACTGTCCCTGGGGAATACTGTCACCAAAGAGTGTTCTTGGTCTATAACAATGTTTAGACAGGTGGTCTGTGTTTATTATGTACATAATGGGATGGGACAATGTTGTTCCAAGGACCATGGTGCAGAATAGAACAACATTCAACAAAGTACAAGTTACGACAGAAACAACACAATAAGCAGACAATACAAAAATGTACCACCATTGTGTCAATGGGATGTAAACATTCCAGAGTGACTAATATTGTACCATAAGCATGACAGGTGGAGAGTATGGTAAGTATGAGAAGTATGAGGAGCAGCTAGCAGCATCAAACCACACCGACTGAGTGTTGATCATAAGCTTATCAAATAACAGGACAAGAGTATAAAGAGAAATAGTGCACTGGAATGGCTCTTGGTTAAGCAGGTACTAGAAATGTATGCTCATTCAAAGTTATGATGGCTTGAGGTATAAAAACGGTTACTCAGTTTTCCAGAGTCTGAGCGGAAGCTACAACACCATATAGTAGAAGAGAAGAGAGTCCATGTAAATTGATTCTGTTCTAAATCCTTATTACAATTGTAATCAAAATGGAAGTTTTAAAAAGATTGTCAGTCATATTAAAATTTTATTAACACTACACATTATTAGCACTGAATATTGGGTACAACAGACATATTTTCAGAACCACAGGGTGGTCTACCGATCCCACCCAGTAAGAAAGCCAGTGTCTGTCTACAGTATAAGCCTGGTGGAACATGTTACGATTGAGCTTATCACAGTCCTGAGATGCAAATGTTGTCAACGGCTCAATGAACAGTTGTAGAGGGTGGAGTCCTGACAAGGTTTTACAGAGTGTGTAAAGTAGTTGTTCCCCCTCTGATCTGAGGTTTTAGTTTAAAACATAGTCATGCATATGATGAAGACTTATCGTAGATCAATGTTGCTATTCTGAGATGACTGATATTATCCTGGGCTAGTACGGATCTTCCAGGAACTCCTGGAGGGATCCTGGATCAGATTCCTCTCCAGTTTACTATGTTATTTCTGACAGGAACAGATCCTAAATCTGTACTCTTGTTCTGAGAAGATGAGATGTTTGATACACTGTATAATTTGGAATTTATTTGCATAATTTGGAACACATCAATTTTTAAGCTTCAGCATACCAATACATTTTGGGCAACTTTTTTGCTATTCCAGCACGACTGTGCCCCAGTGCATAAAGCAAGCTCCATAAAGGCATGGTTGAATGAGGTCGGTGTGGATAAACTTGACTGAATGGCCCTCACAGATTCCTGACCTCAATGTTCTACAGAATGAATGGGCACAGAAACTCCCAAATGTTGTGAAAAGCCTTCCAAGAACAGTGGAAATTGTTATGGCTGCAAAGAGGGGGACCAACAACATATTAAAGTCTATGCATTTGAATGCAGTGTCATTAAAGTCTCTGCTGGTGTAATGGTCAGACGTCCCGATACTTTTGTCCATGTAGTGTGTATGTGTATCTTTGTCTTTAAATCAGATGCATGTTGGCGTGACTGCGCATGTGTACTAGGAGGGAGAGCCACTGAGAAAAACAACAACATTCATTGGGAGAGGGAGAAGGGAGGAACTTGAGGTCTGTGTGGAGTGATTAGGGATTTTGGAGCTATCGACAGAAAGCTATCCGTGTTTACGGACATTTCAATTTCCATTTAACTCGTAGATGGTGCCGTGCTCATGAACCTGGCCAGTCAGAGCGGAGAGGCCGGCTGCAGCCAGCTCCTCTTCGCCAACTTTAACCAGGATAACACGTAAGAGAGGACGGGGAACCTTTTTGGGTGTCGGGGAAGAGGGGCCTTTTCGTTCAGCCCACTGTAAGTGGAGCTGCAGTCAGCTAAATCTAGTTGACATTTAATTGTGTAAATGATGTCAGTTATCAACACCAAGTCCTACAATTTAACGTGTCCAGTTGGCATTTCTTAATTTTAAATTTTACTCAAAACGCGTGTGATAAAACACTGCACTGCTCGGTTGGGCAACTCTAAAAAGTTGGCTGATGGCTACCTAGATAGCTCGTGTTCGCAATCAACTGAACTGGCACTGCCTCAGCAGTAAACAAAGGACTGTTTTTGGCCTGTACTCTTTGTCTATTTACGTTTCATGGACTACAAAAATGAACTAATTGAGCAAAATGCTATTATTTTCATATAGCCAGCCTGCTTAATACACGTAGCTGTCATCTCAGCTACTAGGCTAAGTTAGCCACATGTCAGCTAACTGCTAAAATTAAGTCAGCTAAAATGTATGTTTACGGGCATGATAACGTGTCCGGCTCGACCTTATTTAAAAACAGTAAATAGTAGCTAAGTCAGCCGTATTCTAACTTAACTTCCAAACTTTAAAACCAGGAGTCAGGTCTAAACAATAAGGCAGTTTGTGGTTAGCCGTTAGCCTGCCAGCTGCAAGTAGCTCCCTAAGTCAACAAGGTAACCTAATTATAAAAATAGCCCTGTTACATGTTGTTTCAGCTTGTCAAGAACTACGACATAATCACCTCAAAATAATGTATCATGGAGTACTGTTCACTAGTTCAAACTTGATAATGTTGGTGTTTACAAAATCCCCATATTAAACGCATTACTGCCCAGAGCTGTTTTACTATTGTTTGAATCTCTGGTGGGTTTTTGTCCCAATAATTTAATCTCTCCTCTGTCTAGGTCCTTAGCTGTTGGTACTAAATCTGGATACAAGTTTTTCTCGTTGTCATCCGTGGACAAATTGGAACAGATTTATGAATGTAGTAAGTATCTCTTTTGCTGTTTTTGGTAGGAAAACGTAGGTGACATTGCACTTTGCAAAAATGCAGTTGCTACAGCTGTTGTGTATATAACTTGACAGGGGTTGTTGAAGCGTTAACAGTAATCGTTTGTCATTTTTGATTATCCTTACAATCATGCCAGTGCTTTCCTTATAAAAAGATTTACAGGACAAGTTGGGATTCCTCTATTAGTCATAAGTAAACAGTTGTGTAGTGTCTTCAAACATAAAATATCTTTCCTTAATCTTACTTTGCATTAAACCTGTCTCTGTCTTATCTTCTGCACACAGCTGTCATGCATATTCTTATTTTCGCCACCCAGACAGTGGATTTGCCTTTAGTCAACCTCTACAAACATTTTATTGTGCTTGTCTTGTTTGTTCCCCATAGCCGACACAGAAGATGTGTGCATTGTGGAACGACTCTTCTCCAGTAGCCTTGTTGCTATTGTTAGCCTTAAGGCACCTAGGAAGCTCAAAGTGTGTCACTTCAAGAAAGGAACAGAGATATGTAACTACAGCTACTCAAACACTATACTGGCTGTAAAACTGAACAGACAGGTAAATGTAGATGCTCTGTATGTTTTCTGTAAATCCATAAAAATCTCAATTATTGGCCAAGTATATTAACAGACCTCTTGAATTTGGTGCCAGTTGTTTGAGATTATTACCACAAGTAATATATAGACAATGAACATATTATTTATGCACAATATGTAGTACACAGTATAAGTAGTGCACAATTTACAATGCAGAAAATACATTGTGTATGGTAGAGTTTGTACAGTGTGTTATTAGAGAAGCAGTGTGTAGTAACTATCTAGAGAAACAAGAGAAGCTATAATAGATGATACTATAACAGATGATACTACTGGTCAGCTATTTATGAGTCTGATGGTACGAGGAAAGAAACTTCTCCTGTGTAGCTTTCAGACTGGTACTCTTTCAGACAATTTTTAGTTTCAATTCACCTTTTCTGTAAACGGCCAGTTTTCAGTTCAAAACTGTTGGGCAGTTTTCAGTTCAACACTTTTTAGAATATGCTAAATTGGATTTAAGTTGTATATTCTAGATAATAATAAAAACAAATAACTTATACAAGCAGAATGGTAATCTGTTGCTAAACATGATTTAGAAAACAAAAATGAGCTAAAATGAACAATTTTATTTATTATTTTTATTTTCTTTGTCCAGAGATTGATAGTTTGTCTGGAAGAATCACTGTATATCCATAACATCAGGGATATGAAAGTACTACATACCATTAGAGAAACTCCTCCGAATCCATCAGGTATGTAAATTAAAGATGCACAATTGAATTTTCAGCCAGTAGATGGTGCAATTGCTTTAGCTCTGAGTGTTTTGCATTTTCAAAAGTACCGGTAACAGCACGGCAAGAGGCCATTTTCTGGCCAGCGAATATGCTGTGTGTGTTGGAGTAGTATTGTCATTTTGCATGTAGGTACATGCAGGGACTCTTACGCACTTTCTCTCTTGAAGGACAAATAGATTGTTGGGCAGCTTTGAGTATTGTATTTCCTGTCTGCCTTCTCACATTTACTCAGCCCCTGCAAGTTCTTGTTTCAGAAGTGAAGAATAAAATTAACACACTATGTGGACAGAGATGCTTTTTCAACTGAGTCTTTGTAACCAATGAAAACAGGATACTGGGTCAATCCTGTTAGGTTTTAAAACTGTGTTGTTTTTTTTATCATCAATTTCTAGGATTATGTGCACTGTCAATCAGCAATGACAACTGCTATTTGGCATATCCAGGAAGTGCATCAATAGGGGAAGTGCAAGTCTTTGACACTGTTAACTTGGTAAGATTCAATAAAAGTGTTAACAATGATTTGTAGAACCCAAAAATGCTAAATAACAGCAAAATGCTGATACTTCTCACTTGCAGAGGGCTGCTAATATGATTCCTGCTCATGACAGCCCACTGGCAGCAGTGGCTTTTGATGCTAGTGGTACAAAACTTGCCACAGCTTCAGAGAAGGTACTGTATTTTGGCATTTTTCCTGGAGCAAGCGTATGAGGTTATAAATATATTTTTCATGTATACATTTATTTTTGGCATTTTAGTTTAATATTTTATATAAGTTGTCTTTTTGTGGTGTTGTCTAGGGCACCGTTATCCGTGTGTTCTCCATTCCAGAGGGCCAGAAACTCTTTGAGTTTAGGAGGGGAGTGAAGAGGTGGATATCACTGCAAAAAGATCTGTCTTTCAGATTCTGAAATTGATAGGTTTAATAGAGGTGCCTAAGTGAATAATGTTCAGTCATAACAAGTTTCCTTTTTTTTGCAAGATGTGTGAGTATCTGCTCCTTGGCCTTTAGTATGGACGGGCTTTATCTGTCTGCCTCTAGCAACACTGAAACAGTTCATATCTTTAAGCTGGAGACACAGAGAGAAAAGTAAGTTTAAAAACTTTCACTGAAATATCATTTGCCCACTTTAGTAGTGCAGTTTGTAAACTAGTATTGTGTTGATAATAGCACTTTGTAAGCAACTTCAGTCTTCCACTCACAGGCCACAGGAAGAGCCTACAACTTGGACAGGGTACTTTGGGAAAGTACTGATGGCCTCCACCACATATTTGCCTACGCCGGTATCTGAAATGTTCACGCAAGGGAGAGCCTTTGCCACTGTCAGACTGCCATTTTCAGGACACAAGAACATCTGTGCTCTTGCCATGTGAGTTTTTGTCCCAAATGTTTTTCCTAAGAGGTACCATGCCATGGCATAGCAAATTTCAGTGCATTTATTTGTTCTGTTTGTATTTTTTCCAGAATCCAGAAGATCCCAAGACTTCTGGTGGCAGCAGCAGATGGCTACCTTTACTTGTACAACCTGGATCCACAGGAAGGGGGAGAGTGTACACTAATGAAGCAGCACAAGTAATGCCTGCATTTCTGTTCAGCGTAGTACAGTTTTCAAAGCACATGGTAGAATATTTACAACTAAGTATTGTTTTTGTAATTGTTTTTGACCAAAGATGTGTGGTTTGTTTGCTTTCACAGAAAAGCACGATTTCATTTTAAGACAGACTCTTAATTTCTGAAAACATTTAATGCCACGGTCAATAACCGTGCTGTGACTGCTAACAGAAGGAGAAAACTACTACTTCTGATTTTCCAAATAAGTTACAGAGAATAACTTTAGAAAAGGGGCTGTCATGAATTTGGTCCCTCTTTGTTCCTTTTAGGTTAGATGGAAGTGCCGAGCCTGCGAATGAAATTTTAGACCAGGCACCTCATGATCGCCCACTTGTGGCACAGACTTACAGTGCTGCTGTTGCCAAAGGTAAGAGTTGTATTTTAGCTTGCAGTGCGGTGTTAGCTCTGGTCCTGGATGCTCCACATCCAGCTAAGTGCGTTTGTGCGGGGAAATCAGAACTGTGCTGGAAATCCAACACCTCCAGGACTGGAGTTCAACCGCCACAGTCTGCATCCATGAGTTTGAAACTTCACATTTCCATACATTTCCCTAACTGTTACACATTGTGATAACAGGTTACTCTGAGGATCAGGGTGCAGTGGGTGGGGCCGGAGTGGAGGATGATATGAATGCCCTGCATCTGGATGAGGAAAACGAGCAGCCCCCCCTAATCCTGGAGACAGACTGAGAGATGCCCCTGCTGCCATGGGGCACGAAATGAACGACGGAGTGACATTTCAGAGGGGGGCGCTTTTCCTCCTCCTCTGGTGCTGCTATGAACATGTGACCTGGTGGAGAAGGGATTAAAAGAGAGGGCATTTTTAAAGCAAGCCTAGCTGTAGCCTCATTCTGTCTGTTGTTACATATAGATGTTTCTCTTTCCTTCCCCTTTTTGTGGCTTTTTAATCTGGTGGATTTTGATGCCCAGATGTACCTTTTTCATATAATACTAAGTAAGAAAACCAAGCTACAGCCATCATGTCTCGTAGCTTTGCATGTACATGTGCCAAGTATAGGAGTGCTAGAAAACATTTGCTCTCATGTCAGTGGTTCTGATGTGTTCGGTGGACATCCTCCTCTTGAGCCTTGACAAACGCTAACGTGTGTGTGCGCGTGTTTCTTTCTTAAAAATTGGATAACTAGCTTGATATGCCTGCCATGCCACTGCATACCGTGCAATGTTTTTTCAGTTGTGTCGGACACGTGGAGTGTTTTTTGTCATCTGCGTCTGTGGCTGTTCCAGTGACAAGATGTGAATGTTGTCCTCCATTTGCAATGCTTATGGTCCCTCAACATTGCTTTGCCAGCCTGGTTGCGGAAAAACTTTATAAAATGACATTACCAGTCGAAACAAACAGTATTCACAGGCTGTGCTTTCTGAGGGTCATCTTAGGTTTTGCTCGGAATTAAACACAGAAGCACTTGATTTTAGACCAATATTCACACTACCTTATGGACCAGTTGGTTATCCAATTTGGCACAAATGATTACGAGTCTCTACATCACCCCATTGTCTTCCTGTACCTTGACGTAAGTGAATGGAAGAATTTTATGGAAGTCGCTAATGAGATACAAAAAATTGTCCCATGTTATTCGAAGTTGACATGAAGGTGATTTGATGCATTAATTTGGGCAGAGTTGTGTGCAAATGCTGCCCTGTGATCTTATGTAATAAAAGAGGCTCAGAGAGCCAGCCATTGTCTGGTTTTCAGCTTAATAAATGAATTGTATTAAATGGATGATCCTCCATACAATCAGTGTCAGGCAGATTGATATAAACGGCTTTGTCTATTTGTTGGTGAGATTCTGTTTTGACCACGTTATTATTGTAAATGAAATAAGATCCTCAATTGCACACAGGCAAAAATGGATGGTTATGGTTCCTGAGTGCAGCTCACGGTTTCCAGACAGATGTAGAAAAAGTCGCAGACGAGATGGTGACTCTGTGTTTGTGGCATGTTCCCATGGATGTCACGCTGGAGTGCTGTCTATCTAACAAATACAGCTGAAGTCTAGGTCACATGGTCTGGCAGCTAAGACAGATCAGGTCAAATGTGGGGTGTAGACCCGAAGGGCCTCAAGTTCTCATGAGAAGTAAAAGAGATGATGAGGGCTCATTATTGTGATGAAATTTTCTAGGTAAATAATGATTTGCAGTAAGTCCAGAAAGCACAAAGTATACGCAAAAGAAATTATGTTCTGGGATTGTCCATTAGGAGACATTCCCCACCATCGATGCAAGCCTAAATTCTCAATTGAAGACTCTCGAAGGTATCATTTCTATGCATGATTGTCACTTCAGCATGATCTGATGGTGTATACCAGAACAAACAACATTAACTGATCGACTTTTTCATCAGACATTGAGCTCGGACAACCCTAGGCCACTATATATATTTTTTTTAATGATTTTTGTATAAAATGTGAATTGTTCCATATAAAAATAAAATAAATCCTCTGATTGAATATATCATCAAAGAGCTTGTGTTCAGAGTGAAGTTTTGACTTTATATGCCTGTGTCTTCTTTTAATAAATGTAGTTATATGAGGCATGTTTTAAGACATTATTTATTTAAAAATCAGAGCATAAAACAGTAACAGAAAGCACACTATGACCAGCATATTCTGAAAATGCACTACAAATAACTCAAACAACTGCAGGATTTATCCAAATTCTGTTACATCTGTTTTATGAGCATACATGCTTAATATTTCAAAATGACTGATTGAAATGTATGGCTGCGTATTTGCATTGGAGCAGCAAGGAGTTGACAGGGTCAGCCTCTTGTCTGAAGGACAACTTGAAGTCTTTAGACAATCTTCAGGCCTTTCATTGCAGATTCGAGGGACTGTTTGAGGGGAAAAGTGTGTTAAAAGTGTTATTGTTCTTACACAATCACAGTCCTGTCATATATGCATCAATAGTAATAATCACATAATCCACACAAATGAGGAAGAAAATGATGAGCCTCACCTTCACATCCCAAATAGCCATGCCACCATCCATTCCAGTGGTGCAGAACTTGGTACAACTAGCTTTTCCACCCTGAAGAACTGAGATTTGGCTGCAAAAAGCAGACCAGCACAATTTTTATATAATCGCTGGTGTTTGGTGTGATAAAAGTCAAGACATGAAGGAAAGCGAACTCTACCTGATGCTGTTTTTGTGCAGGGACTCCAGCACAGCCTCTTTAGTGTCAGAGGTGGCTTTCTTGTCTAAGTTCTGGAAGCGCTCTCTGGCTGTCATTCCCTTCTGAGCACTCTGCTTGGGAACATCCAGCTTCCCTCCAAATGTCAGCGCCCCTTTCCCAGAGTCATAGACAAACAGCACTGGGTAGCAGTCGTGGCCCTGAAATGCATTCAATAATTCACTACATGCAACAGATGCTGTGTTTTTACAGTCTAGGATAATTCATAGTTGTCCAGATGCTTTGGGAGCTAAATCAATTCATTACTTGGAACATCATTATTATTATTTGCCATAGTTTCACCATGTGAAAAGTCATTACTTATGTCAAAGTTACATATATACTACTGATCTCTACTACGTGCAGTAACATAATCCTAACTACCATTTGTGTCAAATTCACTTAACCATAGTATTTACACCCAGCATTTGTGTATTTTGCAACATGAACTTGATATAGAGTTTTTATTGGATTTATTTATACTTTATATTGTATATTGTTGTGGTATCTGTGTTTATGTGCTATTATAAGATATAAGCGATTCCCTCCAGAATCAATGACGTTTTCTGATTCTGATGAACACTTACTGCTGCCACTAGGCTGTTCTCAGTGATGAAGGTCACACAAAGCAGAGGAAGGGTCTCGGAAGTCAGGCTGGTAATTCTGACACAGTAAAAAGAGAGATTTTAGTACAAATAAGTAAATAAATGAATAAAAAATAAATATAGATCCGGCATACCTTATAAACATTATAGCTGTAAAGGCTCTGCAATGTACAGTAACTCCTGATTCTGGGTATGCTTTGCTTTTAAGATGACGCTTTGAATGTAGCTAACAAATAATAGAAGCTTATAGTCGACAAGTGTTTTTTTTTTTTTTTACATTTTGTTCCAGGAGTCTAATGTGCTTTTGTCCATTCATGTACATAACAATATTTCAAATATAGTACATTTAGAGAAGGGGAAGACAGAAATCTTTTTTTTGCCAAGGCTCTGGCTCTGGTCATATAAAAGTAATTTTTCTTGTAACCATCTGTCAAAATGTAGTTAAGCTGTAATACATCCATCTTCACTAAACTAGTGAAATGCTCAGCTAGCTTAGATACCAGCAGTAGTGCTATGATTAGGACAACTCTCATTTTTTTTTATCATTGGCTCACCCTAAATGACTGCTCAAGTTTATTTTCAATGTAAAATCTTAGAAATAAGTAAACCAAGAACACAAATGAGCCATGTGTTCCAACACACTCTGGAACACACGGCTACTTATGGGTTCATGAAAGGTTTAGGTGTTCATGAGTTCATGAATACTGTTTTGGTGAGGTTACCAGCCTTGTGATAGCGCGAATGCTTCAACATCTGGATTTCAGCTTCTTAATAATGACAGCAATGATGAAAAATGGCATGGAGTGACAACTTCTAATATGAGCATGATGCCAGCCACAGAATGTTGACACAGCTTCAGGGTTCCATACTATGCTTCACTCAAAAGTAGGTCAGAGTACAGTGGGGAAATGCATTTTTATTTCTGATTTATGCTGGCTTTAGCTCCAGTGCAAAACTAAAGAAGTAGTTGTGTCCTGGCCAAATACATCTGCTAAACTATTACTAGCAAAAGAGTAAAGAGGAGTATGTTGGGCCTGAGTATGTTAGGTGAACTGTAAAACTGAGGATGTACACACCGTTTGAAAGTGTACTGTAGAGAAAGACAGAACTCACGCAGCAGTCTTTCCTCCCTCAGCCACAGCTACAGTGCTGTCATGGCTGGCCCAGGCCACACGGTTGCCACTTTCAGAGAAGCAGACCCCGTGCACCCACCCTGCAGTGCCAGTGGACTCAAACATCACCTCGCCGAATGGCATCTTGGAGCCCCATGGAGTAGGAGCCGGCTTCTCCTCCACCTCTTTGATATACGCAGAGAAAATCCTGTAAAGAAGTAAAATCCAAATGGACTGAATCACTCTGTAGCCTGTGACAAACAGCTGTGAGCCTTGGCTAGTGTGATCTAATTTATGTAATTCTAAATTGCCTCTATTAACATGTCAGTGTAACCAGTGATCTTACAATTGTACAACCCAAATGACCTGAATATTACAAAATAAATGACTAAACAAACAAAATGATACAATGTATTTCAGCATATGAATTAAATGTATTGTGATGTATCTTCAGTACATTTCTATATGCATGCAGATTTAGTGTGGACAACACATATGGGTCACTCCTACCTGCATTTGAAGTCACATGAACCAGCAGCCAGCAGAATGTTGTTGGGATGCCAGTCCAGACAGAGAATAGTGGAGCGGATGGGCTTCTTAATGTGCTTACAAACCCACCTGGAAGAGAAAGATTAGCTCACTTACCAGTTCAGTACATAAAACACTCCATACAGCAATGGGAGGAAAAGGCCTGACTGGATCTCATGTAGAGAAAATGAGTTTCTCTTGGGGCTGAAAGGATTATACCAGTTACACCAAAAAGAATCCAGCAGGGACCTTAATTATAAAACATTTGGATGCTTGGACTGGATCTGAAAATGGTAGTATGTGAAATTATACTTTGAAGTTATACATGATATACAACTGTTCACAGATCAATGCAAATTTGTCATAGTGGCACTCACAGTGTGCTCTTAGGATTAGAGTGGGTGATTTGTGCACAAGTCATCAAGTCATTTGTACAGACGTGCTGAGAATTCAATAATTATAGGGAGGCATTTAAGTGCATCTTATAAATGAGTCACCATACCTTCTGTCTCAGCTTCATCTATATATATGTGTAAAAATAATGAGCTCATCTGCCTCTGAAGCTAATTAAACCTGTGGCAGACGAGGCCCACTATCCACCCACAGTCCACCAGCTGATAATGCAGGACGTCCTGAGCAGCTCACCAGTCATTCTCCTGCTCAAAGTAACAGACAGAGATGAGGCGAGATCCACTGCCAACGGCAAACTTGTTTTCTTTGGGTGACCACTTGACGCAGCGCGCAGCTCGATTAATCCTGAGGATGACCAGTGTGGGCTTCCAAGCATCCCCCTTTAGGGTCCACACATAGGCATTACGGTCGGTGCCACAGGTGACGATGCGGTTGCTCTCTGGAGCCCAGTCAATACCTGCAAGGGGGGGGGGGGAGTGAAGTTAAGACTGTAGCACTTGGACTTACCATTTAAGGTTTATGGTTTGAGACCATAACAATATTACTTACCAGTCACCTGCCCATTGTGCTCCTTTAGCACATGAGTCTTGGTCCAGCTATTTCCGTCCTTTTTGTAGATATGGACATCATGGTTGTTGGGACACAGTGCAATTTCTAACCAAAAACAAAACAAAACAAAATAAAACCCCCCAGAAATGATTAGAAAACACATTAGTTCACCTGCGGGGGAATTTGCTTACAGGAATAGTAGCATTGCATAATTACAAAGTTATTGCATAGGCATTGAATTATATCACATGTAAAGTGATACAAATGGTTAAAAATTAAGGGTAAAAATATAAAGGTTTTTATTCATAAAGAAAAACAAATGAAATTATATCTTTAACATCAACATAGGCCACAAGTAACAATCTTATATCTCATTGTGCAACCTACATATCTATATTATCAAGCCCTTGCCTAAACTTGTT
>JBBPDH010000136.1:8937152-8963607 GCA_037974565.1 Clupeocharax schoutedeni
TAGGCCACAAGTAACAATCTTATATCTCATTGTGCAACCTACATATCTATATTATCAAGCCCTTGCCTAAACTTGTTCAGCCATCTGGACTTGTTTATGTGGTTTCTGACACTACAGGCAATAAAATGTCTATAGAAAGGCATTATAGCCAATACAGCAGGAGCTGCATCTTAAAGTTTTTTAGAATCAACTGGATGAGCTGAAATTTGGCAAACACTGGACACCAAACAACTAGTCAACTGTGAATTGTTTAATTTCATTAAACCATTCCACCAAAACACAGACCAACATACTTAACTTCTAAGCTACAGTCAGCAGTAGCAGAGGAACGAGATCATTTGTATATCAACAAAGGAAAAGAAGGGGGATGGAAGCAAGTTGTCCTTTTCAGATTATTACATAAAGCTCTGACTGGAAGTGCCATCTGTTACTGGCATTAAAACGTTTTAGCTCTAGCTGCATTATTTAACATTGTTCTCAGTTAAACGGGATTTAGGAGGTTTCTAATATGTGAGAAAATACATCATATATTTGATAGAAAAAAACGAATCAGTGTTTGTGAAGGGTGAACAATTAAAAGAACTGACACCTTCCAGTGAAGAATACTGATAACTGATATTATTACGGGGACTTAGTTTACAAAGTACATAAAGTATGTCATCTCCTATACAAGACACATTAATTTTACTATTATTATTATTACTGTTGAGGTCTGTTGTGTTAGCACTTTAATGATTTTTTTATTATACTATGATTATTAATATTATATTGCAGTGTTACAGGCACCCTTGCTACATTACATTATCCAGTTTCAGTGTTTTCCCGTTTGAACTGCATAAATAAAAAGTTCACCAAAAGGAAGGTAAAACAAGAGATGAGATTGAACATTCTTTTCCAGCAGATGTGCTGCATCATTTTTATATTACTTATTCTTATTACATTTATTATTGTTGGTGTTTACTTGTGCATTATTCTTCTGATCATCATTATTTCTTGTGCACATTTGCTACTCTTTTATGTATTTTCAGTGTTAGTACATTCCAGTATTAGAACAGCTTCCTAAATAAATATGCTATTCACACACAAACTTGCTATTCAGAGCTTGTCCACACTGCCTCAGCAGATGTGCTCCATCATTTATGGTCAGCATGTGTGAGCTCAGTTGCTTTCACAGAGCTCATTTGCTGCTCGGGCCTCGCGGTCTGCTTAAGACGTCCCACATCAGCAACAGGGCACCATTCATGGTAAAACAGGAAGGTGCGGGGTGGGGATTAGTCATTACTGCTTCTCTCATCAGTGCGGGGGGGGCGGGGTGGTAAGCCGGGTGGCGACAGAGAAAGACATCTCTCTGCGTTTTTTCCTCCATTTAGGCTCAGATTCTGCTCTTAAAACAAAAGACTAACTGTTCCCAACCTGATTTTTCTGCTTTTGATGTTTTCTTCTCCAGCTCTTTTTATCCCCCCATGCTGCTTAATTCTAACTGTGCTGAGATAAGTAAAAGCACAAGGAGGGGACCTAAAAAACTGACTGATCTAAGTTTGAAAGCAGCGTGTTTGGCAGTGCAGATCAAGCACCGTGGATTGTGGTTTTTGTAGGATGGTGAAGTCAGCAGAAATCTGGTTTAAAACAGCAGCCAGCTTTCAGGGTTCGAAGGGTGGTCGGATCACTTGTGAACTCACAGAACACATTCAGGACAGCAAAGTAGCATCTATGAGGTGTTTTTTCATATAGAGCTGAAACAAGCCCTAGATATTTTACTATATTCTATGTTTGGGTGTAAAGTGGTGCTCTTAAACTGAGCATATTACTGACTTTTATCTCTATTCCAAACCCTATGAACTGATACACAATGAGGAAACATGACAAATATGGCCCAAAGTGTTCTTAACCTTGTGATGGAGAGGAGAGAAAAAAACACACCTTCAACAAAAGCGTCCTTGTTCACGTTGTGGCAAAGATAGCTTACCTTTGATCTGTTCGGAGCTTCTACACTACAAAGTTTTCCAGTGAATAGCAAGAAGTACATAAAGCAGAGAAGCATATTGAAAAGCCAGATGCCTCCTCCTGCTGAGAGTCCAGAGGAAATACCTGGGGTTACCTGGCCCAAGACCACATGTTTCACAAGTCACACTTCTGAATCATTGCAACTTCCAAATGCTGGTTGTCCTCCACATGTAATACTACAGACCCAGTCGTGTGCACCGTATATAACAAAACCTCTACAGTGGAGGTTTTTTCCTCTAACCATTTTTCCCTACATTTTCATTCCCAGACAGGGACACTATTCAGAACAGTGAGACAGATCTGCAGCTGAACAGCTGAACTTACGGGTTCGATCCTTGTTCCAGGCATGGCAGCTGATGGGTTCTAGCAGAAAGCTGTGGTAAGCCATGGTTAATGTCTCTGCAAATCAGATGCATGAGGAGATTAGGAATTACAGTGACTCCTTACACAAGTTGATACCCCTAAAATCCTGCAACGTTGTAACCAGCTGCATCAACTTCCCTGCCCGGGCTTCTTCGCTTCCGCAAGAGAAAGAGAAGTTTTAGAACTTCCTCATCCAGTGTTCAATATGCATATTACTGCATTCCTTCGTGTCTGGATCAAATGTAATTTCTGTCTAAAAAGTTTCCCACTGGCTTCTGGAGCCATAAACTTCCTCTTTCTCTTTATGGAGCAAATTAAAACCAGACCAGAAAGGAATGTGACATGAGGTCAGACACACTGGTGACAACTGCACAAGAAAAACACATGAAGCACCTCGTCATCAGACTTTCCATTTACAGATCACTCCCAGTTGTACCTCTTTTCACAAGTGCACCTCGATGTGCAAATGAACAATCTGTGAAAACCCTTCAAGAAAGGAAATTTGCAACTACAAGGGCATAAGGTTCTATTTATAGTGGGAAACTCTGTTTTCACATTCTTAGGCATAGGTGCAACATGTTGCCACATGTGAGCAGAGCGTCACAACAGTAAAAGTCATACCAGAACCCGCCCCGCAGCCCGAAACCTCCACGCCTTGTACAAACAAAAATCTGTTATCTTACTCACCCTGGAAATGGTTAAACAAAACGTCCCTGAGGTGGAGGATAGGATGATGTGAAACAGAAGCCTGAGTTCGTGGACTCTGAGCAGTCAACACAAACGCTGGCTTGGCTCTCAATGAACTGAACTATTTCCTTAGACCTTTATATACATAAAAAAAATGTTCTTCCCCCTTCCTGTTTGAGACACATAACCACTTCCTCATGTGGGCGGCTGTCTGCTAGAGAGGCCAGCCTTCTGTTCAACTCCCTTCAACATCCTGCTCAGAGCCGTGTATAACATAAGGTCCTCTCATAATCAGTGTCTACTGCCTGTAAACACAGCGAACGTTCATGTGAGCAAAACTTACTTGGGAAAACTTGCTGAAGGCGAATGTTTGGCACCAATAACAGCACACATGCAAGCTGTGCATGTTAAAACATGGGGAAATATTTTGGTGATGTTTGTTCTCTCAGTAATTAAGTAAATACATGCACTGAATCAAACAATGACACATGTGACTACATTCGAAAATCTTGTGTAGTATACTTCATTTATTTCTAGCAGACCATTTACATAAAATTCTCCTTTAATTTAACGCCTCTCTGATTCCCCTGAAGGATCAGAACACCAAGATCAAATGTGAGACTGCTGGAGCACCAGCTTTGGCATAGAATTACAAAAACAAACAAAACAAAAACAAACCCCCAAAATAAAAAAGAACAAAAATAAAACAAAAGAAAAAGACCCTAACCCCCTTTTCCATTAGTGTGTTTTTTTCCGTTTTTAAGTGTCACATCAGCTCACACCACTGTTCAGTGCTTTTTTTCAGTTAAAAACTTTCAGAAGTGTTATCAGAAATCTCCTTGTTAGTCTTCAAGCTGCAGTGCTTGTGCTGTGTCATGCTAGTTCAGAGTGAGTTCTTTTACATGATCCGTAGGCCTTGAATAGAGGACTCTAAAGTCTGGGGAGACAAAAATAAATAAAAATAATGAGACCACAAGCTCAGATCAAGTTTTGTATGCAAGACTGAGAACTTTCTGCAAGGAAGGTGGTTGTGTTATACACAAAACATACAAATTAATGAGTACAAAAAAATAAGAAGGGCAAAAACTAAAGCCAAAATAAGCAAAATTACAAACCTTAAAGTCCCATATGGTCATAGCGCCATCAATACCTGTAGTGCAGAATTTGCGACAATCTCTTTTGTCTCCTTCATATATAGACACTTGGCTGCAGAAGAGAAACAAGTTTGAGATCATTTACACGTTTTTCTAATATTTTTATCCACTATATCTCTATTCTCTAAGCCCATTGGCCTAATTCTTTGCACATTCTTTGGCAGTTTCCCCAGGTCACATAACACCTGCAGCCAGTGCCGTAACCAGATACTGTAAAGGACCAAGAGAAGAGCCTGAGACTTACGTGATGCTGTTCTGGTGGAGGGTTTCCAGAGTGCTATTGCGGTCCTCAGTGGTGGCTCTCTTGTCCATGTTGCGGAAGTGCTCCATGGCAGAGATGTTGCGCTGAATGCTCTGCTTTGGAATGTCCAACTTGGATATGAAGGTCAAGGTTCCACCATCATCAAAACTGAACAGCATTGGGCAGCAGTCATGACCCTTCAGAGGAACAGCGGTACAAGTAAAGTCATGAGACACAGAATCTCTACAGAATCATGATGGTCAAACACAGATTCATATAACACAACGTAACCTGCACTTACCGCTGCCACAATGTTGTTCTCAGAAACAAAGGTGACGCTCAGAAGAGCAAGGAATTCTGTCTTCAGTTGGCTTGGCCTGTAAAAAAAGAAAAAGAAAGTCAAGCCAAGATATGATAAAACATCTGACAAAGGAAATTTTGATTCAAATTTCAGTAAGCACGATGCATTAGATCCTCACGTTGAGCTTTTTGTGGGGTCCACCACAGTCACAGTGCTGTCATGGCTGACCCAAGCCAGTCTGTTCCCACTAGCTGAAAAACAGACACTGTGGACCCATCCTCCACTGCCTGCCCCACCAAACTCTGCCATCACCTGACCAAACGGCATCTTGGACCCCCATGGAGTTGGAGCTGGCTTCTCATCCACCTCCTTGATATATGCAGAAAATACCCTTGGAAAGAGAGATGCACCATGCGAGTCAGAATACGTTTATAAATGAGGAGCCTGGAGCACAAACCTACATGTTACTGCTGTGTTACAATTTAACTATTCAGTCCACAAACATACAGAAACCCATTAAAAGCCTATTCAAGTGCGTTCTCACAAAACAATTAAAAACCTTAAAATGCTGAAATGGCTTTTGTTATAACAAGTTTGTACAAGTTAGTTTCAAACTTTTCAGAAAGGGATTTCTAGTTAAACCTAACCAAGAACCAAACCAAACCTAAATGTAAATGAAAAAAATGTGTCTGTTATACATAGTTTATTATAGTGGAAACAGCAGAAAATGTATGATGGTTCCAGGTGAAAAACACAAGCACCTTACCTGCATTTGAAGTCACATGACCCAGCTGCCAGAAGTACATTGTTTGGATGCCAGTCAAGACTGAGAACAGTGGAGCGAATAGGCTTCTTGATGTGTTTGCTCACCCACCTTGAAGATAAGGAAAACAATCCTTAGGCAGAAAGCTACTACAGTGTGACCCACTATAAAATTATGGTTTCAAAGGTTTGCTAAAAGCAAGAGCAACTAGCCATATAAACTGTTGTTACTGAATTGGATTATTGGATTTACCAGTCATTTTCAGACTCAAAGTAGCAAACAGATATGAGGCGGGCTCCACTGCCCACTGCAAACTTGTTCTCCAGTGGAGACCACTTCACAAACGTGGCAGCTCGGTTGATCCTGAGGATGACAAGAGTGGGCTTCCACACACCGTCCTTCTGGCTCCACACGTACGCATTACGATCCGCCCCGCAGGTTACAATCCGATCGCTTTTGGGAGCCCAGTCAATGCCTTTAAATATTGGGTGTAATGTTTATGCTACAGTGTAAAACTTATCTGAGCTATGGTTCCAAATGTGATGTACAATCATTCAATACCATAACATGTAACCAGGGCTTACCCGTGATGTGTCCATTGTGTTCTTTTAATTCATGGGCTTTCACCCACTGATTTCCACTCTTCTTGTATATATGAACCTCATGGTTGTTTGGACTGATAGCAATTTCTGGGGAAGACAAGCATCACTCAAAGTGTAAATACCACAAAATATATGTTTTAACCTCTTATAACTCAATAATGAAAGAACTGGGTTACTTACGGGTCCTGTCTCGGTTCCATGCATGGCATGTGATGGGTTCCAAGAGAAACTGGTGGAGTGACATTTTCTTTTTTCAGCTTTTTTTGCAGCCCTGAATGGAAAACACATTTAATGTTTACAGGTCCAAGGTGAACTGCCAGTTATTTCATCACAAGACTTTCCTGCCACACTAAAATAACAAAGCCTGTATTTTAGGAGCTTACCAGGGCATTTAGTATAAACTAGTACTATATTATCCTCAGTTTAGTCGTCGCCATAAACTGTGCAATACATTAGAAAGACATTTATTCACAGCCAATGACGCTTGAAAACCTCAAAAAGACTCATCTGTTCAGAGAGCATCTCTTCTCTTACTGCATTACTCCTACATAAAGGTTTAACAGGTAATACACTCCTCTGGTTCCCACGCTGTCCTGAAACTTGAATGTGTCCTCATATTGTTAGTCGCTTTGGATAAAAGCGTCTGCCAAATGACTGCAATGTAATGTCCACACAACACCTAAGATCTAACCACTTACAAGCTGAAAATATAGCTAAGGTCGAAAAACACAACGCTTCTCACTTAACCGGCAGAACAAGAACTTCAATGACCACTTCTCGGTTTCAGGGCGTGGATCTATATATGCTCCTGGTGCTGTAGCCAACTAGCCAGTAGGCTAAGCTAACAGTCAGTGCCAGTGTAAATTCAGTGGAAGGCTAATACTGATCTAATGCTAAGTGGGAAAACTAGCTGTAGCTAACTTACATGGAAAACAGGGGGGATTGTCTTAGAAAATAAAAAGGACGATATTTAAAGTTACCGCAAGGATCACTGTAATACAAAAAAATATCCGAGTTAGGTAATGCTCGAAATGAGCCAGTTTCTTGGAGCTAATTTCATTGTAAAAAAGGCCGCTCTCGACATGCCGGCTCACTGCTCTCTCTCCTTCTCTTTCCAGGCCTCCACAGCCATAACCACACAGCACACCTGGATAGTTGTTATCGTGAAATATCCACAAGCGCCTCGTCGCTGCTTCGCCTTGTAAGACGGACTTGAATTCGCGGACTCTGGACAGTCGACACGAATCCACTCCGGCTGCTCCTGCTCTCGGCCTCTCCGGGAAATGGCAACGGCACTCCGGACAGACGCGCCCCACTGCGCATGCGTACGCACAGCAACACCGGGGCTGAGCGAAAAGGAGGGAAAAGGTACACTACTTGGACAAAAGTATTGAGACGCCTAACCATTCCACCAGCAGAGACTTTAATAACACTGCATTGTAACACATTGTCTTTAATATAAAGCCCCCCCCCCACCATTTGCAGCTATTCACAAAACTCTGGAGTGTCCCATCCACATTCGGTAGAGCATTTACGAGGTCAGGCACTTATGATGGACGAGAAGGCCTGGCTCGCAATCTCCGTTCTAGTTTATTCTAAAGGTGCTGGGTGAGGTCAGGGCTCGGCCCATGTCAAGTTAAAGTGAAGCATTGACATTGCCCTTCAATGGAAGTAAGGAGCCAATCAGCACGATGTGTGTCCCCAAACCTTTGCTCATGTAGTTGGAACCCGTTTTAACCGTTAATTAACATATTTTTAGACACCAACAATGCCTTATGAACAAGTAAAATTTTTCTACTAGTATAAAAATGACATGTAACAAATCGAATTTTAACATTCAACTATACCATTTTGTGCAGTTTCGGACCTTGTCTGCATTTTGATTTTCAAAAGGCGTCACAGTTTTTAACCAATGATGCAGGTGTGCCTTATCACACGAGTCTGTCCAAAGTGCACATTTTAACCAACCACTCACGATTTCTTACTGTATATGTTTGCGGATTGCTGACATCACAGCGTGGATCTCAGTGCATCATTTGGGAGTCTGCAGTCCCACTTTTTATTTTGGTGTTCTTATTTTTGGTGATCCCAGTGTCTGCACTTAAAGTGGCCTTCAGAAAACACCATATCAGTGTGCAAACCTTTACCTAAAATTCTGTGAGGAGACAGTTATGAGAGCTGTCTGTGCACCATGGCAGATGGTAAAAGATATGCTAATTAATTCATTATTAAAGTCATTATTTTGAGATGCTAAAATGGGCTTCCATAAATATGCCCCCAAATAGTGTTCCAAAACATTCATTTCATTTTTAACTAAGCTTAATACATTGCTCTTAAAAAATGTAAAGCTAAACCTGTATACATGCTTTACAGTGTACACTGAACTGCTTCCTGCCGCAGTTTATTCATGCCAGCGTGTTTTCTTTGGTATGCCCTGTCATTTTCTTTGGTATAAACAGTGTAAATAAAGAAAAAATCACTTACAGTAATAAAAATATAGTAAAATGTGTGCGTAATCAGCAATAATTGATTATACTGATTGAAGACAAGGATTTACAGTTCATCAGGCGGTGCCTCTTTTTCGGGCGCTTCAGGAGGAGTCGTATTGTGGTGACTGGCAGTTAATGCAGACACTAGACAGTGAATGTGCTGCAATATTTCAGTTACAACATTACTAAATTATATTTTTCTTAATAATTTAGCACTAAAATGCATGCCTGTGAATTTGTTGGGGTTTCCACAAGAAAACATCCACAAATGACTGAAGGGGTTTACTGTACAGAAATAAGATGCAGTAGCAATAGCGATGAAGTTTTTAGTTTTCTAGCTTTACACAAACCAGATCAAAGCTATTAATCACGGTAGACTTCATCAGACACACAACACTTCAGACACACAGACCAATATCTAGACTACTTAAGACTTCTCCAGTTTAGTTTTAAGACTTTCATGTTCCTCTCCAGTTCCATCCACTGTGGAGAAAATCTTCAGGTGGGGAACGAGTGCTGGATTGTCTGTCACTCTGGAGGAAAAGGCATGGGATGAGTGTCAGAATTACCTGTAGACTTACTACAAGTACCAAAGCCTTCTACTCAGTTCAGATTCATTTAAATGGAGGGAAAATGGAAAGAAACTCTCACTCTAACCTCCTGCATGAGTTGAAACTCTTACTCCTCCGATGAACCCTTTTTGGTGACCTGCACAATCTCCACATTAGTGAAGCCCTTGTTCACTGAAGCTCGATTCCTGGTGCGGAGCTTGTTCAGCGCCATTTCTGCCATGCCTGCTCTCTCCTCGGCATCATCAAGCTCATGCACAGTCTTCCTGTATTTGGATAGGCTTGCATTTGCTTGCTCCTCCTATAACCACACAACACCAACATCTTAGAAAAGGAATATGTTTAGGCACATTATCATGTAATATATACAAAAGAGAACCAGGGTTCGATTCACTGGCCAGGTAACACACCACAGTACACCTTCAAGAGTCCTTGGACAAGACTCCTAAGGCTAAATTTGCTTATATTTGTAACATGGTTAAACTTTAAGTTGGTCTGGACAAGACTGTCTGCTAAATTTAAAAATACACTCACAGCCTCCTCTATTTGCCTCTTGTAAGAGTTTGTTCTGGAGTTGCGCAGTGTCTTCACCGTCTCCACATGTCGCTTCTGCTCGGTATCGAGCTTGCTCTCCAACTCCCTAACCTGCTCTCAGCAAAGAGATGGGGGGTGCGGAAGCAAGTTTTAAGCATGTTGCCAACACAGAGACATACTAAAAGATATTGCCATAGGATTATATTACTGTTTAGCTGAATAGGTTGGATAGTGTATACCAAATATAATGTCATGAAGACTCTTCAGCAACTTCAATGCCAAGTCAACTTCAACAGTGTGTGACTGTGTCAACCATGAAGAAGACTAACAAAAAAAGTCTGACATTTTCAAATAAAATAGTCAGTTTTTAAATGACTATGAAAGAAGCGCAGAATCTTGTTGAATCTTAACTTTATAAAATAAAAAAATACAATTCCAGGAGCCTGCCATCAGCTCTTTGCCCATATGGTTACATTCTGATTCAAACATCCAAATCCATCCCTAGTTTGTGTTTTTGTAGTTTAATATCATATATTTAAAAGAACATTTTTGACAGCAGTTGGGCTGGATCTTTAAACTGTCCTTTTAGGCTTCACCACCACTTGCCATGTCTCTGTTTGGGTGTTTACATGAAATAAAATGGTAAGAAGAGAGATTCACCCTGGCTTCCAGTTTTTGGATGGAAGTGCCAGCTCTTCAGCCTCCTCCACTTTAAGCTGCAGGTCTTTGTTTCATGAGCTCGTTGTTCTTCTTTATCTTCTCTAGGTGGATGCAGTGCTCTTGCTCCTGTCGGAGTCCCTCGGCCATACGAGTTGCCTAGGAAAGAAGTAAAAAACCTAGTCGAGTTTTTTAAAACTGTTTCATGGGTATTTGAAAGTGGAGATGTACTTGGGGATGAGTACAGTACTAACGTCTGTGATGGCCTTCTTGGCTCTTTCATCAGCAGCACGGAACTCGCTGATCAGCTCCTCGTTTTCACTGGATAGTCGAGTCAGGTCCGCTTCCATTTTACGCTTGATAACAATTAAACTTTGGTTCTGCAAAGGAAAGTGTGCATTCTGTCAAAATGTGTGTTGAGTCTACTATAATAACTGTATAATAACATATAATAACTACATAATGTTGTAGCCTGTAAAAAGATTGTTATTGTTGTTGCTGAACACAATAATAATAATACTATTACTATGAAATATACTATATATAGCTTTTTATTATTATTAAGATCATATTATTAAGTTATATATAAGCATTTTGCATAGTGATATTGTTATTATTATTATTACTATGTAATATGCTACTGAACACAATATATTCTGTAGATTATTTTTTTAATTATTATTGTTGTTGTGCTACCACTACTACTACTAATAATACAGACTGTCTGGCATGCTGGTGTTGCAAAGTGTACTGTATACCTGCACATTAAGCTCATTATGGCGCTCAGTGATGTCCACCAGCTCCTGCTCGATGAGTTTCCTGGAGCGCTCTGAGGCTTCCAGGCTGCCGCGTACCTCCTCCATCTCTGTCAACAGCAGGCAGAGTCGGCGTTCCTGCAGGCTGTACTGCTCTCTCAGCTCCTCATGCACTCGTGCATCTTCATCCATCTGCATCTGCATATCCTGCCAGGGGAAGAGAACCCAGGAACATCTGGAACTATAACTTGTTCTCTATGGCACACACTGTAGTATATCTACAGCCTATTATAAGTTTGAGAAATATTGTGTCTCCAAAATGTCAGTGTCACTACAGGACTGGGAAGAATGGCTCCATTGTCAAGAGTTCATAATTAAGTTTGGTTATGTGTGACTTACTTTGATTTGCTGTTGCAGTTTCTTGAGAGTTTTGACCAGCTCACTGTTGTTCTTGTTGGCGTGGTCCAGCTGGATCTCCATCTCGTTCAGGTCAGCCTCCATTTTCTTCTTCAGTCTCAAAGCCTCAGCACGGCCTTTAGCCTCTGCCTCTAGACTCGCCTTCAGAGACTCTATTGCACGCTGGTGGTTTTTCCTGGAAAGACCCAGGTAAGAGGCGATGTTTTTGAGTTCTTGCTTCCAATAAGCTTGTTATGTGTTTTTAACCAAGGAAGTAATTTGGACTTATTTCATGGGTTCTAACCTTGTGATTTCAAACTCTTCCTCTTTCTCATGAATTCTTCGATCAATGTCTGCTTTGACCTGAGCCAACTACAGCTGGACTCGGACCACTTCACCTTCCTCAACCTTAATACAATGACAGAACAGAGTCCATACATGCAACAGCCCTTAATACAGGAATGACATTCTAATAATGAAAGAACAAAACTACATATATATTGTTTGCACAATTGTATTGTGTACAACTACATTGTACAAACAATACATTGTTTGTTGTACCTCCAGAGAGGTTTCTGCCTCCTCCAGGGCAATCTGTAGCTCATCTCTCTCAACTTCCAGCTTCTTCCTAACTTTCTGCAGCTCATGAACACTCTTTCCACCCTCACCCAGCTGCTCCATGAGATCTCGGATCTCATCTAGAAGTCAGCACATTCAGTTTGGTCAAACATATAATATCTAACAGTTTGGAATCTCTGTTTAGTCAATATTTAGTCAGTATTTTCTAAAATATTGAAGTGGTATCATGGCAGCTTAATGTCAAATACGGCAGGAGACATTAAAAAATCACCAACTGACAGGAACTGACAGTGGAATCAAAGTAATTGTGTTTGGATTTTCAAAGGGTGAGACAAAAGTAAGTCAAGATTTCACTGTAGGCCTTCTGGAAATCCTAGATATGTAACTGACTGTAAATATGAGTCGCAGCCCAATCAAGGCATTTCTGTTAGAGGGTAAACAGTGGTAGCTCTATGACATCACTCTAGAAATGCAACCTACAGTAACATAAGGTAAATTATTTGTTAATTTTTGTTATAAATAAAATATGCTGACACAGATTATTACAGAAAATTCCAATTTAAGTTCATGTCCATAAAATCCATAATGTGTTATATGTCAAAAATCACAATTACATCTTGATTTATTGTAACTAGATAATTACAGTATATTATTTGTGAATGTTTCAGTGCAGCACATTACCTGTGAATATATTATTGTTTCCAAAATACTTAGTAATAAATCTTTATTAAAACATTCAAAGCAATATTTTTAGTCTAGCTTGGAGTATATAAATCTGTATAGTTTCCAAATCAAAAGCGACTTCATTCCCTAACTACAGGGGGCACTCTCTCCCTGGAGCAACTTAGGGTTAAGGGTCTTGCTCAGGGACCCAGCTGAAGGTAGGATTCGAACCCATGACCTATTTGTCTGGAGTCAAGTATCTTACCCACTGAGCTACCGCCACCCTTAAGTGATGCATAAAACATTGATCAGCTTACTTGGTCTCCTCCAGCTCCTCTGTTTTATGGATGCCATCAGTTTCATACTTTGTCCTCCAGGTGGTCACCTCAGAGTTGAGCTTGGAGATGAGGCGCTGCATTTCCACCTTGCCCTCCTGCTCCTCCTCCAGCTGTTCCTTCATCAGGTCAAGGTCATGTTGAGCATTGGCCAGCCCGATGACAGCTGCACTTCGAGCCTGAATCGGGATAAAGCTAGCTTTATTTTATTTATATACACACATGCTCTAATCTTTTTTAATCTAAGTTGTTCTTGAGTTAACATTAGGTAACTATAGCTGGGCACTCTTCACCTTTGACTCTTCGTCCACCTGTCGTTTCAGCTCATCGTTTTGAGTGGTCAGTGACGCCTTGATCCGTGTGATCTGGTTGAGCTTACTTTGTGCCTCCCCAAGCTCACGGCTGAGATCACTGTTCTCAGCTGAGGGAAGATCATTAAAATATTTCTCTCACAGGATTTTTTCATAGCATTAATATGCTAGTAATCTCCGCTTCAGGCAGAGACGAACTGTCTGTACCTGACAAATGGATTTTGATGGTGTTGAGCTCGATCTGGGACCTCTCCATCTCTGTCAGCCTGGAATTGGCCTCGGCCAAGCTGTCCTCTAACTTACGGACATGGACCTCAGCGTTGAGCTGTGTGTTCAGAATAGACATTCAAGCTCTTGAATTACAGTGCCTTGCTGTTCAGTGCTGTGATAAGCAGCAAACACTGTGCCATGTTAAAAAATAATTATTGCAGGGCTAAGAACTGAGCAATTATTGCATGGGTAATATATTGCTGGTGATTATCTCTCACCTTGGATTTCTGCACTGACTCCACAGTGGCATTCAGGTCATCAATCTCTGCCTTCATGACCTGCTTGTCTTTCTCGAGCTTGATACGGACTCTCTGCAGATTCTCTACTTGCTCCGCCAGCTCAGCCATGGCATCCGAGTGTTTCTTCCTCAGGGCTGAGGCTGTGAAGCTCTACGGAGCTTCAGAAGCTCATGTTCACGTTTCTTGTTTTGTTCAATCTGCTCTTATGGATACATGAAGGATTTGGTCAAGAATGCTACTCTCATTAATCTTCATTCTTTTCATAATATATTGTTGGGAGTGGGATTTATGCATAGAAGAAATATCAAAGTTATAATGATGCCACTTTTATATGGGCGATAAAACATGATTCTTTTAAGCTGTTAATTCTTTTCAACGCACGAAAGATTGTATGAAAGGTTTTTGAAAAGTTTATGGAATGTTTATGAATCACAAGATTTGTTATTGTTAATTTAACAGAAATGTTGATTATTTTTTCTTGAAATTTGATTGTATATAATAAATATTGTAAACAACATATATCTATTTGTTTACCTGTTTGTTTGTTTGTTTGTTTGTTTGTTTGTTTGTTTGTTTGAAGAAAAATAGTGGGACTCGGCATAGAACTTCTGAAATTCATACCAGAGCAATAATTCTGCTCAGTGTTTTTCTGCACTTTCTTCTGGTGAAAGAATTTATCTGTTCAGGTGAGCAAAGTGCAGTGTGTGAAGGTGTGAAATGTACAGAAGCAATTTCAATTATGCCTGCTTGCCTGTGCAACCGTGGCACCCCCTGCTTCCACCAGTCTGTCTCCGAGGTCCTCTAGATCACGGGACAGATCCACTCGCTGCTTTTCCACCTTAGAAAAGAAGACACAGTTAAACTGATGATTAGGAAGTCTGGCGGATGGAAATGCACAGGAGTGAAATAAACAGAGTCATATACCTTTGCTCTTATTGCTCTCTCTGCCTCCAATTCCTCCTCAAGCTCCTCAATGCGGGCCTGGGTGACAGAAAAATATGTTATTTTCTTGCCATAATGTTTTTTTTTTATTAGAAACAGAAGACAGCAGAAATCAGGGCAAAAGCTTATCAGAAAGAAAACCTGGTGCTCTTTGAGCTTCCTGTGCAGCATGGAGCTGAGAGATTGCTCATCCTCCAGCTTTGCATTCAAATGGTTAATTTCCATATCCCTCCTGAAATTACAACAATTTCATTTAAACATGTTCTTCAGACCCATAGTGATTGCGTAGATTACATTTTGCGTAGATTACAAATCTGTTTTGTTCGTACTTTCTGACAACTTCCTCCAGATCAATTTTCGCTCTCTCCATATCATTAAGATTATCGATTGTCATCTTCAAGTCAGCCTCTGCTTTGCGTCTGGCTTTCTCCACCTCTCCTCTTATTTTCTTCTCCTGTTCCCAGCTGTCTTCCAACTAAACAGACAGTAATTGAATTGTTACAAGGCGCAAATCTTTATGTCTTGGTAGTTTGAGTCCCAGAACTCACCTCATGCACTTGAGTGGTGAGCTTGCTGTTGGATTTGGTGAGGTGATTTACTTTATCTTCCTCTGCTTGAAGGTCATCCAGAGTTTTCTGGAGATGGAAGCATACACTGGTATGATTTAATATGGCACGGTTTGTGGAATATGGGGGAAAAAACATGTGGCAGGTCCCAACCTGTTGCAGTTCTTCCAGAACCTTCTTTTCTTTTTGGAACTTGGTAATGGTATCATCCCTCTGACCAAGCTCTATTGTCAGAGAACGGACTTTGGTGTCCAGCCCCTGCATGCCACAAGCGGTACTCATTAAAGTGCTTCTTTTCAAATCACATATTTGACTGCTTTTATTTCTCTAAGTGTATCTGTTACATCTGTTTTACACAGATTTCCAGGAGTGCCAGATTTCCAGGAGTTTCAAAACATTTGGGCAAAGACAACCTCGCTTTTCACCTGTTTTTCCTTCTCTGACTTTGCCAGAGTAGATTCCAAGCCCTCAAGGTCTCTCTTCAGATCCATCAGCTCTCCCTCCAGCTTGCGTTTCTGAGCACTCAGTGGTGTTGCAGCACCCTCCTCCTCCTCCAGCCTTTCTTTCATATGCTGGATCTGCTCCTCCATGTGCATCTTCTGTTTCATCAGCGGGTTACAGCGTTCCTCAGCATCTGCTATGGTGTCTTGTTCCTATTAGTGGGAGAAAAACAAATCATTTCCAGTTGAATTCTCTCTCTACTCATTTTTTAATATCATGATAATATCATACACCCATCTTAGACTTACAGCTACTAGGGCTAAAGCCAAATCACTCTTTTCTTTGGAAATAGTGACTAGTTTTTCATCAAGCTCTTTGAGCTTCTCAGTTATTTCTGCTGCTTTTTCAAGCGCAACTTGTAATTTTTCCTCCTTGGCTTTCAACTCATCCTCCTGGCGAGCGACGTGGAGCAAAGGCTTAACCTAAAGAGAACAAAATAAACAATTGAAGGTAGACGAAAATGTAAAAAATAGGTAAAGCCATCAAAGGTCTTGGTCTTGATAGTTTATATTAACCTTTGTGTAGAGCTTCCACCACCCCCAGTACCGGAGCTGAACGAACTTCCTCACATTTCGCCGCATGGCAATGAGAGCAATTCTGAGAAAAAAAAAAAAAAAACCAAACAGACTAGGTGAGACATAAAGTCCTGTCTCATGGGAAAACATTTTTTAAATCAAAGAACTTATAATATAAGTTATATAAGTTATATAACTTATGAAACACTGTTTCATAAAGTTTCATTTGCATCCATATAGTGCATATGTGTCTGTTCTGAATTTACCCATTTACCCAATTTACCCGTGAATCAACCCATTCACATATAACAGCTTATTCAACTTACAACAGGTTACCCCTGCTTGTTTATACTTAAGCTATAAAGGGTGTTTCAGCTTAGACTACTTTTTGAATGAGGTATAATCTGCGGGGAGCAACAGGTAATTTATATATATCTGTCTTGAAGGTACAGTACCAAAAAAAAACCAGCCTGTTTAACAGAGAGGATACAGAGAGGTTGATCTTTTTGGTGCATAAACCACATTAACTTTGTAAGACAAATGTAAAATATGTTCCTTCTCAGAAGAGCCTTTCAAAGCAAAATAGGAAATGTCATGAATGCTGACTGACCTTCTGTCAAGCATCTTCTTAAACTCAATTCTCATAAGCGTTCCTCTCAGACGGGCCTGGAGCATGGTCATGATCTTAGCCAGCCGCTCATCCCGCATGTCTTCAAGCTTGGCTAGCACTCCAGCACGGAAGAACACCTGCAATATTTATATTAATACGTAACATACATTATGACTGTTCTGCAGTCAGGCATATGTTCCAACATTATGTTACTATCATCATACTTTGGTGTGTCCGATCTTGTACTCCATATTGTCCAGCTCAATAGATTCTAAAATCAACTCTGAAGCCTTTTTGTTGTCCACAAATCCCTTGGGGATGACATTTGGGTTCAGGATGTGATACCTTTAAAAAATGAAATACAACAGTGTTGATCTTTTTTTAGTTTAAACCCTCCGGTGGAATTAAACAGAATCATACAGAAACTATGGAAGAAGAAGAGGAAAGGAGTAGAGCATGAGTGCATGAGTGATATTTGAATCAAATCAAATAATAATCTAAATCTCTAGTACATAATCTAATATTTTCTATTATGAAATAATCTAGCATGTTTGTCATATCTAAATATAATGGTATATAGTTTTTATCTCTTTAAAACATTTAACCGATAATACTCTGACAATATCTACAGAGGTTTGCAGCATAAATCTGAAAATAACAATTAAATAACAACTAAATAGTGTTGGGGTAATTTTATGGAACATGAGTAATGCTCTTATTTTTATGAACTTTATTATAGAATCGTTCTGTGTAGGGTTCTGTTAATGCAAACGAATCATATAGAGCCAGCACCCATAATTTAAAAAAATTCAGTGTAGTTGTAAATCCATCTAAAGGTCAGTAATTAGTCACAGTTGCATAAAGAGGCTGTATGAGAGAGGAATACCTCTGCTTAAACTCAGGGTACTGTAATCTATTGGGAAAGCCTTTTCTGCAAATGCGGATTCCCTCCAGGACACCGTTGCAGGCCAGCTGGTGCAGGATTAATTTTGCGTCACAAACACCTGGTCAAACACACTGGATTACATAAGCACTCTAAAGCACAGGGATGATACCTTGATGCATGACTTACACATCTCCATTAAATGAGATAAGAGGAGCCGTAATGTTCTACAGTATTTGATCATTTTATGCCTCATATTTACCAGATTGCTTGAATTCGTTGGGAACGATGCAGCGCACAAAGTGGGGTGCCGTGCTTCGCAGGGTACTCATCAGTTTGTTCAGCTGCTCCTAATCAGGGAGAGCCAGTGTAAGAGACAGAAGAGATCTGTGAATTCTGTTTTATAATGGTGAAATATGAGCCCCTATCATTTTGATCAATGTAAATTCTAGTACCCTGTAGAATGCAGATACAGTCTGGAAGGAAGAGCCCTTTTTCTGTTTCTTGGATCCCGCAGCAGCTTCATCTTCTTTGTAGAGCTGAGCGAGCAGAGACATGGAGGACTTCTGGTACAGGCCTACCACTGTTTCATTCAGGGGATCTTTATTTTTCAATGTTGTAACCAACCTGAATTTGTTTGAAAGCATGTTGAGTAAAATCTCAAATAACCCCAAATAACAGAGTCTCTAGATTTAAAAAGTACATCTGAAAATTGACTCAAAGTGCCTGCATAGTGAATCAATTCAAAGTGCACCTCTGGACCTTTCCTCCCACCTTTTGGTTTAAGAAAGTTAGCAGACTTGCCCAGATGATTGTCATACAAGGCAGTCTTGAAGGTGACATCTGTGGCCTTGGGGAACACACATTGCTCCTCAAGGATGGAAAAGATCCCCATTGGCTGGAATACAAAGGAAAATTAGTAAGTGAGGATATGCTAAAAAAACTGGGGAAATTGGTTATTTTTGGCACCGATTCCTCATAACTGCAGGCAGACTGAAATCTGATTCAGTTAAAGCTTGCTAACCTTTTCCAGCAGCTCAATACAGGCCTGCAAGTCGAGTCCAAAATCTATAAAGACCCACTCTATTCCCTCTTTCTTATATTCCTCCTGTTCCAGGACGAACATGTGATGGTTGAAAAACTGTTGCAGTTTTTCATTTGTGAAGTTGATGCACAGCTGCTCAAAGCTATTAAACTGTGAAACAAATGCCATAAAATTCAAATTGTAGATATAAATTGGAGATATAAAACTCCAAGCAAAATATCTGTAGTTACCTCAAAGATTTCAAAGCCAGCGATATCTAGGACTCCAATGAAATACTGGTGCTGCATCTTTGTGTCCAGTGTTTGTTGATTCGGTACACCATCCACTTAAACATTCTGTCGTAGATGGCTTTAGCCAGAGCTCCAATGGAGTAGACACACTGGTCCTGGTTCTGACTTTTGGTCACCAACTCATTTCCAACTTTAACACGAGGCCTGGTGATGCCCTTCTGTAGTTCTCCGGAACTGATCCCCAAAGGGGGGCAACTTTGTCAGCCACTGAAAAACAGCCCTTAAATGCCTTTAAACTATATGAGCCACTCTCGTAAGAATATAACTAGATTTAGTACACTGAATTTTAATTGAGTTGGTTTTAAAACTAAATAATGTAAATAAATAAACTAAAGTAATTCAAGTTGAGTCTACAAATTGATTTAAAGTCAAGTGACTCCAAACATCTGATGCTCAGAATCAAAAATTTATATTTTAAGTTATATTTCATTTAATAGCACTTTGTTCCATACCTATTCTCACTATGTCAGTAAAATATCAGCTTGTATTGACTTTGCAGTTTATAATTTACAAAGAGTAATTCAAACGAGTTACTGAAAAATAAAGCATTCTATTTATTGAGATACGGGCTGATTATGTTGAAAAAAATCAAAAGTATCGATTTTTCTTTTTTGATCATATATGAAAGAAAAGGTCTTCAAAAATAATCTCCCAAAGTTTCATCATAGAAATAATTGTGAAAATGTACTTAAATGGCTATTTAAGTTGAGTTGCATCTCTCAAATATTAAAAAATATGAATTATATGATAAGTAATAAATACTTTGAAATAATTTAAGCTTCAGTCTGATTTAATATATTTTTCTAAGTATCTAAATGCCTGTAGTAAAATCTTGTTGTTGAATACTGGATGCATCTCTTTGGATGCTATGGTTTGTTAAAGATATCAAAAACTTTAAATCTGATTTTCTCCTTTTTTTCAGTTGGAAAATGGTGCTGCAATACCATAATTCAAACGATTGTAACTTGACAGCTGTTTAAGACACAGCTTCGACCAAGATATCATTTTAAAGCTTATTTTTTCTCATCTTTTCAGTGATACCAAAACCTCAGTTTTGAATTTTGGGTCACTGTGACTCATTTTGCCAGAGCAGGTTACTGAATAATAAGCATTGGATTCAAAGTGTGTACGCACCCTCAGTTGTGTCAACATCCGCCTGCTCTTCTCTTGGTTTTTGCTTGAACTTCATGTTACCAAAGTGCATTATGCCCCCAGTTAGTTTGTAGATACTCATTTTCTCCTCTGCAGTGAAGCCAAGCACATCAAACGCCATCTTTAAATGGAATAAAAACAAATATGTCACTTAAAGTATTGAACAGTCTTTTGTTAGATTATGCTAATGAAACATTTGGGCTTACATCAGTTAAAGTCAGTTCTTCACCGTCGTCCATGTTATCCACCACAGTGACTCCCTGGCAGATCCAAATATACTGCTTTGGTTCAGTGACCAGAAGGAGCGCCTCTGTAAACCAAGAAATGGTTAACATCTGTGGGAATGTAAAGTGCAGTCAAAAAGTAATGTGAGTGTTTCTGTTTTTCTGACTCTAGCACACTTGGTTTGGAATTAAACATAGACTATGAAGTTTAAGAATGTCAGCTGTAAACTGATAGGGTTTTCATTTATGTTGGATTCAAATAGGAATCCTCTACACTCTATACACTAAAATAATAAGGCCAAAATAAGTTCTTTGTGTGATGCCATTAAAAAACCTATTTTTGATTACCTTTCAATAGATGGTTCTTAAAATAACCATTTTATGTAAGTGTGAAGACATTTTTGAAGTTTAACAAACAATTTGAAGATGCTTAAAATATTTTTTTTCAGATTATAATACAGTGCTCATGTTATATAAATAGTGTTAATACCAGTACCATTCATGCAACATAGATGAGCATACTATTAATTTTATCCTGGAATTCTCCACTTTGAGCAACAGTAGCAGCAACATGTTGGATTTTCAGCAAAAGCTACAAAAAACTTGTCACAGACCAAGAAAACTGCACTGTATCACTTAGTTACTATAATAGCTATGTGTCCAATAATACTGTATCACACTTACCCAGCAGTTCTGGTTTTTCCCTGACAGAAGCTGGTAAAAGATGTGATAGCTGCGTTCCGCTGCTTGCTGTGAAATCACTCGGGATTTTTCTAGTAGATCTTCACACAAAAAAATATTATATACATATATATGCAAAATTGCTACAATGTCACAAAGCATTCGCCAAAACAGTATGAAGCACAAAGTACATTTCAGACACTTACAACTCTCAATATCGGCACCAGCCAGCTTAGCTGTTGGCCCAAAATGGATTCGGATAAATTTTCCCTCAAACAAACAGGGCATATTCAGAAGGAAAAAGTGCAGATGTTATTTCTATATTATTGAAAGCTGAGCACAAAAGTTACTCACAAATCGAGAAGAGTTGTTGTTCCTTGTGGTTTTGGCATTACCAAATGCCTCCAAGACTGGGTTACCCTGGATGATTTGATCCTCCAGGGAGCGCTGTGAAAGGACATTTTAATCATTGGTAATAAACTCCATCATTATTAACATGTGTTGAACAAGAGCCAGGATATGAAGGCTGGTGTAGTATCATGTTCCAAATGCAAATATCAAACACATTTGCTTGCCTTGGAATCTGGAGCCTGCTTTCCTCCAGTGGCACCCACATTGGCAAAATACTGGATGACCTTTTTGGTGTTCTCAGTCTTGCCTGCTCCAGATTCTCCACTAGGAAAGAGGATGCTTTTTATTGGTTGTTAGAGAGGTATTTGCACATTTGAACAATCTTCATGTCAAGTATTTCAAGTATTTCAAAGTTATATGGGCATGATGATAAATAATGGCATACAGGGCTCTTGGAGTTATGACCATACTCTGCACTCACTGTTACAGTGAATACTTACGTGATCAGCATTGACTGGTTCTCATGCTCTAAAATAGGAGATAATGGGGACAATAAATCGATTTAGTTTTATGTCGCATTTTATAAAAGGCTACTATATAGTGTAGTGTGTTATGTGTAATTTGTACAATTGAAATCAATTTGCCGTTTTGACACCTACCCATCATCATGTCGTGGTATGCATTGTCAGAGATGGAGAAAAGATGAGGAGGGACTTCACTGCGCTTCTTTCCCTTGTACAACTGAGCGACTTTTGCTCCATAAATTGGAAGCCATTTATAGGGGTTGACAGTTACACAGAAGAGCCCAGTGTAGGTCTGCAAAACATAAACAAGAGTTTTTATGCATATTTTTAATCTCTTTCAACAGGAATTGAGAGATGAGCACTTTGGACTCACTTTGGACTCACGTAGATTCTCATATGGACGTAGCGTGAGCGAAGGTTCTCCAACACGCTGGCCTCATTCAGAAAGGTCAGGTTTGCCATATCGCTGGCCTGATAAAACTTTGGAGGATTCATTTGTTGCAGGTCATCCTTTTTTAAAGTGACTGTCTGATGAGGGGAAAATTGGTAAATCAGTGCTGTGGACCTTAAAATAAGATTTCTATCAAGTGGTAAATTACATCTTAGCCTTTTGAAATGTGAAAGCATGAACATCAAGTGAACATACTGTGTTTTTGACCGTTTTCACCGTGACTTTGTCACCATCCTCAGACTGGATCTCTCCTGCAATGAAGCCCTCCTTCTCGTCTCTCACCCAGCAAGACTTCTTGATGTCATAGGATTTGTTCATAGCCTCCAGCCTCTCCTTTTCTGAAGGAGCCAGGAAGGGCATGGGATCCAAATCATCCCCACACTCACCTTTGTAGGCACCCGGCATGGCGGCTCAGTTTTTTCACACCCACGCCGGCCAGTCAAATTGGGGGTTCCAGTCAAGAAGCTGCAATATTAGATATGTCAGTTTCAGAAGATGCTAAAAACAGTATTCAAAAACATGTTCTTGGAGCACCCATGCCCTACACATTTAGTGTTTTACTGTATTCTGAGTTCTTTCACGTCTACTTTAACTAAGAAGGTCCTGATTAGTTGGATCAGAATTATATCACTGAAAACACCAAGCTTTATAAAAGAGAGACTCATGGACCAAGAGTAAGAAACACTTGCTTAAAAACATCTAGAAAGGGATTAAAAAAGATTAAGAAAAAAAAGTAGTCCTGATACAATTAAGGAAATTGACACAGTCGGAATAAAACTTCACAGGAGAGGAATTTCTATTGGTCCATTCATCAAAAATATAAATATATGGCTTTTGTAATATATGGCTTTTGAGCAATAAAATATGCTGAAAAATGCTAATAACAGTTTGTTTAATAGTCAATAGTCAATTCTGTATGCTTACTTACCAGAGCACGATACAGTGAGAGAATGCTTGCTGATGCAGATGTGAATTCTGGAGATGCTGTTATATATGAGCAGTGGGTGTCCTGATTTGGTCATAACTATTAAGAAAGGCATTACCCGTAGGCTGGAACTGTTCTATCAAGGGAAACTTAGCTGATTGCTTTGAGTTAGGGACACACACACCCTGACCTTTTAGGGTAAGCAAGAAACAAAACGCATCCTTTTCCTCAGAGACGTGATACAATAATAATCAAAAGAGTTGAATTGAAGACTTATAGTAAACTGAAACAAAAACTTTTCTTTTTAAGACTTTCCATTTCTTTCACCTGGTTTAACTGATCAAGTTGTATAAAAACCTCAAGTAGTGAATACCGTGTTGGCTGTTGATTGCTTGTGTTTGGTTTTATAATAAGGGACTGACCGCAGTCGTGAAATTCACATTTACATTTATATTACATTCATTTGGCAGATGGTTTTATCCAAAAGACTGAAGTTTTAGGAAAGTGTGAGAAACAGAGGAGAGTTCTAAGTGCCAAAATCTTTGTGTGAGAAGATGCTTAATGAACAGAGTTAAAACTGAGAATGATTTTATGTGTTAATTTATTCACTCATAGTATGTAAAAGTCTTTCATAAACCTCTTAAACAATCACATATCACTTAAAAACAAGGATATGTTTTATTGGTACACAACACTGTTTATCATAATTATTGAAACTGTCGTAATGTTTCATTGACATGTACTTTGAACAGAGTGGGCATTTAAAGAAAAATAAAAAATAAATAAAGAGTCTTCTTTCTAAGCGGGACTGGTAGGTGGGGGGCATCATGCTGCAGTTGTACCACTGCTGTGCTGTAAGGCAATACATGACAGAAATATTTGTCTCTGAAATCTGACTTGTAATGTCAGTGTGTTGGGTTAATCCCGGACACTCCTGCAAAATGCAGCTAAATGCTCCCCACCAAGCCTGTGCGGACATAAGAGGGGATCATTAAGTGTGGTAACCCAAAGCTGTGAACACACAGTCTGTTCCCTGGCTACACTGCAGATACAGTATTCTTGACAGGTTCACGCATCATTTAAGCATTCAGATTTGGCAGAGAACTGTGGTGAGGTTATATTTGACTTCTTAATGCGAGTGTACGCACAGAGGCTCAGCTCCACTGGGACAAAGCCCAGGATCATTTTACGGCTGCCACTTGCCAAGTGCTGAGTGAAATGAATATACACAGCAAACAATTAGAGGCAGCCACTGATGGAGCTTAATCCTCTGTATATCATTAATGGATTATCACTAGGGAAAAGTCTTATTGCTGGAATTTTCCATGTAAGATAGTATGACAGCTTTTGCTTCTGTGGGTCTGTAGCAACAGGGAGTGGCAATCTAATTGTGAACATGGTTTTATTTAATGCTGATGTGCAATAGCCTGTTTTTATCATCCCAGAGTATGAATGCTGATCCAGGATCAGTTTATACCTTATATGTAAATCTTATCATGATGGGGCAGTGATTTTTTGGCCTTTCCTCACATAACCAGTCTGTGCCCGCTCAGTTTTATTCAATTCAAGGCAAAAAATAAAATCACTTTCCGAAGACAAAAATTAAATTAATTACCTTCGTAGCTTTGTTCAATTTTCTCAGAGATGTACTAACAAATATAAGGGTATCATTCATTATGTAAGAAAGAAACAAGATGGGTTTGAGCAGTTATATACATGTATAGAATATAACAGTAGCATGCAGGTGGTCTTGAGTGTTCAAGTTCCATCATTCAGTCTCAGCCAAAACATTCTCACACACAGATTTTCAAACTGCCTGCTAGGGCAAAGTGTTCTTCCCTAACAAGGTTGTTTTCCTCCTTATCGAATTTCACCTCTCTCAGGCTCCCTTGCAACCAAACTTACTGACCCTCTTACAGAAGCCTTATCATTTTCTGCACATAGGTACTCTCATCAGCCGACGAGCATGATTACAGAGCACACACTATATTATACAATACAATATGTAAACGCAAACGCATGCAAATATGCAGATTATAGTATTGCAGTAGGTGGTCTGACAAACTACCAGGCAGAAAAAAAAATGTTACCTTGTGGTGAAGTAAAACTATTAGACACGGTTACTGCTGAAGGGATCAGCATGTGATTAAGACGCTGTGTTGTTGAGATGGAAAACAATCTATGGACCTTCCAAACCTTCTGTTGTAATGTTGTCATGTTAGACACATTAGGTAAATATGACAGCTAACTAGTTATTATAGTCATATTACTTAGTATTTAAGGAACTTATTGTTATCATAACTTATCACGATAAACTTTGCCACAGTGTGCTTTTCTGAGCACACTGAGAATGTTGTCTGTACAAAAGACTGAGTAGTTTAATTGTAAATAGAGCACGGTCAGTTCTGTTTAGCTGGATTAGTCCACACTGTTTAAAGCTCAATATGAAAATGGCTAATAAAACCATTTAATCGTTTATACAAAAATGACAGTAAAACACCTGCTGAACCTCAGAAAATTGTTATACATATAGTAGGGGTGTATAGTAAGATCGCGTTTGGTCTTGCGAGACCGTGACGATATCCTTGCGTTATTAAAAGCTGCGCCAGTGAAGAACACGGAAAGAAATTCAGTTCGCATGAAAGAGCAATCAACCCTCTCTCTCTCTGTATCTCTCTTTCTCTCTTGTGTGCGCGCTTTCTCTATCTTTCTCTGTATCTCTCTCTCTTGTTCTGGAGCGCATGGATCCGGAGCGTGTCTCTCTCTCTCCCTCTCTCCCTCATGCATCTCTCTCTCTTTCTCTGTATCTCTCTCTCTCTCTCGTGACTTCTCCGTATTTAAACCTCGGGTTTATCTTTACATTTTCTTTAAGGGTGATGTATT
>JBBPDH010000136.1:8979335-8996011 GCA_037974565.1 Clupeocharax schoutedeni
TCCTATTACAGATGATACTGAACAGTATTTGGCTATTTGTTTTGCCCTTGATTTTGAGAAGCCAACTATCCTGAGTCATCTAATGACCAGCCTATGCACATGGCCCAGGCTTCCAAATATGAACACAAGACATTTACAATTATAGCCAAGGACACTGATACACACACATACATACACACACACACACACACACACACACACACACACTACCGCAGCTTCACATAATTCAGTTAATTCTGTATAATGTCACAATAAATAATACAATATTAGATTCTATCTATTTAATCTGTAAGACATTAACAAATGATAACACAATAGCTAACTTCACCTATATCTTTATCTCTCTCTCTCTCTCTCACTCTGTGTGTGTGTGTATGTGTGTGTGTGTGTGTGAGCATCTGTGCTTTAGGATGAACAGATGTAGGCACCTGTGTGTGTTGCTCACACCCCCTCCTTCTCTTTCCCCCCTTTCAACCTCTTCACTCCTCCACAGCAGGGCTCACAAAGAACAGAGAGAGGAGGGAGAGGGAGCACAGTAACTATACCCCCTAGCCCTTTCTACAACCCAAAAACTCTCTCTCTCTCGCGCTCTCTCTCTCTCTCTCTCTCTCTCTCTCTCTCTCTCTACCTCTCCTTCTCTCTGCTGTGATGAAGCTCAGGTCTAATGAGGTGTACCCTACAGTGAGGGTTGTGAAAGGTGGGGGAGGTGAAGGTGTGTGGTGTCAGATTTGCTGCAGTATCTGCTGTATTTTAGTCACCCTCTCCTCCCCCAGTTTCCACAGTAATACTGGTGTGGCATTTTTAACATGCTCCTTCTTTTCAGGAACGTTCATTGTTGGGTCATAAATCGGACCCAAGGCCAAGTCTGTACATGGACCTTTCAATTAGCATCTGTTGCACAATTAACATTCAGGAGCAGCACAGCCTGCTCACAGCCTAGCTCCTCATTTGAATCACATTTAGGACATTCTCTTTTCATAGTAGCTATAACGTTAGACCGGGTACAGCCCCCTGCAGGGGAAAAGTAGAGAAGAGTGTGAGCGGCTGCTCTCCCAATGCCTTCCCCAGAAGTAAAGGCTTTAGTTCCTGCATTTAATAGAAACACAGTAGTTCACACTTGAGAGATGACGACTTTGGTCATTCACATTGTGTTGTTTTGTAACAACTATTTTATTGTATATCAGATAGGACATATACTGCAGTCTGCATTAGAGCTGCATTTTATACTGCAGTCTGCATAATGTGATGAATGGGATTTAGTGAACATGCAGCCAAACAACCACATTATACCAAGAACAAAGTGAAATAGTGGGCATGTTTTTTCTTGTCTGGTTTAGGTCTTATCTCTGTTAGGAGCAGCCTCACAGTTGGGGGCTCCTTATTAGACACCAAGCACCTCATTGATCTGGTCTGGCTAGCTCACACAGTCCCCAACACTTACACTTGCATACACTTACTCTCACTTACATTTAGCAGGCTAAGGATGTCCTGCTAGGATGTGGTGTTCAGGGATGTGTATGAAGGGAACACCTTCATAAGTTTCCTCACTGAAGCCATTTCTTGATTTGTTAGATTGACTATCCTGGATAGAGTTGAGTGTCAGCAGTTTTCATATTTTTAGAAATCAAGAGAAAATGGCTGCAGCTTTACTAGTGACTGAACTGCTCTAGAGATCAAGCTGCTCTACCGTTAAGTCTATCAGAAGAAGTGAGGCAAGGCCTCCAAGCAGAACAGTGCAGACACAACCAAAGAGTTGCATGTGTTGCCTGTAATTAGGACTGTTGTCATCAACCGTAACAGTAATTAAGTAATCTACCAGTCATTGGAACCCTTAACAGTTTTACAACACGCTGCTGTTAATGATTTCAAGAAGCTTATTAATTGCAGGTTTAAGTAATTTTTTTATCATAAAATCCAAAGAAACTGACCATTTACATTTCGAAGGTGAATGACTCTCTCTCTCTCTTTTGAACAGTTTCCTCCGGGATAAATAAAGTTCTCTGATTCTTAAATATGAAAACGCCACCAAAGAATAGTAATCAGTACTCAAACAGTGCACCCTGAACATAAGGGTCAATGGACTTTTAAAACATTGCAAAAAAGAAAATAGATAATAAGAATTTCTAGAGTTGTGCATGAATTGAGTTGACCACAACAACCAACAATGCTTAACATAATTTCTATCAACATGACGTCTACTAGGCTTTAAACATCAAGTCATGTACATAGTTAGAGTGTTTAATGTACTCTCCCCAGACTGTTACAGTTTTGCTAGCCTGCCTATTTCTTTTAGATCCTGAAGCAAAACATATTGAGGTGATAACGTTAACACAAAGGGAAATGGCAAAACACAAACTCATTTGTGACTCACTGCTGAAAGATGTTGAGTATATTCGTGGTCACTTGGTTTTGTCAATATACTTGATGCGGTAGCTTATAAAACCAAGCTAACATGCTAGCTAAATATTTTTATTTTTAGATGTTATTATTATTATTATAGTTATTATTTCATTTGTGGTGGAGCAAGAACCTGGTTCAAGCGTTCAGTAAACTAGTTATTAAAAAAAAACACTGTCTAAAGCAAATGTTTACATCTTGGAATTACTTCTGTATCAAATAGTGTAGATAAAATAAAATTTGAGTTGTTCCTTGCTCCTGTGCTTGGCATGTGAAGCATATCTGTAAAGAGACTGAAGAAGGCCGTCTCGGGGAGGTCGGTTTTTACACCTGGTTTCGTTAGACTTTATGGAAATAGCATTACCATCACATCCAAATTGTGATGACTAATATTTGTGAAATCAAAACAATTCAACCTTATTTGGCTAATTAACAGTCCCAGCTGTGGACAGGTTTCTGAACTCCCTTGATTATTTATTTTTAAGTCCCCTGAACTTGTCCAACTTACATTACTTTTGTGGCAGTAAGATTACCATATTTTTTCCCTGTACTTTAATGGTAAAATCAACTGTTTTCCCACATTCCATACATTCCATACATTCCACAATTTAAAGCTGGTATTTGTTTAAAAAATTGCTCCCTTGAACCCCTCTTGAAAGTCGACCTATGTCACTGCTTTCCCACCCCTGGAAAAAATGTTCTTAAAAGCAATACGTATTTTGACTGTCTAAACTGATCTGCTAAATTATGCTTTTCCATCCCCTTTTAGTCATTGAAAACTGAGCTTTTAGAAAAACCCTTTCCAGATTGTTTTTTTTTTCTCTGTTTGGACTCGTAAACTCTGGCTGAGTTGCATCTATACAGCTGTGCCATCCTTAACTCGAACATCTTGGGTGTTTGTCAATTATTGCATTTTTGTAAATAACATTTAACTTATTCATTAAGGAAAAATGAAATTCAGAAAGTGTGATAGTAAACCTTCCTTGTGTATTGTACCCCCTTCCTCCTTCAGTTTATATAATTTGTTTTATTTGAGCGTAATCATGAAGATGGAGGAATTGTTTTATGCACTAAAATAACAAACTCTTTCCATACTAACTCATGTCTTTGTCCAAAATAAATCAACTGGTGTTTCCTCATTCAGAGTTTGGTGGTCAATAATATTTCTGGGAAGATTGTCTGTAAAACAAAACCAGACCAGTTGTGTGTAACAGGTCATTATTATGATTCCTGTTAAGTGTAGCTTCCTCTAATTAAAGAATGCCACAGTTACCAGCAATACTTATTCATGATGAAACTGAAACATCCGGGACTGTTAATCCTCCGAAGTGGCTGCATTACACATAAAGAACAATAGTCCTGAATACATGGGAGAACAAAACCAACCTGGGAATACATTTGAAATTTCTGAAAATGTGCAAAAATGTTGCTGTGTACATACACGTGACAAGGCTTTGTGGAGAATGAACATTCCAGTATTTGATTTTTAACACAAACAACCAGCAACAATTAAAAACCCAGTCCACCACATACATGTCATGTGCCACATTCCTCCCGCCTCCCAGCTCTACACTCATTAGTAGATCATGCTACAACTGGATGCAGTCATCAGTTTTCTTCTTTCAAATGTTAAAGTATCAAGGAACCCAGTATTGTGAATCGAATCCTCAAAGTGTTTTCTTACACCTCTATTGTTGGACTTCAGGAGTGGTTAATCTTTTGGGAAGGTGTACAATACAGTAATCAAGTGCACGTTGGGTAAATGTGGCTGCAAGTTTGCTAAGATATTAACTGTGTGTGAACAGTCATGTTGGGTGGTGCCCACTGTGTACAATGTGTTCTTGTGGCATTCGTACATTTGCGAAAGAATCCTGCAGCTGAAGAAGGTCCTTTAGAGAGAGGACACTTCTAATACGTGTTTGTCAACCCACACACCGTGTGGAAGTGACAAGGTCTCCACTGTTCACTGGAGCATTTCCTCAGAGTCAGCATTGTCATGGTGCAACCAGGAATACAGACGATTCCTCACTGTCCTGTGACACTCAGTCATGCACACGTGGACTTCCTAATGTTAGATTGGATTTTCATTCTCATACATGTGTTGTACATATTGTAGGTTTGTGAATTAGCTTGTGCATGTGTAGCTTACACATCATGTAATGTCGTGATTATTTTAGGACTCTTTATAGATACTGATAATCATTAATGGTTAGTGTTTTTGTAACACGGGTGCTGGGACACTATGTTTAGGTTTAGCAAGGATATCAAAGTAGCTCTTTTGTACCTTCATCAGAAAGTGGCTTATTAACCTTCATTATTAACTGATACAGGGGAAACAAAGTTAATTGATCTCCAGTCTGTTCTTTCATTTCCTAATGTACACAGTGTATTTTTGATAAGTCAGGTGTTTTATGTGCTGACACCCAAGCCCTCTCTCATAACTCTGCCTAACACAAGCTGACACAAGACTCCTTTCTGGTTTATGAATTAAAATGGTCTAAAAGCACTGTTCAACTAAATATTCAGTGACCTTTGATATTTTCCCATTTGGCTCGGCCAAGGAAAGAAAAACAGAAAAGGCTTCATAGGTTGATAGCCTAAGTGTTAAGGTATTTAGGAAGAGTTGTGGAAAAGAAATAGGAGGGGATAGCAGCTGTTCATCCTGTTCATTTGGGGCGCCGTCGCAGCCCTGAGGTCATACCTGAGGGCTTGTGGATGAAATATAGTGCTCTCCCAGCCTTCTGAGGAAAGCAGCTTGTCTGCGCATTCTCCCTACCTCTCTCTCACACACACACACACACACACTGGAACAATGTGGTGAAATAATTTTGTTTAAACAGTGTTTGTTTAATGTTAACCATTTTTTATGTTTAGGTGCCTAAAAGTGAAAATGAACTTTGCTGACATGTTGTGACTAGAGTGTTACTGGAATGATGGATTCTGTTCTGTTTTTCTTTCAGTGTTATGTGCCAAGAATCTAGCAAAGAAAGACTTCTTCCGTAAGTACATGCCATGCTTTTTCTTATCCCACCATGTCTGTCCCACATTGACTTATGTTTGGAACAGTTTTGTATTTCATTTTCGGTTTATTTTCCTCTCCTATGCGCAGCAACAAATTGCAGTTGCACATTTGCATTTCAGCCCAAAGAGCCTTGTGTAGATGCTTTTTGTTGACTGTCTCACATTTATTATCCAAAAAACTTCAAATAATGAAGCTTTCAGAGCCGCCCACCTCTGGCTGCTTTATTCCATCAGCTGGGGAATTCACCTCTCCATTCACCAGCTCCAAATCACATTCCACCCACAGATATTCAGGCGCATAGCTATGGGGCTGAAACCTACCATACTGAAGTCAGTCAGGACTGTGGCCAGTAACAAAGCTGCTATAAGTGACAGACATGACTGTCTATCCGACTGCCCTCAACCATTCATGGCCCACATATTATGCTAATTACTGATGTGTGAGTGCGTCATTTTCAGCCCACATTCACAGGGCATCTGGCAAAAAAGCAGCCAATCAATGAGGGAGTATGTGTAAAAGAGAGAGACAAAGTGTGACTACTGCATTTACAAATCCAAGAGTGCGACTCCTCAGCTCTGAGTTATTCCCGAACAGGCAAGCTGAGTATTTTTCTAGTTCAGAATTTATGCTTATTTTCTATTCACACTGCAAGTCTGTATTAATTAGACAGATCTTTAGCACTTGACCTCTTTTGATGTATCTTCAGGGCACGAGGATTACCTTATGAATGAGCACAGTTCATGAAACACTAAATCCAAGCTATAAAATGGGGTGAAATGTCCCAGGTGACTTTTCTCGCAGTGACTTTGGAAAGGGCGTGAAGCTGTTATCCATTCTGCCCTGCTCTGCTTCAGTACACTCTTCCGTCCTTCGTTTAATTCTTCTGCAACACTGGTTTCTCTTGCAGGGTTGCCTGACCCTTTTGCCAAAGTTGTCGTCGATGGCTCGGGTCAATGCCACTCAACAGACACAGTCAAGAGCACATTGGACCCAAAATGGAACCAGCATTATGACTTGTAAGCATCTACCTGGCTTAAGTTTGAAATGTAGACATTCAGTATTTTTCAGGTAATCTTTAGGTTTGGTTGTTTAAATGACATCGCAGCTATTAAAATCTTACTTAATCAGGTTGTCAAAGTTAAAGCATTAATATAGTGTTGACATGATCATTTGCCATGTTAACTGACCCTTTTAAAGCAGTACTGTGGCTGGTGCTCACTGCAAACCTATGGATAAATCAATGGGTAACAACAGCCATAGTAATGCAGGAACCTTCACTGTAACAAGAACCCATGCTTGAATGAGAGCAGATACAGTGATTTTCATGTTCAGGATCATGTAAACTGTGTTCACATTAATAAAATAATGCAATTGAGTGTATAAAATCCATAATGATGACGATTCTTGCAGCTCATACAGCTATATCGAAAGGCACTGAATATTAAGCTAAAAGCATTTAGACAAATGTGATCAAATATAATTAAACATTACCTTTACCAAATAAGGTGCTGGAACATGATTAGAATAATTATCTTGATATTCCTTATTATTATGTAAAATTGAATATTACAGTGAATTGTCTTTATTTGTGTGTTTTCAGATATATCGGGAAGACAGATTCCATCACTATTAGTGTATGGAATCATAAAAAGATCCATAAGAAACAGGGGGCAGGCTTTCTAGGCTGTGTGAGACTCCTATCCAATGCCATCAGCAGACTCAAGGATACAGGCTGTGAGTGACCTTCACACTTCTTATATAGTAGTGCCATAACAGGCCCGCAACAAAGAAAGCTAGAAATCTAAACCATTTTTCCCTAAATATTTTGCATATTTTGAGGACTGATCTTTTGGATGTCTGTCATCTCAACAGACCAGCGGTTGGATTTATGCAAGCTGAATGCCTCTGACAGTGATGCAGTGCGAGGGCAGATAGTTGGTATGGAACATGGATCTGTCTTGGAGATAACACCTCACTTTCTGGAAACCCTATAAACTTATTAATTCTCCCTCAACTGTAAATTCTTTCCACTGTTGTTTTCAGTGAGCCTTCAGACCAGAGACAGGATTGGCAGTGGTGGGCCTGTGGTAGACTGTAGAGGACTTTTAGAAAATGAAGGGTGAGTGGGAGCAGTGCAGCAAAACCGTCCTTTTTTCCCCTCTGAGGGATGCACTTTGATCAGCATCGCCCCCTTGTGGGAGTTTTAGATAAGATTAGCTCATCATTCATATCATAAACTTGTGGAGGTTCATATTGTGTACAGTGGTTGAAACCATCGGGGTTGTAATAGCAATTTATAGTTTTCAGTGTGGAAGCTGTGGTTTAAAACATTTGCTACGTATGTGTGCTTCTCAGACCGGTTTTTGAGGACTCTGGACCTGGGCGGCCTCTCAGCTGTTTCATGGAGGAGCCTTTGCCCTACACAGACCCCACGGGGGCTGCTGGTGGGGGCAGCTGTCGTGCACTGGAGTCACCCAATCAGGAACAGAGACTCCAAGCACAACGAATCAGAAACCAGGAGTCTAGAAGTCACACACACACACCACAAAACCGGCCGCACGGGCACCAGTCACCTGACCTGCCTGAGGGTTATGGTAAATGATTCCTGAGTTAATGCAGCTCTTTTTTATAACACACTTCTGAACAGTATACAATTACATTCTCAGTGTGCTTAAACTGGCCTTAACTATCTGTGCCCCTGAGAGCTTGTTAAGGGATGACTAGTGCATTTGAGATGTGTGAAGAGACTGAACATGCTTACCACCCTGCTTGCATTGTTTTGTCTGTACAAGCACCATTAAGATTCTCAGGAGAGAAGCTAACAGCTGACCCCACTGCTGCAGCTTCATGGCCATTGTGCTGTGATCATTAAACATAGCAGCTGTAATTAAGCCTCAGGCTGGGTGCAAGGCATGGCCTGTGTTAGCCTAAGTCTCGAGAGAGCTAACCCAGCTATGATCTGCTGTCTGAACAGCCTAGGGCTCATCTGCTCTCTTCTTTTTCGCTCTGCAGAGCAGAGGACCACTGTGCAGGGTCAGGTCTACTTTCTGCACACACAGACTGGCGTGAGCACTTGGCATGATCCCAGAATACCACGGTAGGTTTAAATCCTTATACCCTCGTTCACTAAGCTAATCAGTGCATTTCTTTTCGTTTATTTGTACATGTCTATTGATAACAAACTAACTTTATAATAAATATTTTTAACTTAATAACCAGTGCTATGTTCATTAAATAAATCGCAATAGGGGTATATGAACACAAAGTGCATTAATAGGAAATGCTGTACTGATATAAGAGATGACGAGGAAAAAAGGTTAGTGGGCCATAAGCATGATAATTGATCGATCCCCTTGCCCCTGCAGGGATCTGAACAGTGTGAGCTGTGAGGAACTGGGCCCTCTGCCACCCGGCTGGGAGATCAGGAGCACAGTATCAGGAAGGATTTATTTTGTCGACCACAATAACAGAACCACACAATTCACAGACCCCAGATTACACCACATCATGAGGTAAACATACCCCACAGGATTTTCAAACAAGTGTTTGTTTTTGTGCACCTGCTCATACTATCCAATTACTCACCCTTTTAAAATGTTCCCTCATTAAATCATGTTAATCAGTTAAAATGAATAAACACTCTCCCCAGAGTAACTTGAGTTACAGATTATGATAATCAAAATTAATAAGCAAAATCAAGACATTAACTTTCTAGCAGTTCATTTGAGTTCTACAAGTGAAATTTTAACCCATAATGTTATCATTCAAAATTGAGTACTAATGTGTGAACAAACCAGTAATACATTTGTTTGTGTATAACAGCCAGCACTCTCAGGTGAAGGAGTCAAGTCAGGCTCTGCCAGTGCAGATGGATGTTCCTGTGGAGGAAGGTGAAGGAGAGCTGCCTGTGCGCTATGAGAGAGATCTAGTCCAAAAGCTCAAGGTGCTGCGCCACGAGCTCTCCTTGCAGCAGCCTCAGGCTGGGCACTGCCGCATAGAGGTGTCCCGTGAGGAAATCTTTGAGGTACATAACTACTTCCTCCCAAATTATAGCATTTAACAGAAGTCTATAAGAGTTCAGATGGATTGCTGCATGTGAAGCTGGTGTAGAGTATTGTGGTTTCCAGTTGATGTCACCGCTGTAAAAGCAATTTAATGTGCCCCACAGGAGTCGTACAGGCAGATCATGAAGATGAGGCCCAAAGACCTGAAAAAGCGGCTGATGGTTAAATTTCGTGGCGAAGAAGGCTTAGACTACGGAGGAGTGGCAAGGTGATACACTGTCTTATTTATTTATTTTTTTTATCACCTTAATATTGACTTTTAGCATACCTCTAGGGGTGGGCGATATGAGATTGTGAAGCCAGTGTATGTACTGACAATCTGCCAAAGCAGCGAGATCATAGTATCGTCTAGATTAGGCATCGGCAACCTGTGGCTCTGGAGCTCTTTCATCCTGATGATGTGGCTCCCTGTGGCTTTTGAAAAGAAATAATTTAACACTAGAACAGCGGCTAATTGGCTATACCTATAACGGCTGCATGTGTCAATTGACCCAGTGCCCAGTTTCACACAAGATGCCTCCTGATGCGACGCAGCTGCAGTTTGTTCGGGTGTTTAGCTCTGCAGCCTGCCGGCAAACAACCACGCGATCTTCAGCCAGCAGACACAGCACGTCTCCAGTGGACTTTGAACTCAGAGCCTGTCGTACAAAGCAAGTCGGCGAATCAGAATTGTGTTTATTGGCCGAGTATGTGAACAACACATGCAGAGATTTTGATTCCCGTCAAGTACAACAGTATAAAACAACATATGTAAAAAATACGTGTGTACATGTGCCTACACCACCCCCATATGGCTCTTACAGAGCGTGCTTGCTGCTCCATAAGGCCTATAGATGCAATTCTGATTCTAATGAAATTGTCAGTCATTCTAGGTGCTGAGTGTATTTTATTTTTATTCATGTTTTGTTTTGTTTTTTTGTAGTTCGAAATTTGAAGATTATTGTGATCTTGTAACATTAACACATATTGAATTTTGTGGTGGAGTTCAGAATCTTTTCTTTGAATAAGTAATAATTCATAAGCAACACACTAGCCTAGTTTTTATACACAGCATAAAAGTAAAAAAATGATATATGCAGTGTTCTCTTCATTTTAGATGGCAAAAAGAATTTACGTCTCCCTGTGTTTTCCCTTTTGTGGAAACTGGGTCCAAAACTATTGCGGTTCTGATAAATGCTTAAAAACGGTGTGCTTAAAATGCTTAAAAAATTAAGTTGTTTTTTTAATAATCACATTTTAGACACAGTATTGCACTTTGTCATGTTTAAATAACTGTGTTGAATAATTAATAGATAAGAATGGCACCCGTTGCCATTTTTATTGTTACCATTTTAATTTTTTTGTTCTCGTTGATTTGTCGGTCTGAAGTAACATTTAAGTATTTCTTTAACTTTAAAAACAACATAGATAAAATTGTGATAAAATTTAAATTGTGTTTTAACTGTAAAAAATGGTAATATGAGATATTGGCCATATCGCACACCCCTAGCTTCCCCTAACAATCCTTCTTCAGACCAGCAGTTTTTAATCTTTGCCAGGTCCACTATAACAAAAACTGTGGAATGTACACCATGTTGCTTGTGCTCAAACATCTGTGCTCAGATTTGACAAGGGTATTAGTTTAATGAGTGCAAATGTGATGTCAATGATTTTTGATGTTCCTGTTTGAATTCTTGTCCTTTTTTTCCCCAGGGAGTGGTTATATCTTCTTTGTCATGAGATGTTGAACCCATACTACGGCCTATTCCAATACTCCACAGACAACATCTACACACTGCAGATCAATCCAGACTCATCTATCAACCCTGTGAGTTATGTAACCTCCTTGGGCAAAGTTATTATCCTTAACGTCACTGTCTTATACACATCGTCTTGTTTAGAAAAGATTAAACAAATAAAGGGTCAGCCCCCTGGTATTTCCAGTATTTGGGGGCCTTGAGATGGGTGACTGGAGGTCTGGCACTCTGCTAAGCGTGATTGTGTTTCAGGACCACTTGTCTTACTTCCACTTCGTGGGCCGGATCATGGGCTTAGCAGTATTCCATGGTCATTACATAAATGGAGGCTTTACGTTGCCATTCTACAAGCAGCTCCTAGGGAAGCCCATTCAACTGTCTGACCTGGAGACTGTGGACCCTGAGCTCCACAAGAGCCTAGTCTGGATCCTGTAAGTGACCTAAAGCCACATTGATCTCTAACCATTCAACTTTATCCAGTTGTTCACTTGCATTCTTTTGGTATTTGTTTTTTCAGCTATGTACTAAACTAATGACATGATGTATTAAAGTTTTAATGACTGTTCTAAAGTGTTTACAGAAATTCTTCAATGCTTGTTTTACTTTTTACAACAGAGAGAATGACATCACGTCTGTTCTGGATCATACGTTCTGCGTAGAACACAATGCTTTTGGCAAATTTCTCCAGCATGAGCTGAAGCCCAATGGCAGAAACATCCCAGTCACTGAAGAGAATAAGAAAGAATATGTGAGGTATGGCAGTCGTGCAAGTTGGTGGGATCTTAACCAGCTGTAATTCAGCTTTGAATTACAGGAACATATCTGCCAGAAGAGGGCAGCACTATGGGGGGAGTTTGGCAGGGATTTCAAACATGCCTTTGCTTTTTCCACTGTCAGCATAATTGAGTAATCCTGGACTTATAAGCTGCTAGTAGAGACTTTATTGTCGGTGAGGGTTTCCAGTTGAGAGCATTTTGTAAATTGTTTATGGAAGTCCCTACCCTATGGCTTGAATGTGTGTTTCTGTTGCGGTACAGTTAGATTTTTTTTTTCTTGTTTGTTCAGACTATATGTGAACTGGAGGTTCATGCGTGGCATCGAAGCCCAGTTCCTTGCTCTGCAGAAAGGGTTCAATGAGCTCATCCCCCAGCACCTCCTCAAGCCTTTTGACAACAAGGAACTTGAGGTACTGTGTCTGTCATACTTAAACACTGAAATAATGGTGAAATTGGTGAAAGTATGTTGCTGTGTTTCTAATCATACTGAACATTTTTATTTCCATTTTTACAAGTATTATAATAATTAGCTTACTGTACAGTGCTGATCCATGTTCAATATGTTTGAGAAGTTAATGTCTTGTATGTCTTTTGCAGCTGATCATTGGTGGTCTGGGGAAGATTGATCTGAATGACTGGAAAGCCAACACACGGCTGAAGCACTGTGTAGCTGACAGTAACATAGTGAAATGGTTCTGGCAGGCCGTGGAATCTTTTGATGAGGAAAGGAGGGGGAGGCTGCTTCAGTTTGTCACTGGTTCAACACGTGTCCCTCTGCAAGGCTTCAAAGCACTGCAAGGTGGCTAACAGATGAGCCATGCACACTGCTCGCACATCACAGACTTGATTATTTTGTATCTTTTAACTTAAGCTGCACATAGACAATGCCAAATTGCTTAGTCTGTTTATAATTAAAAAAAATAGTGCACTACCCTGTCCTAACTTCTGAATATGAGCCAATCAAAGATGCTATTGGGGTTTTTTTTAGGGAAAAAAGCCAAAATACAGAACAACCATTTCTAAGTCAATTTTCGTATCCTAACTTAAATTTAGAAAAGTGTATTACAGAAGCATTCTAACCTCAAAAAAATCTTAAATGAACTCCCACTTATGCTGTCAGACAAATGCGCTTCGTTTTTTGATAAAGGTTTCCCTATACGTTTGTCAACATACATTTGTATGAGAGCTCTGTCCCAATACTTTTGGTCATATTGGTCACTTCGTCTGAGCACGATGTTGTTTAACATCCATATTTTGTAGATAGTAACGAAGATACTCTGACGATGCAGTGTTTAGGACTGTAGCCTTGTACAGTTACTTCGCGAGATGACACGTTGCATTAGTTGCTAGGTAACAGAGTCGATCATGGCTTATTTAGGATTCTCGACATAAGATTCCTCCACATAAATTCAGTTAGGGTTTGCTACTGTAATACCAAATTGAATCGTCCTATCTTAACTTTACACTTAAGATAGGAAGTTTCTTTAATACAGCCCCTGGAGAAGAATTGTTCAGACAGCCAGTCTGTCTTTACTGTTCGTTGGTAGGATGAGAAACTCAAAATTGAACAGAAGTATGCAAACCTACAGAGAAAATGCAAAAAAATCTACTTGGGGTCACTGCCTAATGGTGTATTTCTAAATGAATGTGGCATTTAATTTAGTGTTATATTACCTGTAATGAGAATGGGAACAGTGATGACTAGAATGTATCTTTGTAAGGTTCTACAGGTTCTGCAGGACCAAGACTCTTCACTATCCATTTGATTGATGCAAACACAGATAATTTGCCCAAAGCCCATACATGGTGAGGCTGCAAGTAACTGCACATTTATAAGCATTATCTTAATTTAGTTGTTTTTAGAAAGATGTAAGGATTTGAAGCTGCATCCTTTTATCATTTATGAATGAAGCATACTTCCTGCTGTAAGTAAATTCTTGCTCTCCCTCCAGCTTCAACCGCATCGACATCCCGCCTTACGAGTCTTACGAGAAGCTTTATGAGAAGCTCCTGACTGCCGTGGAGGAGACATGTGGCTTTGCTGTGGAGTGAAATGTCTCAACCAGCTCGCAAGCTAGCCAGCATTGACTAACCCACCTAACAGCCCCTTCCAAACTTCTATTTTTCCCAACACTCTCCCCCAGGGTGGACAGACTGGTGCCTCCCTGCAGGCTTGAGCGTCGCCCACCATCCCCTCTCCCAGGAGCACCGAGAGGGGAGCTACTACCCAGGGGCAGGAACTTGCACACACAGCCTGGGTTACTCACACACAACCCTCAGGCTACTTTAGGACTATTTATTCTTGGTTCTTGGTGTGAAATGCAAGTTTTTGTTTGCATTATTATAATGACAAGTACCACAAAAAAGAGAGAAAATCAGATCAGTGTCTTTTTTTTTTGTCTTCTCTCTAAAATCGAGCTTATGTTTGTTCTTTTTTTTGTTGGTGTTTTGGCTTATTTTTTTATCACTGAAGTGGTGGGTCATAGTCTTAAGTCTGGTTATAAATCAGCTCAATTCATTGCTTAGTTGCAATAACCTGACCTTCTCTGAGCCTATGGTCTGGGGTGGAGGTCACATAATTGAACCCTAGTCAAGATATTTACCATAACAGCAGACTCTAAAGGTGAAACCCATTCTACATAATGTGCTTGAAGGAACAGATGGACTGGATGTTTCGCTGTTAAACTCAAATTGGAATTGATATATACAGACTATAAGCCTCACCCTTCTGTGTCAGAGTCCTATGATAGGATGATTTTAAACATTTCAGTGGTATCCATTTCTTATTCTATGTTTTTATTAGACATTTTAACTTGACTGCTTGTTGCGTGAAAGGTTTTGATGAACAGATTTTTCCCCTTCACAGACGTGACAGCTCAGTACGTCTTAGACCTTTTTAGAACCATTTAATGGAATGGCTACCTAGTGTGTGCGTGTTTTTTTTCACTAACAGAAGCACATCTGTTACGGCTCATAGACCACGTACAGGCTAAAGAGGGACAGAAAGCCCTTGGAAATTCCTATGTCAGCATTATCCAGAATAAGCCAGTATTCTTAACACGTTTTAACCTTTAAACATCTAATCTTTTTGCACATTGCACAAAAGTTATTTTTAAGATCATTTGCTAAGCATTTCTTATGATCAACAAATAGCTCCTTTTAAGAGATGATGTTGAGTGAGTGTTGCCACGTATCAAGTTGTCCATCAGTTAGTAAAACATGCTCTTTCTCCGTTTCAGTCGGTTTTCTTTTAATGGATTTATTCCGCAGATCTAAAGCAGACTACTGGCTGTAGTGCATTTTCCATTGCGTGGGGAAATTAACGAAAAATGTGGTATTTGCAATCCTGAATGTTTCTGACAAGCTCTTATTGTCCCAAAGTCTAATTGGACAATGCTGATTATGTTTTCGTGTTGACTTAGCATTAATTGTTTGTACAACGTCTACACGAGTGCTTTCACTCGCATTCACCCCAAGACTGTTATTCATGCGTCTCCATCACTGAAACCACTTTTTAAACTAACATCTTTTATATGGCACTTTCACTAGTACGAACAGTACAGTCATCCCTCATTGTCATTCCAAGGAGCGTGACTTGTTCTCCCCTGTAAGAAAAAATTGGCTTGGACAGCAGTGCTTTAAATTCCCATTCAGCTGTGGTGATTCTCTCTGATTTATGTCTTTTATGTCTCCAGTGTTTGGCTTCAGGCAAGTTATGTTTTGGTCTTGGCATACGAATTTAACAGCCTTGAGGGGTCTAAGGTTTCATCGTGTAGTGCTTGACCTGCATGGCACCAGTTTATTCTTTGTAAAAATTGACAGAAATGAGCCAACTTTTTAGTTTTAAGTGTTCTGCAACCACTTGATTTTTTTTAACTAATTATTTATTACTATGTAATGTCCTTTTAAGTATTGCTGCTATTATCATTATTCCCTGTTTTTCAGAAAAGGCCAATTTTCTTGTGAAAGCTGTACACTACTCTCTTTATTTTATGTATGAATCAAAGTATTTAAACCTGCTGCTAATTCAAAGAAGCCTGTCCCTTGGCCTGGATTGAGTTAGCGTTGATGTAGGCTGGACCTCGGTGGTCATGTTCATATTTGTGATATATGCAATAAAATCCGACACCTTTATACTCTTGGTTCTGTCTTAACATGTCCTTTTTTTTTTTCTTACGTGTAACAGGTTGGACAGAGGTTGCTAAATTTTCACAGCATTTGAGTCATTGATGACTAGAATGAAGATCTGTTATTAAACTTGGATAAACAAAAGAGTCGGCCATTGGTGTTGTGTAATAGTGGGAATGACTAGTGAGTTTGAAGATGTGTATGGACTTTGCCTGCAAGTTACATTGGTTTTTAAAAAACAACTTTTCCAAATGATGTGATCAGTATCATTACTATGTACAATTATTAGGTCCTGAGTGTCATTGTTTATTGGATGCAAGAATAATGTAACTTACAATGTACTAAACATTTCTGAAAAGATTCCATGTAAATAAGATTATATTAAAGAAGCTAAGTTGAAAATAAAAAAAGCACTCCCTCTTTTGTGATCGCCAGAGTGAGAAATGCACTTTTATGAATAAGCCATATTAGATTATATTAGATTAGATTAAACTTTATTGTCATTACACATGTACAAGTACAAGGCAACGAAATGCAGTTTAGGTCTAACCAG
>JBBPDH010000136.1:9003656-9026203 GCA_037974565.1 Clupeocharax schoutedeni
CAAAACGAATGCTTTTGAAAAGTGTGTGTGTGTTTGTGTGTGTATGTGTATGTGCGTTCCTACGCTGCTCATGTGCTGATGCATTACTTTTTCATTAAAACACTCTAGAAGATCCAGAGGAAATGAAAAAACACTGACAGATAAAACAGATAAAAAAGTATGTTAAATAACAGCACAAGATGTTTTGCTAAGATCCCTGACAAACACACCCAAAAAGGAAATAAACGCAGACAAAGACATCTGCATTTTTCAGTATTCAGCTTTTATAGCTTCTAAGACTGTCTTGCATTCCTTTATCTTCATTTAACTTTTGTTTGAGTTTCAGTGTTCAGTGTTTTCTCTAAGCTTTCCTGAAGTGAATATGTGAGAGCAGAGAACGTGGAGCACTAGAATGTGCAACAACCATTCAGAATTTGGATTCAACACAAATGGCTCTAATATTTGGACATCCCTGGAGGCCTTTATTGTCTGTAACTGGTGTGTTACATTAGGCTTGGAGCTAAAATCTACAGGGTAGATACCAAGACCAGAGCTGACTGTCCCTGGTCTAATGAAAGTTCCAGCTTTATGATATAAAGTTGATTACCTGAATACCTAATGAAATTGCTGTGTCTTCATGATGACAAGCAGTCACAGAGAAAATGTCAGACATTAATCACCAGGTGGGATTAAATGAAGACTGCATTACTGCACATATGGCAAAATATGTTAATCCATTTCATCCATACCCAGTATACAATTGTGCATCTAGCCTTAGAGTCCTTGGTCTCTTACTTCCACACTGGAATAAAGCTGTCAAATTTGAACTAGGCTGTTAAATGTATCCCTAAGTGCCTGTTCATCTGTTTTGACCGTAATTCTAACTGTTGAGAAAGTATTTCACACTAAAAGAGAATCATATAACATGTGGCATATGGATGGAAAATCACTGTATAAATATTTGCATTTTTTGGGCGGATTAATCATTTTAGGTTTTTATGGCAACCTCAGAAATTATATTCGGTCTCTGTATCATAAAGCGGGTTCTGGATCTACGAAATATCACGATTATCCCTTTTCCTGGAGGGTCATTTTATTGCTGTAGACATTTATGGAAATTTCCAAATGACATTGAAAATTTTTACTCAATATACCAGAGTGGTTACTCCGCTTACACGCTTGCGATGCCTGATCTCTGGCAGTGGGCTGTAGTGTGTGTGAGACACTGATCTGCAGAGCCAAGGAACTGCCCTCCCCCTTTTGTTCCTGTGCCAATATGTAGAAGGGCACAGAAGGTGAATCTGGAGATAATAGCATAACTGGAAACTGCAGGGCAATCAATAGTCTCTGTCCAAAATAAAATTACTTACTTCAAGACAGCATTCAATATGCTGAACATTTCTCCAAGCAGCGTTATGAAAATGGGACAGAGGATCAGTTCCCCCTTTTCATTTTACATGACAACCAGTAAGGTAGGCTGGGGAGTCACCTTTTAGCTGAGTTTTCACATGATTCGCTGCAGTGTATTGTGTGTTTCTGGAGCGAAACTGCAGGACCGCAAAGTAACTTTTCAGAAGCTACAGAATGTGCCTTTAGTTTTCACTGCATCGTCTGAATGACATAGTGACTGATACCTAGACTGTCAGTTTGCTTGTTTGTTTCTTTTTTCCTCTGTTCAGAGGCCTGTGACTTAAAACAGGGAAAAGGCTTCTTATCTGATACTTCAGAGGCCCCAAGCCTTTTATCTTATGATAATGTCTCGCTTAAAAGCATATGGGTCTTCCATTTTTCCTTTATCAACAAAGGCCTGTGCCCAAACGGTCTCTTTCGAATGCTACAAATCCAGGAAATGGAGTGGCAGAGTCACACAGATGCAGTCTGAAAGAGTTTCCCTTTGAATCCTAATGAAGTGTGAGGCAAATGAGTCGCATCAAAACCTTCCCCGTTTCTCAGAGCTGAGCTGGGCGGACAGTTCTGGCTGCCAAATATCTGTGAATGTGTTTTGTGGGGCTCACGTATCAAGTTTCCATTTAGTGTCTTCTAATTAAGATGCAATATGTGAAAGCCTAATATCCCTAATTGAATCATGAACACTCTCTCTTACACATCATTAATTGGATAAAGAAAATTACAGTGATGCATTTGACCTTGAGGGCAAATTCTGCATGCGTTTGAAAGGTGAACGTATTGGAAAAAGCAGGAGATGGTTCCTGCGATTAGTGATGTTTAATGTGAGGGACAAGTGCGGGATCTCATATACTGGCAAGGATATTTAGTGACCACCCAGTGACAATAGTTCATAGAAGGTCATCTCTCCCAGTAATAAACGGCATTAAATTCTTGGACTTAGCCTAGCAATCACTATAATGGTGCTAATGGTGGTATTTCTATGCCACTATTGACAGACACATTTGAGTCCCTTTTTCATTCATTACTTCCCTCCAGTCCTCCTCTGATTGTTTTATTCAATTGATCTATTTGCCATTTCTTAATCCCTTTTTATTTCCCTTAATTACTTTGGCTGAGTGATTTATTACTGACACCCAGTGCACTTATAAAACTGTCAAATGGACACACTGCTTGGTCTAAATGTATTTGTGGGCTGTGCGCATAAATGCCATCTTCTATTTTTGGATGTGATGGGAGTTTTTCATTTCCAAAATGAAAAACTCTGTTTGTAAAATACAACATATCAATTAGAGACATATAAAAATCACCCTACTGTGTAATTACATAGTTGGGTCATTCTACCATGATTGCAAATTGTGTCTCACAATTTCAAAACCATTACTTTACATTTTTGAAATGATAATGACCCACAGCTGCTTTGCGCAGTTCGTTTTAAACAAATTTCACATGAACAGAAATCCAGAGCCCAGACTTCATCACTATAATATTTGGTGCTGATTGTTCAAAAATAAGCATATTTAATCTTAATTAAATTATTGTGTATTTTTTTCTGTTAGGTTCAATGGACTATGCTTTCTCGTGTATGTCTGATGCACACACATTCTAAGGAGCTGCAGAAGATAAGTGCCTTAGTTTGTTTCTCTCTCCATGATACACATGATACACATTAGAATCAAGTCTGAGTAAGATCAGGGTCTGGAACAAGGTTTTCTAAAAAAAAAAAAAAAGAAGAAGATGAAGAAACAACTTTGTTATGATGATAAGTTCTTAAATATTCATCTTACTTTTAGATTTTCTTAATAATAAGAGAATTAAGTTAATTGTAAGTTACATTTTTGTCACATAACTTATCAATATTGTGTTCAATTTTGCAGCTATTCATATATTTTGAGTTTAAATGACAGATTATCTCTTTAAAGAGGTTATTCTGTTTAATCCGACTAGAGGACAAATGAAACTCAAACAAAATATTTTTTAAAAATTAAGACACATTTCTGTGAATCTGCCCCTTACTTCACTGCTACTCTCTGTAGATTCTAGGTTGCAATTTTTCAGTGTTGGCCAGATTAATAGTGGTGCAAGTGTGACAGAAAGAACAAGCATACTTTGTATTACATCAGCTTAGATGCATAAAGCAACATAGACAGAGTAAACTTATTGTACTACCTGCTCATGTCATTCTAGCCGATTCTAAGTGACATCAAACATATAGAAGTGTGTTAATCATTGTTTTACTTTGATTCTACACAATTTTATTCTAAAATCACACAGTCACCTAGTTCATCTACTTTACACACATAACAAGCCTCTTTCTTTAAATGTGTAAATGTGTTTCTCTCTCCAAATGTTTTGTTGCTGATATTTTTGCACAGTTGTTTGCTTCCTTTTATGTGAATAGAATTCCTGAATCAAGGCATGTTAACTGTATACTGACTGTGAACTGATACTGAGACTGCCTTACATACAGCAACACTGTGAAAGACGCTGAAGCCATATATGTAATGTCCTTCAGTTCACATTCAGCTCAAGGCCTCACATTCATCTCTCAAAGTCTTTCACTTTCTGAGATAACATGGTAAGGCTGAGGAGGTAGTACATGCCTACATCTCTTACTTCACTGCTACTCTCTGTAGATTCTTGACATCTTAAAATCACATTTTACACTCTTTTAAGTCTACATGTATGTTTTTATGGGACTTTAAGTTACTGGGTGAATCTGTTATGCAAGTCTCCCTGGAAAGATTCAAACCAACGATAAACAAATTGAGTTTTCATAGCTTTACGACTGCAGGGGATCACATTTAACAGATAATGGTTACATTAATGAAGTCATGGAGAGCTGTCCCAAAACTAAATTGAAACATTATGGGTGTCTTGTTTATGGGTATGTTTTTGTGAGGTGGGGATTTATTTTGAATTTGTACTTATAGGTGGGGCTCTGCACTTTTCATTAATATCATTTATACAAAAACAATTTAAAAGCCATTATTGAATAAAACCCGTAATGTATTAAAAAATAACGTAATGTAGTGCAACTTCGTGCCACCCGTCCACAAAGCTGTTCTCTAGTGTGTAGAGCAGGGGCATCAGTTTCAGAATTAAAGCAGTGGTCCCCAACCTTTATTTCATCACGGACCGGTTTAATATCAGAAACTATTTTCACGGCCCGGCCTTTAAGGAGTGGCAGATAAATATACGTATTTATACAAATAAATGATACGCATAAAAATGGGTATATTTAAAAAATATAATAATGGGGTATCTTTAAAATACAATAATAAATGTAAATCCAGTGTGTACTCACAGCTTTATTAACAGCATTTTCATACAAGATTTTTATTTTTTTTAATTCTGTGCAGCCCGTGAACTGGTACCACATGACCCACAGCCCGGTACTATTCCCCGGCCTGGGGGTTGCGGGCCACTGACCTGGAGGACCAGAGTCAGTGTCATGACTTCCTGTCTTTGGGTGCTTTTTGTGGCACAAAGTACAATAATCTCTGGTACCATAAAATCAGATACACATACTTCACCTGGAAATGAAGTGATGATTTGAATCAGCATCTGGACATCCACCAGTGTTGAGTATGTAACAAGGGCTAATCTCTTGTTTGTGATAAAACATGACCTCAAATGTTGTATTCCTGCTATATTCCTGTTAGATAAAAGAAAAAGTAAAGCAAAGAAGCCATCAACATTGTATTACTTTAATATTTTTTGTGTTTAATCAACAGTGCATGTAAGGATGGACACAGGATGATGCAAATTTGCTAAAAATGTTATGAAATTAAGCAGCAGATACAGGAACATATCTGTCTTCTTAAAAACTTAAAATCAATAAATAAAAAGTGCTGGAAAGTCATTCCACCAAAAAAGTAGTAGTCCTTTCAATACAGAGAGAACAACTTTGTAAAACAAATGGTTAAAAAAGTTAAGATGTGTAAAATTTATTTCACATTTGTTAACTGTTTTTAAAGCTAAACAAAAGTTTCCTTGCACAGTTGTTTGTTTGCTTTTATGTGAATTCCTGAATAAAGGCATGTTAACAGTATGCTGACTGTGAACTGATACTGAGACTTTACTGCCTTGCATCCAACAACACCGTGAAAGACGCTGAAGCCATATATGTAATGTCCTACACTTCACATTCGCTCGCTTTCTGAGATAACATGGTAAGACTGAGGAGGTAGTACATCCCTATTTCACAAACCAATGCATTATACTTAGTTTCTTATGAGACCAAAAGAACATAGATAGAATCGTTTTTGCTATGTAATTATGTCCAAGTTCAGCTGGCCAGCTTTACAGCGCTTTATGCTCCAGAGAGGTTGTGAAATTCCTGTTCCACCCCTGCCTGATTGGTTGGTTGATTTGGGGGCTTCTGTTTTGAGGCTGCTTACAGTGCTCCACTTGTCTGTTGTCCAAGGCTATCAGTGATGTGAAATTCACAAAAGACTATTTGACAAATGCAAGTGAAATCCCACTGGGCAATCTAGCTGAGAAACAGTGCCGGTTTCTCAAGGAAACGAGGCTTGAATGTAACGGTTCAGCTTTGTGCCACATGTGATTGGTGGACTGTGAAACTCACCTGTAAAGTGTCCATTTGTCATATGTGGACACACCACAGCACACAGTGTGAATAGCACAGAATTCCTCTCTGTATTTAACACATTCACTAAGTGAAGGGGGCAGCCAGCAATCTTGAGATTTGAACCCATGATTTCTTCTGATTGCAAAAGCAACTCTCTCAAGTAGATTCTATAAAGGTTTATTCTATAACAGTCCTATAACGGTTAATCTGGAAAACACAGTAACAGCGGTGATCGTCATTCAACTGCATATCTTAATTAATATCTGGTTTTGGACAGCAGGCTATGTGACTGCACAGCATCAAAAGACCAGGATGAAAATCTAAAGCAAGGCTTGCCTTTAATGTGAGTTCCGGTTGCCCACACCTAGTTACATAAGTGAGGACTTACAATTCCTATTTCCATCTCTCTCCACTTCTTATTTCAAGCTGGCTTTTCCCTGATCTGCTACAGGATGAAGGATGTCTGGATTTCAGCTGATCTGACAAGACCATTAGCCCATATGGATCGCAACTGAATTTTGATCTTCTGGTGAGATTAGATCAATCTGACTCTGATCATTTTTCTACCCATTATTTAAAGATAAAGAAAATGTGGCACTTTAATGCTGGAAGAAGGTATTGTATGATCAAATAGAGCCAACCTACTGTTACATCTCCGCCACACATGCTGGGAGCTCTAAGTAAGAACAGAATGACAATGTTATGATAAAAAAAAACAATGTACATGACAGAAACAGGGTGGAACTATTAACTTTCAGGGAGCTATGAATAAATATCACTAATGTTAATACTTCATATAAAAAGTGTATGTGTCTGTGATGGTGGGGTTGATAACAATAAATAGATTTCCAAATAATGTGCAACTCAACAGATTGAACAGAACCAGACACTCGTTTAATGCCTCGGAAGTTCCTTCACAGAACGTTATTACATTAAAAGCTAGGAACACCCCACCTTATGTCAGACTTCAGGCCTGGAACATTTTTCATGAATTAGCATTTATACGATTTTGCCATTGAAAATTTCAGGTGCGAATGCCAACTGGTGCATTTTGGACCAGAGAGAGATGCGTTTTTGCCTCTGAGAAAAAAGCTTTCACTCTGGATTTTGTCAAACAACAAAAATGCCATTGCTTTCTGTTTCGCCTCGGATATGCACTGGCTTGTGCGCACAGATTTAAGCAGATTTTTTCTATAAGACGTAGTGTATCGTCTTTTTCGCCTTTTAAAATGTGAAATGCCAATGTTTTGGGCGGTTTCATTGTTTTTCTCACCGGTGTCTGGGAGTGAGGGAGGCGGGTTTCTGTTTCAGAGGTAAAAGCAGTAATCACACTCCGCGCGCTCAGACGAGCCTCCGCGAGACCGGAGTTACATTCACCTCTCCGATCCTTTACGCACTTTTCTCCCTCACACAGACACCTCCGGGTAATGTCTTAATTTATACTCCTCACCACAGACTTGGCATCTTCTACTCCATGGCAAGACGACGCAGAGGATGTCTGGACGCCATAAAAGCAGAACAAGTGAGGACATCTTCCACTGGTATCTCTTTATCAACATTTTGCGCAGCGTGTCAGTGAACCGTAGCCCAGCCATATTTTGTTAACAGTCTGACCATTTGTAAGTCTTTTGGGTCTGATAACGTGACTGGAATGTAACTTACCCATAGCCTAACTGTAAACACGATGCTGCCTGAAGAGGACTCTTTCTCCTAATATATTGGTGAGTCTTACCTCTTGGGAATATGGGGACTCTTGACCACCCCACAGTCACTCAGTGGGTCCAGTTGAACAGCTCCTGGAGTTTGTTGACCAACGCTTCACAGACAGATTCTCTCCCAGATCCAGTGACTTCTCCCAATGACACCCTGGTTACCTGTGTCCTGGGGACGGTCCTGACCCTCATGTTTGTGGTTGGTGTGTTCGGAAACGTCTACACCCTGGTGGTGATGAACATCTCCATCCGTGTCACAGGAACCATGTATGTGTACATTGTGAACTTGGCCCTGGCTGACCTGCTCTATTTGGCCACCGTGCCTTTCGTAGTGTGCACCTACTTTGCTAAGGACTGGTACTTCGGTGACGTGGGCTGTCGGATCCTCTTCAGCCTCGACTTCCTCACCATGCATGCCAGCATCTTCATCCTGACTGTGATGAGCACAGAGAGGTACCTGGCTGTGGTGAATCCCCTGGATACTCTGGCCCGGGCCAGGCGCTGCAGGAGAGCTGTGGCCTGGGCAGTGTGGCTCGCCTCGTTCGTCCTCGCTCTGCCCACAATGATAATGATTGACCTAAGGAAGCACATCCAGGATGGCGTGGAGAAGCGCATGTGCCACCCCACCTGGCAGCTCACAGCCTACAAGGTTTACTTAACTGTGCTCTTCAACACGTGCATCCTGGCTCCAGGATGCATCATCGGTTATCTCTATCTCAGACTTGCAAGGACTTACTGGCTCTCCCAAACCACTGTATTCTCATCCAAAGAGATGAATAAGTGTCCAAAACAGAAGGTGTTATATATGATCTTTGGCATAGTTCTGACTTACTGGGCGTGCTTCTTACCTTTCTGGTTGTGGCAGTTACTGAGTATCTATTATGGACCTGGGAAGCTGTCTCGTAGCACGGTGGTTTATGTAAACTTCATAGTGACCTGTCTGGCTTATAGCAACAGCTGCATAAACCCTTTCCTTTACACGTTGTTGACCAGAAATTATCAGGAGTATTTGAGAGAGAGGCAGAAGAGCAGTGCAGTTTTTAAGAAAAAATTCCATCACTCATCTCAGAGGTCTGTGTCGTCTGGAAGTCACCAGTTTACAAACGTTTCATGTAGCACACAGAATGGTATTCTGGACGCCTATACCAAGCTCTAACGTGCTGTTATGAATTGGAAATGTTATTGTACTGGTGATGACATCCAGATAGTTCCAAAAATAACCTCCAGTTTCAGAGAAATTACATTCGTGAAGCATTGTCATCATTACAAGTTTGGACATGAATTTGTCCGTGTCTGAGTTATTGTAGAAAAACAAAGGCACCCTTATACAGACAAGGAGAAGCAATATGGGTGACATGTTTGGGCTGAGACTTTCAGAGCAAATCACAGACCAAGCCATGCAGAAAACCTGGAATGATAGTGAGAGTGTGATTTTAGACATAACCCACACAGAAAAAAAGCCACTGACATTAGTCAAACGGAAACAGTGTCGACTGTTTTTCTGCCAAAATCATATGTCTCATGAAAAAACCCTTCCAATGTGCAGGTAGCTGGTGTTAAGTAGTTAATCATGTGACAGACTGGTGTAATCAGGCATATCCTTTGTAGTGTAATCAGGTAATCCTCAGCTTTCCTAAGGTAGAAAACAAAGAATCTTTACCCTGGCGTGGATATTTTACTGGGTTTTCTGGACAGAGACTGAACATAAATTTAGAGTTAATTAAGGTGTGAAATGAGAATTCTTCAACAAGAAGAAGATTATTTTAATTTACAAAACTCGGAGCTTTAAACTCTGTCCTCTAGAAGTGTAAGCGTAGCCACTGATTACAGCATCCAATTAAAACATGAAAACTCATATCAAAAGAGAAACCCGATGGAGGAGGACTTTGCTGAAAACCTTTCGTTAATTATTCTCAATAGCTATATTAATGTGCTTTATTCATTTGTTTATGGAGGAGCTTGGGGTGGGATGGTGATGGTGGTGATGCATTCAGCTTCCCTTTCTCTTATAATTACTTGTTATTGCTTTTTGAAAAGTGCTGTCAAGTAGTGGTGTGCCTTTAAAGCCAGAGATACTAAATGGTGATCTTACAGACCGGTATGTACTCTTCATTAATGCTCTACAGTGAAATCTTGTCTGTGGTTAATTTCTGTGTTTATTATATGCCCACAAAACCTATTCCAGTATTCTATTATAATATACTGTATTCAGTACTGATTTGTGTCTTCAAATTGTGTAGAAATTTAGGAACTTAGTAATGTAATTTTTGTTTTTCTGTAAAACATGAGTTTTCTTATTCTTTGACGTTTGAAGTCTGTTCTAGAGAACAGAGAGTCTGGTAATGTACAAACAAAACAACCAGTTGTATTGGTCAGCCCTGTAAAGAATTCCTGTGGTTTTGTCGAATTGTGGTGTTTGTGAAATGTTGAAAAAAAGTGTTATAATATTGTGAAACAGAACCTGTTAGAAAAACGAGTTTTAGATTCTTTTCATTATCAGTGATCTTATTATTGTGTACTTGGAAAATTGCATCAGTACATAAGAGGAGTATAACACATTCTCTGCAAAAATAACACATTCTCTGCTACACAATTTGGTGTTTTCTGTACAGAGTAACATAAAATGAACTGCATCTTACATTTACTCATTCAGAGCCAGATATTCTAATTAAAGCACTTTGGAGGAAGAAATGGTACTTTTGTAAAGAGTCCTTCAGTTTGAGAAGAAGTCCTGTGCAAAGTAAAAAAATTTAAAACTGTAAAAATCCCTTAAAGGAGATTCTGCTTGATGTGTTAGCTTTACATAAATACTTTTGGTTGTAAAAGTGACTGTCTATCCTCATCCAGAGTGCTGTTTTTGAAAGCTACCAGCTTGTAAGTACAAATGCTTGCTTCATCAGCTTTTCCGAAAGCTTGTTAGTGTATAGGCTATTGATATTAACAAGGCTGTTGTTTCCTTTCAGCATCTAATCTAAATATCCAGCGTGAGCTGGGCCAAACATTCACTTACTTGTCAGACTCTGGTGTGCACACACACCTAGACCTCCCCTACCTTAGACCTCTTTTTTTCTCAGCCAATCAACACAGTTAACTTACTTGCTCTGCACAGGAGAACGGGCAGCTCCTGGCTTTCACCTGCCTGTGAGGATCAACTTCATTGTTTGCTTGTGTGACCTGTAAGTTCAAAGGCAATGGCTGATTTATTTTTCTTGGGAGGTTACAAAAAAAGGTTGAGATCAAGGGTGGCAGCAAAGTGGGGATGACACCAAAACCAGGTGATAACAGGAGGAAAGGGTTGAGGGTAATCTCTCCAGACAAAGCCGAACAAAAAAGTTCTCACAGGACAGCTTTCATGCACAGTAGTACTGGGTAAATTTTTTTGAGGATGACAGGGATTAGTGAATTACTTGTCATAAATGTGAACTGGAAGCCCTTTATAAAATTCATTCAACAGATGTATTATTGACCTACTTTCTGTACTAAGAAGTCTTTTGAATCAAATAAAGTGTCATGTGTGTGTGTAAATAATCCAGCTCATGTTCTGTGGTAAGCTGCTGTCAAAAATATGTGTTCTTGATTAAAACTACATTCCAGGCAGAGAATAAACAGAATTAAATTGATTTTCAACAATCTTAATCATAGAGCAGTAACACCTTTCATAAGAATCCATATGTTTGTGTCTTTGCCAGTGATTTTATCATTTGTTCACTGTGTCCAGTCTAAAATTACAGAGGTTTTAAACTTTTTTTCTTGGGTCAAAAAACAATTTCACAACAGAGCACTCCTATTTCATCAACCCTAGGTCTTTTCTGTTTGTGACACAAGCCTCTAATCTTCACATTGTTTGGCTCAAGTAATTGAATTGATTTTTGCATTCATTTATGTCAGTGAATTGAAACTCCCGCTAATAAACTCTTGTGGACAGAGAAATGCATATATTTAAGTGGTTACTCATGGATGATCTATCCATCTGCCTATAAATATATGAAACCTGAGAAGTACTGTTTACAGACTAGATCAGCTTTTTCAATCTGTTGGAATTTTGAGCATGCATGAGGCTGAGACAGTTTTCTTCATGTAGGATCCCAGGTTTTCTTTTAATGGCCAGTTTTGTCCACCTATCACTGATTATCATGATAACTGGTATTTGATTTACAGTGCCCTGCTTATCTTTATTATGATTGCCCAATGACTGTCATATAATGGGGTGCCTACAGCCCCATATGACTGATATGGAATAAGAGCTGTATCTCTGGTCCTGGAGAGAAGCAAGGTCCAGCACAGCTTAGTGGTTCCCCTCCTCATACACACTCACTAAACCTGGCAATTAACTGGTTGAGCTAAACTAGCTGTGTTTCAGCAGTGAAATCCTGCTCTGGGTGGTAGGGTCCCTTTATACTAGTGCCACCTGTTGTAAGGGTGATCACATAGCACTTTTTAGGCAAAAGCTTGACAATCGTTTCACCAAAAAGTCTGACATTTGCATGACATATTTGACTCCAGGAGGCACATGACCCTTGCCCATTGCCACTAATTTGTTTAGTAGGTCAAAGTCTAATAGATTTTTATTGTCGTTTCTCTGTCAGTACAGAGTAGCACAGCCTATTAAATAACCTATATATAGTGTATAAATATAGTGTCTTACTAGACAGTATCTTGTCAAGTAAAAGTGCTGCATCACTATCCAGTTATTTGGAAGCAATTCAATCACATATCATCCTACACTTGGTATGTTTGCACTTGGCAACATTTGCTCACTTCTCGCTAAATAATATGCTCACCAATGAACGGTAGGTCAAAATTAACCAGCCAATACATGCCTGGTCCAATATCTTGTGATTTAAAGGCTCAAACTTCACAAAAAATCACACCCTGCATCACTACCACAATCTTTGGAAGCACACCAAATTTCACCAAAGGGTGCGTCGCAATTTAAACAATCCCTTTTTGCCTATTGAACTTGTCAATCTTTCAACCTCTCATTACTTAGGCCAGTTTGAACGTTCTGCTTGAACCCCCACTAACTGCTTCTTAACACATTAAGGAACATCTAGTTTCATTCACCTCTTTTTTTATAGGTTTTCTTGAAGGATATTTCGTTTTTCTTCCTGAACATTTTTAGATTTTCTTGCAGGAACTGTCTTCTATAATTTGGTGAGATTCTACAAAGAGTAAAATAAACTGACGGACATTGTTCCTGTTTGTTTGTGCATACATTACTTTTACACTTTTACATTTTAGTGTCTAATAAAAGAAACCTTGCAGTTCATGTCACGTGTAATGTGATTCTCACTGCTGACTGTTTGAGACAATCTTTAGTTTCTTCTGAATAAGTGAACACTGCTTTTCTTTTCAGGAGGTCTTAGACTGCATACCTCTCTAAAGCGTTCCGTAATGGACTGACTGGAGCCACAGGCTTGTTCTGTGTGTAAGCCACAGGGAATTATTCACCCGTTAATATCCTTTAAATGGACACTGTTGAAATGAAATGTGCTTGTTCGTAAATAAATAAATCTTTCTCTTCATCAAGTAGGATTGTTGGTGTTGCCTGGAAGTCCTCAATGGGTTTCTGAAGAAGACAGTGACATCTACTGTACATACTCAATTCAAATCAAATCTGCCCAGAGTTTTAATTCTCCATTGATTAACCTCCCCACTCTGCATCCCCATCTGTCAACCCCTCCTGACAGTTCAGTTTAGTCAAAAGTTGAGCTATTTTTAATGTGACTGGAGAATGGAGAATGCCTCCTGCAACAGAATGCACTGAACTGAGTTCAAAAAATTTAAACAAAAAATTGAAAAAGCAGGCGTTGAACAACTTGCAAATCATAATGTTTACATTCTAAGTGATTTTAAGTGAAGAGTAAGTCGGCTTATACTTTTCCTGCATGTTTAAGATTTTCAGTTAAACAGTAATTGAGACATTCATTGATGGCCATCAAAGATAAGTGTGCAGTTTGTGTAAACACATTTATAATGATGAAATAAAGGCTTTTTTAAATATTAGAACATAAATAACGTGACCAACATAATCATGGGCACGTCAAATGGCAAATGTTCTACCACAAACATGATCATTAAACCAGAGTACTGAGACAAACAGATGTAAAGTACAACAACCAAATGTTTCTGTTTGTTTGTTTGGTCGGTATATAATGTGGTTTTATAAATGTCTTAATTCTGGCACCTATTAAACATCTCTTCATCTTCTTTATCATATTAATAATTATCCTTGATTGTATGCATATTTTAAAATAGGGAAAAAATTATTTTTATTTATTCTTGTAATACTGGTTATTCTATAGATTTTATACTGGTTGAACTGGTTTTCACAATTCTCAGTTGCACATTTTACTTATATTTCTATACATATATATAATGTACAGGGAGAGGTCCATACACTATTAAACCTTACTTCCGCCTTATTTATTCCTCTTTATTTATGAATGTACAAATATACAAAATGATAGTATATGTTGCACAACTTCTTATGTCGGTTGCACTGTGTGTACACTCTGTGTATTTGGTTGAGTTCACTTTGACTTGGATTTGAATGGAGTACAATATGATTACTACCTCGGCCTTTCTCAAACTGCATACTACAACACTAGATATTATGTAAAAATGTCAAAGTGTGCAACAACTGAATTGGTTGAGTAATGTAGTCAGAAATGTGTGGATTATAAGCCTTTGAAAGAAGTAATTCCGACAAAAACTATATTTCCCATCGTCCTCCAGTGCATACGTTGTGCCCATGACGTAGTCTGGCTTGTTTTGGCCGTTTGTTTCGATATCCGGCTACCAAAGCTTGTCGATGTGCTGGAGGTTGTAACTGGGAGGTGAGTACGATAGTTTAAACAGTCCGTACAAATTGAGGTCCGGGATGTTATCATCGCCCATAACATCTGAGGTGTGATTAAATACTAATCTGTGTGTCTAAATCTGGCCGTCCTCTTAAATCCTCTACTAATGCTAACGTGCTAGCCAGCCGGAGCACTCTGGACCAAGTCGTCTGTTTAGCTCGCTAGCTGCTTTTAGAACTGCTGTCCGTTTCGGACTAAGCTCTCAGTATGTTTTCAGCAGTAGTATAGGAGTTACTACATGGAGGAAAAGCTGTCGAGCCATTCCAACATTTTGTACCACTCCTCTGGCACATTCATTAGTGTAAGTCTCGTTGTTTACTCTCCTGGCTCGTTGTTCAGTCGGTGTTTCGCAGAAGATTGACAACACCAAGGTCCACATTGAAAGTCTAGACGTTTGAAGTACAGCTTGTCTGGCGTGCCAGCTTCTTAATGTCTGCCTGAAAGTTGTTTATTTCATGTTAGGGCAATTTAAATGTATGTTCTACTTTCGCCAGAGCCACTGTTAACGACGTCCTCATTATTTCTGCCTTCATGGCAACCAGTATATGTATTTCTGACCGTGTCAGCTGAGCACCAGTACTGAGAAAAGTGTTCTTTTGAACCTCTTTCAGAAGAGTACCTACAACCAGCGGAGTTTCGGAAATAAAAACAGTAGTCTGATACGTCGTTTTGAATAGGGGTTTAAACCTTGTTTTCAAGTCATGTGGCTGTGGCAGTTTTTGAAATATTGCTTTGTCTTGTTGAAATAACATGATTTCTGTGTTTGCTCCCCCTGTCTCTGTCTGCAGGGTCATGCCTCTCTGATATCAGGGCCCTGTCTGTGTGTGCATGAGTGTTTGCGTGCAGAAGAGAGAGAGACGGCGAAAGACTCAGGGACTCTGACTGGCTGTCTTACCATGGCTGACGGAACCAGTGATGAAGATGTCATTCATCTGGCCAGTTTCAACACGCATCGCAGCCAAGGTGGGTGTCACACTTGTATTTTGTATGTATACCATGTTTTTGCATGCATGTTTATTTTCTATTGTGATTCAAAGTCCCATGGATTTATTCACATTCCTTACAGCTGGATTTATTGTGCACGTTGCGTTTTTGTGTTGTTCTGCATAGGTAACAGAACAACAGGCAGGTTCTACATAACCATATCTGACGATTCGGATGATGAGTTGGTCACATTTGTACCAAATGCTCCTGTTGTGGTCAAAGATGATGAAGAAGATGATGAAGTTAGCATTTTGGAGGTAGCTGCATGTGGTCATGGTTTATTTAAACAGTTCCACTCTAGTGCATTATTTAACAAAAGTCTGCAGGTTGTTAAGCTGCATTGATGGATAGTATTATTATTTTTGCGATGTACTCATTTGGAAAAATAAAGCATTCCTACGTTTTGTTTTTCCCAGCCACAGGTACCATCTCAGCGCAGCCTGATCCGGCCTGCTGCACAGTGGGGAGGCAGCACATCCCAGAGCCAAGCTTCTGTACCAGGCCCAAGCCTGGTAGACTCGCACCTTCCCCACACTTCTGTAGCATCTGCACAGCCCACATCAGGAAATCAAGCCATAGGTGTCTTTACTACGGACCAGAACGCTGTACCTTCCACATCTAGAGACGTTGTAGTGCTCAGACCTCACTTTCCTGCAGGGGGCTCAGTGCCCAGACACAACATACTTTTGCCCAGTTCTCACCCAGCCAATCCAGGCACCTCTCTTTTCACTCCAGCTATTGCCGAGTTACCGGCTCAGCCAAGTACAGGCAACCAGGTAGCAGTAGCCTGTCTGCAAAGAACTGATAGGTTATCTGGGGCATTAGCCCTAGTTCCTCCTCAGGAACGACCTGTGCTTGGGCCTCAGTCCTCACAGACAGGGCTGGAGCCAGAGGTTATGGTACCCCAGGCGGAAAAACAGCATCAAGGACAGTTTACTCCCCCTCTTTCCCCTGCAAACATACTGGCACTGGAACATATGGAACAGCCTGGTTCCTCAGCAGCCAGCTTGCTTCCAGCATCTCAGCCTTTCACAGTTGAGGTGCTGGTAAAGAAAGTGGTGAGTCCTCAAACAGCCTCTCACTTTTAAAGGTCCTGATGTAGCCCTTGTTCAATAGCTTGTTCAATATGCAGACATTTTAGTAGTCTAGTATAAAAAAGTAAATGATGAATCTGTTTAGAGTCATTGTTAGTTGATGACGGTGTTTGAAACTGGAGAAATTATACAGGAAACCATAATCATGTTTCAATATTGAATTAATTGGAAAGGGATATCTGCTTTGATGGCATTTCTTATTCCTCAGTGGAGAAGTCTTTGTCTTTCCCTGTTCTCCTGTAAAACTTTATTTATCAACTTGATTTTGTTTTAGCTCACCAATGTTTCTCATATGCTCAAAAATACACTTATCAAGACTGAATGTTAGACAGATTGTGAATTGGAATGAAAGTGATAGCGTCTGCGTTTTTTTTAAAGGGCCAGACTAGCTGGTCTACGCTAGACACATGGCCTTAATCAGTATTCTTTGTTCTGTCCTGGAAGGACATTGCAGTGCATACTTAATATATTTGGGCCTGCTTGTTTCATTAAGCATGTGTACAGCTTGCCAGATATTATCAATCTAAATCTTTGCATGTTTCACAGATGGACCTTTTTCCAGATGTGCAGGAGACCTACGTAGCAGAATTAATAGAAGCAAATAATCTCAAAGATTTAAATGTGTAAGCACAAATAGTTCCACTACCTCCTTCCATTGTGATTTTCTTGTTATTTCTTCTGGTTCAGATTGGTTGAATAGAAATACTCATTTTGTCCCTCTCAGAATATGCAATATGCTGCTCGAGAATCCTGATTATCCAAGAAAAGGCTATAGTTTAATTGGGAGAATTAATAGAAGCGTGCTCCTTGAGACAAATGATACCGAAACACAGGTTAGTGCTACATTTTGTGTTCAGCAGGTTACTATCATTAAAGGCTTTTTATTTTGCCTTGAAGATGAACTTATGTTACAAAATATTACAGTTAAATAGAAGCACAATCCCTCTGATGAGGACTATATGCAGGGTAGAGGTTCTGTACATTCTAGAGTGCTTAAACCTATTTTGAGTGTCTTCTTTTCTCATTCAGGAAAGTGAGAACTATTTTGATTACTCCAAGCTGAAAAGTGTTGGCCCAGAGGTTGTAATGCAAGCAGCAGACCTGCTGATGGGTGACTTTAAAATGATGAGCTGCCAGGATATCAAATGGGCCCTGAATTCCCTCAAAGGACACTATGCAATCACCCGCAAGGTACAGCTTACCGCCATAAGCAATTTCTCAGGACTGTCTATCCTGTGTTCAGGAGTTGTGATTTTTCTGCAGCGAATGAATGAACGTGGTTATTGTTGTGTTGAAGGCCTTATATGAAGCCCTTAAGAAGTGGCAAGAAATCTCCAATGATCCCTCAGGGAAGAGGAAAAAGAGAAAGCCATATGATCGCGCCTTTATTGAATTCAAGTTTGAGCAAGGTGACTACACACATTTCTTCTTGCCAGTTTTTATTGATGAGTTGGAGAAAGTACTGTATAATTGACTTGAATGCTGGAACCGGCTTTGCTTATTCAGGATCTTTTAAACTGGAGAGAAAGATGTACTTTCTGGAGAAAAACCGGAGGTGGTGTCGGAGCTCCGACACAGTACTGGAGCCGTCTTTAAAGAAAGAACTTCAATTCTATGAGCAGAAAGCAAAGGAAATGGCTGAGGTACTTTTAGAGGGCCAACAGATTAATTTTTTTATTGTCTGGCTGGCATTTTCTATATAAGGATTGAATACTGAGCTGTATGGTTTCATTTCCACTTTCAGCATGAAGATTTCCTTCTGGCTTTGCAAGTGAATGAGGAACAGTATCAAAAGGTTAGGACTGAGGACCTCTGTCACCCGTTATGCCACATTTAGGGATTTCACTGTTTGTTTTCGGTTCTAACTAATTCTCAATTGATTCCTTCTGCTTGTTGTTTTCTATTTTTTTGATGCTTTTTTTCTGTTTACCAAAAATACAGACGTAGTGACCGTGTCGTCCACATACAATCCAAATAACTAGACAAATGTATTTAAAACGTGGTAAATTAATGCATGTGAATGTATAACATTTTGTGTTAGGATTTTCAATATGATGACTACTAAAATGACTACTTGTCTGTTGACTTCTTTTAGCTTTTAGTCCTTACTGGCAACTATGACTGTCCTTAGCAGCATTTCTTAATCTTTGAATACTTAATACTTTTTGACACTGTGATGTTTTCAAGATGAATGGAGTGTCTAATTATTTGTTTTAAAATAGAAACATTTCAGTTGTTGATAGTTTTACACATTTATGCATACCTTTTTAAAGAGATACAGAGACAAATATTACATTATGCTTTGTTAACGCTCAGGAGTACAAGACTTTTCCTGATTTTTTTTTACCACCATCTTGTCAGGTTTTTACTGTTCCTCCTTAAATAGTGTAGTGAAACATATACTAATATAGTAGACAAATAGTCCAATTATACAGTCCAGCCCTGTTAGCAATGTGATCACCAATATTCAGTCCTGACCCAGCCACTGCTCTTTTCAGGATGGCCAGCTGATAGAGTGCGGCTGTTGCTGTGGGGAGTTTGCCTTTGAGGAGATGACCCAGTGCACGGATGGTCATCTCTTCTGTAAGGAGTGCCTGGTGAAGTACGCCCAGGAGGCTGTGTTTGGCTCAGGACGGGTAAGCCATATGTTTGGTGGGTCTGACAGTTGTCGACAGAGTGCTTATATAAGCTTGAGTGTTTTCTCTGGTCTTATCTTGTATCCATTGGTAGCTTCACAGCAAGCTGTTGATTATATGCTTACTTAAAGGTCTGTGTTTGATACTTTGATGGTGACATTAACTTGTATTACCTCAGTTCAAATGGAACAAGGGATGATTGTAACAAATCACTGAGCAACATTTACCACAAAAGCAATGTACAACTGCCCCTTGTTTTTGTTCTAGTGTGGGAAGGTGTTTTCCACACATTGATTCTTTCACTTTCAAACCTGCTGTGAAAATGTTAAATTGTGCCAGACAAATGTCAGTCATCTTCTGTGGAAGTCATCTTAAATGTCGTCAGTCAGCCAATATATGTTTGGGTCCGTTTTGTCTGCTTGAGTTTGGAAATAGAGGTCAACATTGCTAGAAGTCAAACACTTGAAGAATGCTAGCAGTTAATACTTGTCTAAATCTTCTCCATAAATACCTCCCCAAAACACGTCGTCCCGGTCTAGCTCTTCATTCAGGAGGCGGGACTTGATGATGTGGTTTAGGAGACAGTACGACTCACTGTAAAACTGAACAAAACCTCGTTGCATGACTGAACACTGTGGACATTTTTTCACACAAGATTTTGTTTCACAAACCCCCTCGGGGTTAGGTGTAATGATCTGAATCTGGTCTTACGATAGTATTAATATATAGAGGAATCTGATGTGAATTCTTTCTCTTTACAACTGATTTGTGAATACCTGCCTAGTGTTGTCTAAATGAGGTTTTGTCAAGTTTTGTAGCTCACAGTAAGCCATAGACCACAAGAACTGTGCCACCTTAATCAAGAGCTTTGAACTGTTGATTATTAGTGTTTGTTAGCTACATTAACTTTGCTACATTAGCCAGAGCTGAACTAGACAGAGACAAAAATTGGACACTAAACATGATCTGGGTAAAGTGGAAAACTTTTTTCAGGTGTTTTTTTTTTTTCCTTCCAAAAATTCAAGCAAACTAATTTCTCACTATTTCTCACTAGTTTGGCCATCATAAGTTTGCTAATAAGAGTGTTGTTTTGCAGTCAGAGCTGAGCTGCATGGATGGGAACTGTGCATGCTCCTTCCCCACCAGTGAACTGGAGAAAGTTCTACCAGAAAATATTTTATTTAAATACTATGAGAGGCAGGCAGAGGAGGCTGTAGCTGCTACCTGTGCAGATGAGCTAGTGAGGTAAATCTTAATGCCAGGCTTCTCTGCACACACTCACTTTGGCTGCTTAAAATACTGTCGAGATGTTTCACCAGTATAAATCATTCTACATGTCCTTTTCACTTTTAAGGTGTCCCTTCTGTAACTTCCCTGCCCTTTTGGACAAAGAAATTTCTCTGTTCAGCTGCCCAAATCCTCGCTGCCGAAAGGTTAGTATGTCTTTTGTTTTATTAAAGGTCAATTGGCTTTAATAATGCTCTTTGGCTTGGTATCCTAGGCATGCATTAAGCCTAATCTTGGTGAATCACCACCTGGACATTGTATGTAGTTTAGGTTTCATCATTATTCTGTGCCTGGAAAACCCATTCTTTGTGTTTAGGTCTTGATCTCTCAGGTTCTATTATGGAGCCTGTAGGTGGTCACTAGGTGGTGCTGTGTTCTTGTAGACCCAGTCTCGGAGCAACCAGCAGCTAATGTGCCTTAGGCCTGCTCCCACATGATGAATAGTGCAGGTGGACAGCACTGGCAGAATGTCCTCTGCTCGAATGACCTGGGTCGGGGCAGGAAAGACACAGGAAATCATCATGACTGTCGTACGCTCGCAGCACACAGGGCTTTAACAGGAGCTTAGCGTTGGTTAGAAGAGTTTAAAGAAAGCAAACAGTTCTACATTCCCAGTAAATCAAAATCGCAACTAGTTAATAGAAAGATGCATGACACCAAATGCAGCAGCTTGGTTTGCTTGTGGGGTTGTAATTGGAACAAGGACATATTGTTTAAACATTCCAGGATCGCCTGTTGTGCAACCTCTTAAGAGCTGACAGCATTTGATGAATTGTGAGGGGATGGTTTCATCATGCTCTGTGCATGTTAGCTGTTGGCGTTTGGTCTGTTATCCGTGTTGTGTGAGGGGGAGTTCTGAGGAATGTGCCAGGCGGTGCCAGTAGAAGAGGAGCTGTCTGTGTGTGTGCTTGAGCTGCCAGACGGGCCGTGTCAAGGACGCTGCATTAACAGCCACTCAACTCTGCAGAACAGAGAGCTCGAACGCTTGGGGATGGGGGTTTACTCTGTCCCTGTTTGGCTGTCTCTCTACCCCTCTCTTTCTCCCCCACCCTTTCTCTTTCTCTTTCTTTGTGATACATAGTGGTAGCAAGGAGCCCTGCGGCCCCCTTAGCACAAATGCAAACAAGGCCAGTCATAACCTGGAGCTGTTTGACTCAGTGGGATTCATTTGTTGCACAAATATTTCTCAATTTACTTGCTCTATTTTGTTCAAGCCCCATCATGGCCTAGTGGGGGAGAAAAGTACTTCTGTCCTGAGTTCTTAAAGTATGTTGTACACAACTGCTGCTCAGGGTTTGTGTGTAAGGCCCTTAGAGGGTGTTTTAATATGTATGTGACATGAAATATTCATCTGGTGAGAAGGGGACTCCCAGTGGCCGTCTGTATGTGTCTTACTGGTGCAGCAGTGGATAAAATAAAGGTTGTGATTAAGGGAATTCCACTGTGACGTGATTGAGCTTGTGTCAGTGTGACAGTGCCCCAGACACCTGCTCAAGGACACTCGCCACCGAGCTTTACGGTGTCACTGCTTCATTAACCAGCCGTCTGACTGAAGCAGTGGGAGAATGCCCTGTGCATCTGTGTAGAAACACTGATATAGTTTTTTTTTTCGGTTTCAGCTATGGATAGGAATTTTAATTGTGTTTGCTGTTTTAAATCCGTTGTGTATCCGCTGCTGGCATAAACCATGATCTGTTTAGTTAGTGCTGTATTTACTAGAGGTCGACCGATATATCGGTTTTGCCGATTAATCGGCACCGATAGTTCATTCCCGGAACTATCGGTTATCGGCAAAAATCCACGCCGATAGTTTTCCTGGTTGCGTCAGAGCTGAAGCGGATGAGAACGGTCCGTCGTCCTTTTACAGTGCGAGAGCCAACATATCTATGGCAACAGCCCCCTCTATAGGCGAAAATTAAAAGCACGTGCTTTTGTTTTGACACGTGATACTGTTTGTTGCAAGGAGAGGCAAGCTGCCTGGAGAGAGCGCG
>JBBPDH010000136.1:9028709-9045090 GCA_037974565.1 Clupeocharax schoutedeni
TTATCGCATGTGATATCGCCATCGCAACACTCAACATTATCGCATATTGCATGTTTTCCTAATATCGTGCAGCCCTAACTCACAATATCCTTGTAGCCTTAGTTGCATGTAACTTTGTGATGTTCACTTAATGCATATTGGTTGTAGCATATAGCCATGTTCATGTTGCCTCTACTTAATTATCTTATTTAGAGGGCCCAGCATGGACAAATACATGAAACACTGTTCTTTACCTCATCACACAGTATGGATGCTTTTAAAATGTCGTAGATACAGAGAAACAACTGGGACCCCTCATTTTTTATTTTGGCATATTGTCAAAGGAGTAGTTGTCCTGCAGATGTTATGGAAGGGAAAAAGATGAGGTAATTACCCCCCCAGCATTAACTAAGTTAAAAGTGTCTCAGGTTCCACAGGCACGCCTGGTTACTGTGTAACTTGTTTGCATTTAAATGCAGTGGTTTCTCCTTGGGTGTTGTCTCATTGTTTGACTCCTAGCAGGGTTTACCCCAGGCTATCACATAACAGGTCATCACCTACCGCTCTGTAATAATATTATTATCTCAGTATTTAGCAGTCACAAGCATAGGCTATTTTAAATACATAGATGCTAAAGGAAATTTGTGTTTATCCCTTTTAAAGTATGTAATTGATCATTTCAGTTAAAGTGAATTTGCATCTTTTGTTTAATTTTTTTCTGATAATGTGCTTATCAGTGCTTCACAGTTCAAATATAATCCGTTAAGAATTTCCTATGCTGTATGAGTATGAGTATGCTGTATACTATCATGAGTATGATGTTTAATTGTTCCCTTGGAACGAGTGTTTTAATGTGTACTTATCCTGATTGTTAGGGAGTTTCACCTGTGATCAGAAGGTTGTGGGTTTGAACCTCAGGACTGCCAGTGGCAGGTACCCTGCGTCGCTAACTGCCCGCTGATTCGTTTGGGTTAAATGCAGAGAACAATTTCATGCTGTTCTCACTGTGTTCGGTGCTGTGGTGTGTTCACTGCTAAATTGATACTTTACACTTTACACAATCCTGCTTTGCCTTTCTTTCCAATTTTCTGAAAAAAGAAATGAGGGAGTCGTCTGGCCAACTCCGTGTTAGAAAATTTTTGCAGTTTTGCAGTTCAACACTTTGTCCACTGAGTGTCAGTGTTGATCTTTATTGGGCATCAGGCTGCCTCGCCCAGCTTCACAGCTGCAACTGATTTTACGTCGCCTCTTCCTTGAGCCGTCCCCATGGGCCGCTCTGCCCCACTCCTCCTGCAGAACATCACAGCCAGAGGAGTGAGTGAGACTCGATAGAGCGCGGGAAAAATCTCCCCACTAGGCCTGGCCTCCAACAGCTTGGTGTTTTTCTGCTCTCTTGGCACTCCTGGCAGACTGAGTGCTATTAGCCCAGGCCTCCATTTTGGTCTCTTCGTCCTCTTCATGTCCTATGACAGGGCAAAGGGGAATGGAGAGCAACAAGGCGTGAATTTCATCATGTGACCCCACTTTCTCTTCCTTTTCCTTACCCTTTTTGGTCTTGCTTTGATAAAGCACCAGTTAAGCAAAAAATCTGAACTGAACTGAAATATAAGACATTTTCTGTTCTTTTTAGATTTGCAGTGAAGCTAGGAGGCTAATAACAGAGTAACATAGGCTTATTCTGATTGGGTGCTATTACTTGTGAGCTAAATTAATCTTAGTAGTAGTGATAGTCGTAATTAAGTAGTAGTAATCAGGTAATGACTGATCACCTATTATGAAGTGATTTTTATAGTGATTTTCTTAATGATTTTCTCTAAAGAACTCCTTTCGTTTGGCAAATGAAAAACTGCAGATTTCACAGTACCCACACCTAAACACTCTTCGCTCAGGTAAGGTAAAGGTAAATTTACTAGGGCACCACTTGCAGACTACAGCAGATATTGAACCACTGAGCCACAGACGATTAAATCGTCTCAGGGCGTGTTGAGAGATCTTTGTGGCTGCTCTCATGTTGAAGAACATTCCAGTGTGTAAACCTCTGGAATCCCAATACCCCTAGCAGCGAGTACCCTCTCTCTGCGGGCTTCAGAGCCCCCATCTCCCAGATGGCTCATTTATCGGCGGGGGAAGTGTACCCCGGAGCTCTCTCCTTCCTCTTTACTGAAACACGCAAGCCGTTGTTTTAGGGGTGAACTCCAGCCCTGCCATTTTCAGCCCCCCTCAACCATCCAACCTAGCTATGGCCTTCCCATGCTGCAGGCGGATGAACGAGAGTTATATAACTGACACACTTTCTCCGCCTCGGCACCTCTAAGACCCCGCCTCTTTCCATTTTTCCAGACCCCTGATTGGCCAGACCCAGATGCTTCAGATTTGAAATGTAGTACATTTCATGTTTGACCCAGATTTTTACTCTCCCCACAGAAAGAAGCACATTTCAAAGAATGCTGTTTTATATGTGGTGAACAAGCACAAAGGCATGATGTGGCTTTTACTTATGTGCATAAACTGACCTGCAATTTGCTTTCTTATATTTTTTTTTGCAATTATTCCCACCCACTATCCTGAATGAAAAACAAAAAAAGTGTTTGTGGCTTAATAGTCACTTTTTGGTTTACATTCCCTTTGGCCTCCACTCATTTGCCTGTATGAGCTACAGCAACTCCTTTTATGGAAACTATATCATACTGTGAATGTTGGTAAATCTAGTTGAGACGTGTTGCCTAACCTATTGGGAGGTGTATGCCTTCTACCTCGCAACAGTTAACCATTCATTAACAACATGTTTCCAGCCTTGCTTCGACAATGAAAAATATCTTCCTTTTGTAGCTCTGTAATTTGCTGCCTTGGTAGCTATGTGTGTGTTTGAGTTTGTGTTTGTGCATGACTGTGTGTTCGTCCTGTTTCCCCCAGGCCCCTACAGGCCTGCACTTCTCTAGAAAGTGGAGTTGACTGCAGAGGCAGCAGCCCCCCAATCAGACACGCTGCTAAAGTGTTCTTCTGCCTTATAAGGTCTGCTGCTGCTGCTTCTGCCTTCTGTATGCTAGCTGGGGGGAAATAGTAATGATCAGAAGAGGAGTGAGCAGCAGCAAAGTACAAGACACTAAATGTATATCTGTATAAGATGAACACAGTACTTTGATTAACGGCAGCAGGGTGTTAGATTTAGAAAGCTTGCTCCTCTCTCCTTTCTAGACTGTAGATGAGTTTTGACTGTAGTTGTGGCAGACAGCCAGCTTGCCGTTTTGCATGCTGGGTGAACCGCAGTCGACAAGGGCATTATCAGAAGGGCAGAGTTAAAGCCAGGTGCCCACGTGATACCATCACTGTCTGAAAACCAACTGGAGCAGTAACTGCAATAATTTTTTCACCCCCCATTTCATGCAGGAAGAGAGTACCTTTGAGACTGGAGGGTTGATCTTTACTTAGAGGAACGTGTAACTGAAGTGCAAGCAGAGGTAGTGTGCTTCAAGATAAAGGCTAACATTTAACACCGTTTTCCTGTGCTATCAAAGGCCGTTTGTCTAGTTTACCTAACTTCTGGCTAAATTAGGCCAAATGACAAGCTCCACTTCTCATTTTTGAAAAAAGTTAAATCGGCTCAAACACACGCACACATCCTGTGCGGTCGAGCTAGTTCCTGTCACTTTATTTATTTTTTTGGTAAATATCTAAGTATTTTTATTTTATCCACATCTCACATGGGCAGCTTTTAGTGTGATTCATGGTGTAAAACCAGTCTGTGGAATTTCTCAAAGTGCCTCTGGAAAAGTTGGGCTCAGTAGTTTTCCACTTCTATTCCTCAGTCAGTTTGGAAGACATGGTTCGGTAGGAGTTCAGAAAGGGCCAAACTAATGAATATAGTTAATGGGGCTAATGGGCTCCTGGAAGCTGGAAAACGTGAAACCCAAACCTAAATCTCCAGTGAGTCTTCAGAGGTACTTGGAGGAACTTTGCTAATCAGGAAGACTTGCATAAGCAGAGGATATGAGCAATGTTCCTGACTGGTTTCGCCCCTTTCACAGCTGCACACTCTGAGCAGTCCAGAAAGTGTTCATTCACAGTGGAGGTGTACACCTTCACCAGTGTGATGTCAGCAGGACGTCACGGCTGTATTTTTAGTCACGCTATATAAGTGAAGATGAAAGTGTGCTCACAACTCTGTCTGATAGTCAGCTAGGCTTGGTGTAGTAAACACTTCCTTTAGGCTCTGACTATGTTCTAACTTTTAATCTGCACAGCTCTGCTGTAGTACATCCAATTTGCAGAGCACGATTCGGGAGTGAACTTTAAAATATTGATCACTTTATTCTGATCCGAAGAATCCACATTAGAGCTGTTCACTATGATCTAAGATACAAAACTCCAAGAAGTGCACTCTAAACTCCAGCTCCAGCTCTCGGCCACAGTCCTGCAGTTGTTGTTCATCAGTGCTGTTTCTGAGTGCCAAAGGCCATTTAAGTTCAATAGGAAATAGGTTAAATGTTTTGAAATCTCAGCATAAAGGTTTTTTTTACATTTCCCTTTAATTTGGAGAAGTGCAGAATTATTGAGCCCTTTGGTTCCACCACAAACGCATGGAAAGTATTTCTGAGTAGTGACTCATGAGTTAAGGGGAAATGATTTGGGTAGAAGTATATCAATTTGTTGCACGCACAGTGCAGCAGTAATACCAAAACTCCAGAGACATCAAGTTCAAACAAGTACTGTTAAGGATAAACCAAACCACATCTAATCACAGGTACACACACAATAAGGCTACAGTCAACTTGACTCACACTCCCTTTTAGTTTGTCCTGTGTTCCCTCCCTTGCTGAGCTGTTGAGCTCCACTAGGGGGTGATACTTCATCGTCCTACCACTCAGATCAACTCAACCCCACCCCTCCCATGTCTGCCTGTCTTTGCATGGCCATTGTCTCAGTGCAGACAAGACATACACCCTATAGCTACATTTTGAACTTACTGTTGATCAAATTTTGCTGCCTTTTCTAAAAGTCACTATGTTGAAACAGTGGAACTCCTCATAGATGGTAATGCAAAATCAAAGACTATAACCAAGTTGTAATTGTGCTACTGTGCTGTAGTGCTAGCCCCTCATGTTTGTACAGAGGCTTAATAACCACACTTCATCACTCCAGGTCGTTCGATGTCATATGCCACGAGCATTAAAATTCATTGATGTCTTTAAATATTTATGTTAACAGCATTTAGCCAAGAGGGGCTGTTACCAGGCAACTCTTAGCAGAGGGGCGGAAGGGCCCTCAGTGGGCAGTGGCCACATGTGCTGCATGCATGTGTGTCTCCAACTGGGTTAGAGAGTGGCGGGGGCTGCTTGAAGTGTGTGTGACCTGGCAGCTGCTTTGATACAATGTGCCCCCTTTATCTCTGAGCTCGGCTGCTAATGCTGCACCTGAGAATGTGGAGAAGTGGCCCAATTAAGAGTTGTTTTGTTTTTTTTTTACAATACTTTGCACACCTTTCCCAAACCTGTTGAATGTATTCTTTCACGATCTTTGAAGAAATTGAAAGCATTGGTAACGCTGGTTACAGGACAGGGTGTTTGAACGAATGAGACTGTAGGGATCGCAGCTGTGTCCATAATGTACCAGTGCTCCAAAATAATGTGTGAACTGTGTAGGCGTTTGGGTACTGCTTTAACAACACTAGCCTTCACATCTCCAGAGTGTGGGGGTTTTTGGTGAGCGCCAGGGACAGATGTCCTTTGCAGTCAGCTGAAAGGCAAAGCATTGTGGGCAAGCATGACTAAAATGGAACAGATGAAAATGCTGTTTCTAGGCAACTAGGCGAGAGATGTGTGCTGCCCAAGGAGCAACGCGGCCAGAAATTCGCTTCTCTGTGCTGCCGAAAATGTGCGTTCCTTTGTCTGAAAATGACCAATTGATGTTGGTCTTTGTCGTTAGTGAATTCTGTTTGTAGGAACTTGAGTATAACATAGGTGCACTGAATGGTGTTCCTGTTTACTGTGCTACGTGAATAATGCAGCTTGTGTGCTTTTTTGCTGCGGTGTGTTGACCCGAGCAGACAGTGTAGACTAATGGCCTTCCCTTTAATCCCAGAGGAGTTATAGTACCAGCATTACCGGTCTGGCTGAGTGCAAGACACAATATAGGGAACCTGTGCTGCTTCCTCATGCACAAACATGACTGCCCATGTACTTCAGAAGAATCAGTTTGCCACTGTATATTTAGATTGTGTTAATGTTCAGGTTTGTTTGTGGCCCCTTCCTCAGGAGAGCTGCCGGAAGTGCCATGTGGTGTGGAAGGAGCATGCAGGAAAGACTTGCGAGCAGGTGCTGGAGCGGGATGAGATCCGACTGCGGGTTGCTTTGTAAGTGCTTGTGTGAAAATCATCATCCAGCCTGGCTTGTTCAGTAATTCAGCAGTTAAAAATACAGGGGTCTTGCTGACATCATGCATCACTGGGGGGGGATCATTAACATTCATTAACTCTTCCGAGCTGAGCTGAGGTCCCACGCTTTCCCACTGAAGTGTCCCCTAAAAATGCCATCTTGTGGAAAAATTTCCTAATGTGCAGAGACACAATTTGGCCAATTTAGGCGGTTAGCACCCTTTCACATGGATCTAGTTCTCTGCTTTGATAAGGAAGAACAGAGACAAGCTGAGGCCTGTATAAATACATTCAGCTATCATGGTCAGTCACTTCCTGGTCTGGCCAGGATGTGTAACAGTACGGCTTCCTTCCTGTCTCTGACTGGAGGAAGCAGCAGGTCCAAAGACAGCATATCCTGTTTACCCTGAGCCCTTGACACCTTTTCTTTTCCTTCTACAGGAAGTGAGTCCACGTAAAGGTTTAACTAAACACGCAGCTATGTTACAACCTGTTTTATTGCTCAGATATGTGTAGCCTTTGGAGACTTTTGCCATTATATTTTAGATCAAGTCAAAGTCAACTTGTAAAAACCTCACTTTGTCTCTTGTGCCACAGTGAGGAGAGAATGACCGCAGCCCGTGTCAGAAAGTGTCATAAATGTTCCACGGGGCTGGTCAAATCCGAGGGCTGCAACCGAATGTCCTGTCGCTGTGGCTCGTTCATGTGCTACCTCTGCCGTGAGCCCATCAATGGCTACAACCACTTTTGCCAGCATGCTCGCTCCCCCGGCGCCCCCTGCCGCCACTGCAAGAAGTGCTCACTTTGGACAGACCCTACGGTAAATCAACTCACAAACAGAATCAACACTCACAAACGCACACAATTTTCATTAAAAGAAATGGATTGCCACAAAATCCAATGTACAGGTTTCCCCGTAACACAGTTGTAGTACATGGGCCGAAGCATGTTTGGTGTCTGACATTTCTTTAGCTGATGAGGCTAATTTGCTAACAAGTATTAGAAATGTATATGTATACCTGAGCCATGACATATTTGCCTTAGTTCACAGAGGCAAATACAACAACTTACTATCGTTGTTATGGTGCAAAAATGCAGAAGAAATTGGAGAAATGGAGAAGAAAATATATCCCTAAAGTCGGTTCATATCTCATAGGGTATTCATTCTGGTGGCATCTTGTCTGTGTAGTTTAGGACACTATTATTTGCTGTGAGGTATAAAAAAAATGTGAATCTGATTTTGTGAGATCAGATTAGATCAGTCCTCTAATTTATGACAGCCCTGGTGTTTGATGATGACTTTATAGTAGTGGATATTGGCTCACTTTTTTAGTGCACTTAGTAAGTCATACTAAACCCCATGGACAAATCTGCATTGAGTCTAACTGAAGAGCTGAATGTAGTTTGACTGGGCTAAGAGATAATGAGGTAGCTTTATAGAGGAAAAACTTTTGGATAAGGATTAACGTCTAGTGTTTGTAGCTTTATTGCTAAGTTAAAGTAGTGAAATATGACCCCAATCATCTGGCCCAATTGACTACATCGACTACATTGACTACATGACTACATTGACTACATGACTACAAATTGTGTACATTTATTTTTCAGCGGTACTATTCCACTGTCTGGTGCCTTTTCTCTCTCAGAGCTTCTCTTGAATTACAGTGATCGCTCTGTAAGCCTCATTCAGGCTCCCTGCTTAGTGTCCAGTTGGTCTTGGCTCTCAGGTAAATGCTCCTTGTGCCTGAAACCTCTTCCCTGGGGCCCATTACATAAGTGCTGTAACATGATACACACCGCTGTTGAGCTTCGTTCATTGTGCCAAGTTGTTGAACTTCCAACTAAACACATCTGGATATGTTCAGAGCCTGTTCCAGCTTTATGATGGCACTAGATATACATCCAGCTCATTTAGGACTTGAGATATGACTCAAGAAAGCACTTTAGGTACATAAATTATGACACTGTCCACTGTTGGCCTCTGAAAGGCCAGAAGTGTGCTTCATGAATACGACAGCTACTTGGCCTAATCCTCATGTGGTAGCTGCAGGCTATGTAATGGATAAGCCTGGTGCCTGCTGGAGCTCCATTTGCAAATCAGAGCTATGTAATGATGGAGTACAAATTACAGAGCTCCTAATGTATTATTCACACTTGGGCATTTGTATGCTGAAAGTTGTAGTGGAATAGAAAATGACCCGGGGCCATTGTATTGATAAGAAACTCTATTCTCACTCTATTCACTTGGATACTGTGTGAATGATGAGAAAAAGTATTTTAAGGATTAGACATTGTTTCTATAACTACACTAATTATCTGATTTTCTGCATTTGAATGCGTTTAATTTGGCCATGAGCCTGTCCTGTTAACTGCCTTGGGCTGACTCGAGTGTCAGCCCACTGTAGCTCAAACAGAGCACATGCTTTTAGCCAACAGGCAAACTTGAGCTTTTGTGTGCTTGACCAGTGATGTAAACTCCCCAAGTTCATCGATTGTTCCTGTTTTGCCTTTGCTTCAGCCTGACTTGGACATTGGCAGCCGAGGGCATGATTTTGGCAGGCATGCTTTTCGCTGCCCTTTCACGGTCCTGGATTTGCAGTAATCAGAGCTTAGTATCTGTTTGTGTTTTGTGAGAGACTTTTGTTTGTGTTTCTCTCTCTTGCTCACTTCCATTCTCTCTCTTCTTCTCTTTTTCTCTCTCTTTAGCAAGATGATGAGCGCATTATTCAGGAGATCCAGAGGGAGGGTGAAGCCGAGCTGAACAAAAAGAGCAGCCAGACTGGTGAGTAAGGGGGAAGGTTCGTTACTTGTTAGTAATGCAAATGTATACTGCATAATTTAGCATTGTTTAAACTACACACCTGAGTCTTCTAGGCCTGGGTACCAACCTTTAATCAACCAATTTTCATAGGTATTACCCAGAATTGGCAAACACCTTGTGGTTCTGTACCAAATTTTGCTGGGGATTTGCTGTCTAATGTAATATTATAGAAACATCTTAGAAATGTAAAAAATATATATATGATTCACCCAGAGGCAGGGATGGTGTGTGGCATTGTAGGTGTAAAACAGTTTAAGTGATCAAGTGTGGTTACATTTGATCAGGTTCAATGCTAATAGTGCACAATTAAATAAATGCAGTGTCACAAATGCACAATTAAATAAGGACATTGCTGCCAAGACTGGCAGCACAACGAATTTGCAGAAACATTTAAACGCGTATGGAATACATTTAAGAGCAGTCAGTGTCTCCAGGTTTGACTGCAAGAAGAATGGACCACTACTGGATCATTGGATCATTATTCAAGTCTGACTAACTTTACCAAGCCTCATTCAGACTCAAATCTCCACCACTGGGCTCCCCATCATACAGTATTACTGAGGATAGTGCTGTGATGCTATTGCTGGGATAGAAATGAGAAATTATGAGAATGTGTTTACTAAATTTCAGTGTAATATGTATGGTGTCCGTGACAAACTGGGATCCTTATCTGAAGTCATTGCACAGATTGTTGAGTTAATTGATTACAAACAGGCTTAAGTAGTTCATGTAGTGTTATGAAGTGTATGTGGCCTTAATATATATCAGTGTGCAACTTAAATAGTTAACATTTACTCTTTATTCTCCTTTCCCCTCAGAGACCACAGGAAAGAGAGTGGGTCCTCCTCCTGAGCCCAGCCCTGTGAAGAGACCTCGTGTATTACAGGTCCCAGCCAACAATGCTGCGCCACAGGCTGCACGGCCACCCCTACTCATCCCTCAGGTGATGCTGCCTGGCCCCCAGCGCCTCCTTTTGCAGCCCATCGCGGCCCCCTATGTGCCCCCACTTCCCAACCTGCCCCCCATCAATTACAACGTCCCTAATGTCAACCTTGACTTCAACATGCCTATGCACTACGGCCCACCGCACCGTTTCTTCAGGCCTCTTTGAAGAGCCTGCATTTCCAAGAGCCATGGGTGGACTACAAAGTGTATACACCCCAGACTCTAGTATCAAGAGTACTCTATAATCAGCCCTTCACGCTTTGTTTTTCTATCACTTTGGAACCCTTTTCTCAAGAAAAAAATAGCTTCAAACTGCAACGGAGTGCCTGTTTGGCTTGCTTCTTCGTGTTTCTGTTTTTTATATGAAGCAGACAGTAATAGTAATAAAGGATTTCTTCAGCTGTTTCCAGTTGAATAAAACATGTTTGAACTTTGAGACGGTTTGTATTGTTTGTACTCTCAAACAATGTTTGTACAAGAAGGTTTGCAAGATTTCATTTAATAACAATCTACCAAGGAAACTAATCTCTTTTCTCTGGTCTCCACTCATTATTATTATTAGTTTTAATTCCATGTTTGTTAGGGACTTTTGCTTAAGATATCAACATTTTTAAGTTTGAAAAGTCTTCAGGGGCATTTCCTTTGATTTTTGTGGACGTTGTGTTTAGTTTTATATGACTGGATTTTTTTTTTTTACAAAACTACTGTTAGCTGTATGCCCACTTTGACTCTACCTGAAAATGGGCATACAGATTTTTATTTGTTGGAACAAAACTTCACCCTTGGGAAGAAATGTATGCAAATCTACTGAGAAGAAATTTTAGAACATGATCCATTCTCATATTTGAATAATTTGAATCTTTCTTGATATGAATCCAGTCTGTTAGAAGCACTGCACTGTTGTTTGAGATATCTTTGCATATTGGCCTGAGCTGGTCGGTTGTTGGTTTCTCATGCAGCACTCTGAATACTAAATGGGCTTCAGTGGTGTAAAAGAGGTGGCTCTCTTTACCTGTTCATTGAGAGTAAGGTGTTCAGTACTATAATTCGCAGAGCTTCTCTGGTGTACCCCTTTCTACTAGGTTTGCGAAATCGCCCTTAAAACCCTGCTACTGCTTGGTGTCGAATCCTTTGGACCAGTCCTTAGTTGCCACTTAATAGTGGCCAGAGTTACATGTACTGAAAATGTTGATGGACTTTGATTGTACTTTCCTAAGTATTTTTTTTTCTCAAGTATATTTATCTTCTAGTAATTTACATTGTTGCAATTGAGTTACTTCAGACCAAAGGATCCTGAAAAGAGACTTCTCAGTTCCAGTACTGGTAGAATTTGAATGTACCACTGCAATTCTGGACGTTACTCAGTACTTTGGTACTTTGGAACCTTTGGTACTCTGGGCCTCCCATACTTCCGGTGCAGGGTTTGGCTCTCTGCTTTCAGATTCAATCTGTTGCCCTACAGCACAGTCTGCCGCTCAGGGTGCAGCCAAAGAGCCCTGCAAATCAGCAGTGCAACCTGTTTGATCCACACTTTCAACCCAGTAGTCTGGCACCAAGCCCTCAGTGCAGTTTTTTTTTTTCCTTTTTTCTTTTTTCCCATTTGACAAAGAAAATCTTTATCTTGTTTGAACATTAATGTACCAATAATGGAGTGAGTTAAAAAAAAAACGCCCCAACCTCCTGTCTCTTGTAAAGTTACTCTTTTAGATATATAAAACAGTTTTTGACAATGATGTGTTGGATGCAGGAAAATTAGTGCCTTTAAGAGGGCAAAATAAGGATAGCTAAACAACTGTGAGAATATCTCGAAAAGAGCAGGTCTTGTGGCTTGTTCCAGGTGTACAGTGGTCAATTGCAACCCAAAACAGGTGAACTGGCTACTTGAGTCTTGGGTGCCCAAGGTTCACTGACGTGTGTCTGGTCAGAGTTAGAGAAGCGGTGCTGTAGTGCGAGCTGTTGAATTTGTTAATGCTGGGTATGAAAGAAAGTTGTTAGAAGACACAGTACATCACAGATTGCTTTATGTGGGCCTGCATATGGTCTCATGAATCTCATAATCTTTTATATCATGTGGACGTCAAGCTGCATGTGCGTTGTTTGTCTGATGAAGAGATGTACCAGGATGCACTATGGGAAGAAGGCAGGCCAGCGGAGACAGGGTGATTCCCTGGGCAATGTTCTGCTGGGAAACCAGTGGGGCAGCTGGTGGCCTAGTGGGTCGGGCTTTTGGCCTGCGATAATGAAGTTGTGGGTTCGATTCCAAAGTCTGCTGAGCACCTCTGAGGTACCCTGAACAAGGTACCGTCTCCACACTCTGCTCATTGGGCACTGTGTTCCTGGCTGCCCGCTTCTTCACTTGGTGAATGGGTTAAATGCAGAGGAAGAATTTCGTGCTGTTCACACTGTGTACTGTGGTGTGTTCACGTATGATAGAATGGTCACTTTATTTTATTAAAAAACCTTGGATCCTGCATTAATGTGGTGTTACTTTGACACACAGACCACCTACTTAAGCATTGTTACAGAGCAAGTACATTATTTCTGAGGACAGTGTAGTCTAATGACAGTGACCTCTTTCGTAAGGATTATGGTCCCTGCCACACTGCACAGTGTTCAGGAATGGTTTGAGGAACATCACAAACGTTCAAAGGTGTTGATTTTCCTTCAAATTCTGTGGTATTTGTGGGACAAATCAGTCCACAGCAATCTTTAGAGGTTTTTGTCCATGCCTTAATGAGTCAGAGCAGTTCTGGCAGCAAGAGGTAGACCTACAACATTAGACCGGTGGTTTTAATGTTACACTTGTTATACTTGAGCAAGGACAAACTATCTACACTAGAGAACAATATAACAGCTTGCCAGGCTGGTTCTCGGTCTTCAGTGCTGATTAACCTGTACCTGGAACTTGTATTGACCACAACCATGAGGTGGCTCAGTTTGACATTGTGACTCCCATCTGCTGGTTGGGTCAGTAGGTCTGCCCAGCAGCAGAGGAGGGCTGACTGTGGCAGCTTGCTTCCTGGCTGAGAGACACCTGAAACTGGAGCTGTGTCTTGTAGCCTGTCAGTCGCTTTTCCTCCAAGTGATTATGAAAGAGGTGAAGTGCCTTGATTGGTGAGAGTCAATCTGTTCACGGGGACACAGGCCTTGGGTTTTGTTCAGGATGTGTGCCTGATATCATCTAGCCTAGATACACTTATCAGCACAAATACTACAGGTCTTTTTTTTATCTGTCTTATGGTGATCTATCTCTTTATTCACTCTGAGTAAAGCTCAGAAGCTGTACTGTTCCGTCTTTTGTGGAATAAAGGGGAATTCACTATGTCATCACACAGTAAAACTAGCAATTCCTGCAGTTCCTCAGTGGCTGTTGTGTAACAACAGTGTCTCACTGTTGGTTAGGAAACCAAAAGGCTAAGCTTAGTTTTTTTTTTATTTTATTTTTTTTACTTTTCCTGTGCTTTTTGGGACTCGCTGAGCTTTGGAAATTGTTTATTTATATCCTTTCTAATTATCATGCAGGATATAAATGAGTCTTCATGACAATAATGATCCAAACTGACCACCTCCTAGTCAGTACATTGATACGGTGTGTTTCTGTTGAGACCCCTCAGTGTGACCGCGACTGTCTTTGCGACCATCTTCTAAGCTTGGCTTTGTCTGTGGCCGGATACAGCTAATGTCTATTATGGAGATGTACCCTGGGCTATTACAGCCTACAACAGCCCTTAACAGTCATAAGGAGGTGATCAGCCCCCATCTCAGTGCCTCAGGGGGTGGGCAAAAGTAGCATGAAGCTTTCTGATTAACATCCTGGGGTTGGTGTCTGTCATGTGATAGCTGCAGCTGTTGCCCATATCATGAGGTCATAGAAGAAGAAGCCTATTTGACTCTTAAGCCACGAGGAGGACAATAAAAGAGCTTAGCCCCTGACCTCAGTGTTTGGGTACTGGGTGAGATGTGTATGTGTGCTCATAGGCCTCTATTTTCAACTCTTACCCTGAGGCTACTGGGAAATGCCACATTTAAAGCTTTTTTTTTTAGTTCATTGAATGGACTCTCTGTTTTACCGCCTACTCACTGAAATTGTTTTGAATGTTTTATTCCGTGGCATTTTGAAAATGTCCTCCGCTGTTTTTGCAACTGAACATTACAATGCAATAACTTTAGCAACCTGGTGTTAACCTTTCAGATAGGCACCTGAATTCACAACTAACTTATCAGCATCACACACTTCCTTTTGGATTTATCGCTTGTACCCCCAGAGTCCATTTAATGTCTAAACCAGACACACGCTGATATTTTCAGAACCACGCCCAAAAAATTTGAATTTTTTTTTGGTTTCTTACATTTTGTTTAGCTCTTCATCTTAATCTAACTCTCCCTTTGCCAAAAAATACAACATGCATCAGAACCCCATGTGCAGTGCTGGTCTTATGCTCTCTCATTTGCTGTAATTAAAGGCCAGCAACCTAAAATCAAATATGGTCTGCTGCAGTCTGTCCTTCCAATCCCCATTCATTTATAACTCGTGCACTGTAAAGCTCCCTGGATCTGATGGAAGTAATTACAGTGCGATGTCTGTTTTCAAACTATCCACCCCCCACCTTCGAGTCTGCATCAGTAACCCACCCCCCCAAAAAACACACATGCCTTTCCCTTCAAGCTCTTAGTTGCCATGGAAACTTTGGTCTATGATGGCAGGCAGGCTTGAGATTGTTTAACCCTTTCAATCCGTTTTCTCAGAGAGTTGCTCCACCCGAGCTTTATGGCCATTTGTACTTAAACTCTCCACTTCACAAATTGTAGCCAGTTCTGAGTTTGCTTGTGGTTATAAGTTCCCTGGCCAAATGAATATCCATTGAACTCTTACATACAGGATCTGACTGCAGTCTTTTGAAACAGGTCTATATGAAAAGAAGAATGTGTGTAAATGTGACACATATGGTTATCTAACTGTCTGACTACACATCACATTCTTGGTCACTGTTGTGTCTGCATGTGTTGTGTGGACCACTGGGACTGCCTTATTTACTTCACTGACATTTTCTTGGCCTGGTTTTGGCATCAAGTGGATTAAAGGCCTGCTCTGTAGGGGCGGCTCCCTAATGGGTTAGGACGCTCGCGGCGGATGAAGGGGAGGGCCTATGTTAAAAACAGGAATGTCTCTTCCTTGAACACTGTTATACCAAACAGTCCAACCGATTTTATGGTGACTGTAGACCAGCGTGACCTGGACAATGTATGTGTATTTTGTGTATCTGTACTCATTCATCAGGGAAGATAATTCTCGTTCTTTATTTGCTGTAAATCTACTGAATAGTGTCCTTTATTTGTTAATTTTAGGCCCCTCTCAGTGTAATGAACTTGGTTGGGTTGCTGCAATAACTGGTATGATGGGAGAGATTGCCCCAGCAATACAGCAGCACAAAGGCTTCATTGATGAGCAGAGAAGTGGGCAGGAAAGCCAAAAACTGCTCCAAGGAACAATTTCAGACCTGGTGGAAACCCTCCTCTGCCCCTGACCTCAGGTCTTAAAGGACCTGGCTTTCAAAATATACTCTGAAAGTAATCAGACCCCAATGAATTCAGGGGCACTTATACAACAGCTACAGGACAATGCATCTTTAAAAACTAGCTCTTACTAAGTGATTCTCAGATAATTTCGCCCCCTGGATGTTCCGCACCAAATAATGGCTGTAAATGACCGATCCACTAACAGTTTCATATTCAAATTTATTATTGTATTTCATTTGTACCCATGGCACATGAGGAAAAAAAACAACCATAATATCAAAACAATATAAAAAAGGAAGTCTGTAAAGTTTTACAAAGTATAGTCTTATGGTTTTTTTCCCTCCTTTTTCCAGTATGATCATATACTCCCAAGTTAAGGCACAGTCATTACCAGTCCCAGGTATGTATGAGACAAATGAACCATAATAAATCTCACCCTATATGAGGATAGATGAATGAATCTCATTAAATTCTGTTATTTGTTACTTTCAGTCTCAGAACCATACAGTGTTCAGAGTTGTAATGCTCTGGCTGGTATGATCCATACCTGCAACAGACACAAGCATCACTCTTTTGCCTTATATCTTGCTGGAGGGGTTCATCATTATTAGTCCATACCATGTATAGAGGTGTATGATAATGTCTGTGCCTTAGAAAAATTAAAACAGAACAGTTAAGTGATACTTTTCCAGTGAAAGAATTAAGTCATGCCAGTTACATGTGTGCAGTGAACACAGGCCATTCCACTC